>VWYE01008747.1:2211-68115 GCA_013398995.1 Alaudala cheleensis | reverse complement strand
CGGCGGCACCGCAGCGCCGGCCTGGCCCGAGGAGCGCCGGGGAGCCCCGCGGCCCGGCCCGGCCCAGCCCAGCCCAGCCCAGCCTGCCCCCGGTTCCCGGCCCCGCTCACCCGCGGACACCTTGCCCCGCGGCGTTCCGCAGTATCCGCAGCTGTAGCCCTCCTTCCATCCCTTGTACTCCACCACGGCGGCGGGCATGGCGCCGGCGGCCCCGCTGCGCCCCCGCCCGGCCCAGCCTCCCCCGCGGGCGGATCGGCGAGCGAGCACCGCTGCCGCTCCCCGCAGACTTGTCCCCGCACACCCTCACGGCCTGAGCTGCCTCTCAACCCACTGGACTTCCAGGAGCCATGGATCCCTGCGTTCCTCCCTGCTGCCACAGCAGGATAAAAGGATGGAAGAAATCCCGAGCTCTTCCACAGAGCCTTTTCTGAAAACGGGATGAGACTTCATGGACTTTTAATAAAATAATGCTGGGGCCCCATAGAGGTGGCCTGCCCAATGTTCAAGTTACAAAACNCATGGACTTTTAATAAAATAATGCCGGGGACCCATTGAGCTGGCCCAAGTTATCAAATAAATACAGCAGGAGTTTGGAATAAAGGAAGGGGCAACTGCTCTCTGTAATTGAAACAGAATCTCCAAACTCAAACTCCTTTCTTTGCAGAACAGGAAGAACAGCAGGGCACTATCAATTCTCCTGCTGCACCCAAAATCATGTAGGATAGCAAGATTATCCCAGCAGGGATGTTTAATCATGGGAAGTCCACTTGCTGCTGCTGGGGCCAGACAAGGGAGGAAAGAAGGGACACAGTGTTTGCTTTTTACTGAGGTAGTTCATGAGTGCCAGTCAACTTTCTAGGAACAGCAAACTGAGCCGTAATATATAAATAACTTTGTCACAAGTCTAAACTTCCTCAGGGTGCCCAGAGCACCTGTGGCTACCCCTGAGTCCCTGCAAGTGTCCAAGGCCAGGCTGGAGCAACCTGGGATAGTGGAAGTGTCCCTGCCCATGGCAGAGTGTGGTACTGGATGATATTTAAGGTCCCTTCTGACCCAACCCATCCCATGGTTCTAAACAAAGCAGCTCATATAAAGCATTGAGGTGTTCCAGAAAAAATAAATTTAATTTTACAAGATATACATATAAAACAACTGTTGAAACAAATGTTTTGAAGTATTTTCTTTAAGGCACCTAAGGGGAAAGAAAAAAAAAAAGAAGACAGTAAGACAAAATGCATTAAGAGCTGGAACTGACCAAACAACTGTGACAGTAAGGATTTCAGTCCTATCACTGGAAGAATTTTATGGAAGCAGAAGGGAAAACAGCCTGGTTCCCTCCAAGTCCTTCTTCAGACTACTTTATTAACAACATCAACTGTCAGGAAGTTAAGAAACCAAACACAAAAACTAAGCTATGACTCTTTCCAACACTGCATTTTGAATAGAAAGTTCCAAAAAATAACTCATCACTTAACTGACCATCAAACTAAAAAATAAAGGTTTTTTTCCCCAGTTAATCATTGCATACAAGGCTAGATTACTTATTGTTTCATGAAGAAGACAAGAACACAGCAATTCCAGATGCTTTACCCTGCTTACAATTCTTCTGCATTTGTAAGTCATGAGTAGTTTCCTTCCAGGTGCATAAGGAACTTACTGAGTTGGATTTGTGCAAAGAACTTACCTGAATAGTTACTCTGTCTCCACTTCCACTTCAGTGCTCTGGGAAAGAGGGGGAATCATGGGTTCTCTGATCTGGAATGCTTCTATGATCTCCTGGTTAGAGAGGACAACAAGGTGTCAGTCAGCAGAGCTAACTATTTCAATTTAATTACCACCAAGCAAGTAATCAAGTTTCTGATACTAAAGCACCATTTCAAATTACTCCATTTCTCATGCACATTCTAAGTGAGGGACAAAATAAAAGAGCTCAATGTGTGCTCAAAACTGCTTTTTGTCCAAGATTGATTACAATCAGTGAGGAAATTGCACGGAGAACTTCTCCAGTGACAAGTCTTGTACAGAAGGGAAGAAAGAGATTCCAAATTTACCCAATTCCTGTGTAAAACAGTGAAGATAAGGCAGTGCACAGCTTAAAAGCACCAAAACTGACCAGACTTCAGGAATCACAGATGGAATGGCTGCCCCAATTCTCCATTTTCTTGCAGCAACAAACACCCCTTAGATCTGTGATTGCTCTGGCATTTATTAGGTCAAATGCAGTGTTACTGCATACAGAGCACTGCCCTCCCCAGAGCAGGGAACAGCACAGCTCTGGCTCCAATAAGAGAGAGCTGATGCAGAAGATGAAGTGTTCTCAGGTACCTTCCACTCTCTCTGGTCCAGATTGATGATGACCTGGTTCCGTGCTCCAGCTCTGCTGTCCTCCTCCCCTGCCCCGCTGGGTTTTGTAGGCTCTGAGCAAAGCACAGCATCTTCAGGACTGGAACTTGCAAAGTCCCTTTGCAGAAGCAACACAAAAGCTCCACAAAAATCACATCAGTCCTACACCTCCCACCCAGTCAGTCTCTCTCAGCAGCCTGGACCATGCACTGTTTTAGATACTTCCTCAGCCTCATGTCTTAAACATTTAGGAACTAACTTATTTCAGAAGGACTGAAGTATCTCATTCCTTAAGAAATCCCACGAAAGTCCTAAGCCCACTGATGTCCTGTGGGAATGAAAGCCAACCTCATATGAAGAATGGCATTTCCCTTCCAACTTTTGTTTTGAAGCTGCAGCAGTTCCCAACTCTGAGACAAGAGAGTTCTTACACCCAAAAATACATTTCTTCAGCCAAGTGTAACAATGCTCATGTACTTACTGGCAAAAATACAACTTGAAAGGTAATAACCTTTGATTTCTAGTAATAAAATTAATTGGTATAAATCAGCAGAATGGTCTTCTTCCATACACTGACTCAATTCTTTCAGCTGCTCATAAACCTTCCTGCCTTCAATTACATTCACTGCATAGCCCCAGTTAAAAATATACCTCAAACTTTGTGAACATCTAAGATTTAATGTTGTTACAAAAACCGATTAGAGTATTTTAAAGATTTTACCTATTATTGGCAAACCATCTTCATCCAGCTTTATTCTTGCAAGACCATCCTAAAACCACAGTGGGATTTAAAATTTCATAACTCAGTGCTTTCCAGGCAGGACAATGTGCTGAAATTTCGTATTTTTACTTATTACATAATCATGAACAGGTACCTATATTGATAAAGAATCTTCACTTGCATACCATATTAGAAAAAAAAAATAGTTTAATACAACACTTATCCAAAAAAGAAGGTAGCCCATATAGCACAGTGTGTAACTTTTAGATTACAGAAGTTTTGCTTTATTAAAATTGCTATTATTCTCTAAACAGACTTGAGCTAAACCTTCACAATAACATTTCTATTCAATATAAAACCTGAATTAGTCAAAATATCCTTGGCAGTTTTCATCTTTTCCAGAATTAATTTTATTAGACAAGCTAAGCATAGTTTTGAAGTGCAAATCCGTGGGTGCAAAAGGAATATAACACCTTGCATTAACATAGTTTTCTACAGCCTCAGTAACTCTTCTATACTCTGTGAGACTTTTCTACATCTAAAATGTGAGCCAGAATCTTTTTTGATAAACAGATTGACTGCAAAAATATCACTACTGTTTTGTTGGTTCATTGATTGCAGTACAAAAAATAAAGTCAGTAAACTCTGCTTCCTTTTTTATTCAATTACCAAAATATCACAGACTGTTTACAGAAAATAAAATTAGCATTCCTTATATTTAAATCCTAATTCTTCAACATTGAAAAAAAAAAAAACCAGGTCAATATTTCTAGGTAATTCTAGGATTCACAGTGATCTTTTTAAAAGATGTCACAGCTTACCCTGATAAGGAAGGACACATGGAACAGGTTTTCCACCGTACGTGCAAACGAGTTTGGATCAATCACAAAATCAAAGAAGGAAATGGGTATATCAGCTGGGGATGCAAAAAGGGCTTTAATCAAACAAACAAACAAACAAACAAACCCAGGTGCTATACACAGAGCTAACACATGTTAAGAGCTAACAGCTAACTTGAGAGCCAGTACACCTTTCAAAAGCTCAATATAGTTCCAATGCTGCATTCCCAGCTGCCTGCAAAAACTGTATGTTCTATAAAGTATATTCTTTTCTTCCATCTTTTCTCCCACAAAGATCCATGTATTTGACTATTTGACTGCCATCTACAAAGGGCAGGCTTTAATCAGGAGAGAGGTTTTACATTTACTTTGCAGTCAAACAGCAGCTGATTAGTGTAAAACTAATCTAATCTAAAACTAATTTTACTTCATAAAAAGTACATAGTTGGTAGATGTGCTTCAACAATGATTTCTGCTTGCAGACTTCACCTCATTTTGTCTCTGTAGTTTTACCACTCCCAACTGGAGGAGAATACACATTTTCTCCAGTTAATGCTTAATTTAATCACACTTACGATCATTCTCAAAATGAGTCTGCAGTATCCCCAAGATCCTCTCCACTTCTTTTTCTGTTGCTTCTTGATGGGACTCCTCCATTTTTTTTAACTGGGAAAAAGAAATGAGATTAAACTCAAATGACTGTTGTTGATTTACCAGAATATGCAGAGAGGTCTGTGACAGCCCAGGCCTGGATAGGAAGGCTGGGTATCACCACAGATTTTCGAGTGCCAAAGTCCCTTTGGCGGCAACATAAATGAGAGACTGGCACAATCTGGTGACCCAAAAAAGAACCATTTTAATAAGAAGCCAAACAGCAAACCAAACTCAGGATGGGGTGCACCAAAAAGGGCAAGGGCCAGGAGGGCTACAGGAACTTATATAGGTATGATAAGGGCAGAGTCTGAGGGCAGGGAACCAATTGGGAGGAAGGATTAGGAATACGCAAATTATTGCAGCAAAAAGTAACCAATGGTAACAAGGGCAACAGAGAACTTTCCAGTCTAATCTACACAGGGAGCTCCCATGAGGCCTTGTCAGTGAGATTTCTCTCACCCTGACCAGGGGGGTTTTTGCCCATGGCCTTGGCTTGAGGCTTTCTTTGACCCCAGCAGGTCTCTTTTGAATGCATCACATAAAAGCTGTTTTTTTCTCCCTACATGCAATGTAACACACTTATGCAAATACGAGACAACTTTCAAGAGTTTTAGGCATTAATTCCAATCTTTCAATATCAATCTGGGAGGCCATGGCTTGAATGTTTTGAGCCCATGTACAGGTGTACACTCACTTTTCAGCAGCTCTGAGGAGCTGGGTTACACAGTGCTACAATCTGTGAGTTTAATGAAGATGATCATTAGTAACAAACCTTACACCTCCTCTTCTTCCCAGTACAAACTGTAACAAGTATTTCTGTCACTATTTGAATTGAGTAGGCTGCCTTTTAAAAAGCAGCAATCAATCATTTGCCTCTATATCCTGGCATTATCACAGCCTCAGCTTCCCTGGAACAACATGGATTATATCTGCAGTTTCAGATGTAAGCCTCTTTCAGTATTCCCAGACTTGTGCTTTTCTGCCAGTGAATGACACAAAGTAAGGAAACAGAAAGCACAAAAAACAGTGGTTATGTGAGCTGATTAGCTTGGTGCCATTAACCACATTTCAGTGCAAATGCCACACCCTGTCAAGACACTTTCAAGAAAAATGGAAACCACGCTAATGTAAAGAAGTTTCTTTTTTGTTTCCTTTCAAAGCAACAGGCAACAGAACAAGTAAGCTCATAACTTGAAGAATCAGTTTGTAAACCCTGTTTCTGAACATTAAATTGGTCTGTAAATCCTGTTTCCTGCCACTCAGTGAAATACTGCAGTCCACACAAAACAAATCAAGAAGCCTAATAAGAGTCTGAATCCTTTAGAAGAAGCTCAGAAGGAAAGGGGCTGATGTGTGTGCCTTCAACTCCAGCTGGATGGCTGTGGAGCCAACCAAGGATTGATGGCAATGACAGCCAAGGTGTGCTGTAATCACACACGGTCAGAAACAACAGGATATAGCTGGAGAAAGAGACATATGAAGGTAGGACAGCACTTTTCTGGGACAAACATCCCTGTTCTGGCTCCTGGAGATAAGCACAGCACAGCACAAGCATCTGTGGATCTTGCATGTTCCCTTCCCCTTAAGGGTGGGGTGTCACAAATACTACTCATTCACTGTCATTTGTAAGAACTATGCCAGAACAAATGGTTAATAAAGAGAACACTTTACAAACCTGAGCAGGCATAGCCCTCTCTGCTTTCCCTCTGCTGGCTTTCTTCTGCCTCTCAATCCGTTGCTTTGGTACAGGAGGCTCAGACTCAAAAGATCCCATCCTAACCAAAACACAAAGAACACAGACATGCAAATCTGGTTAGCACTGTGTGCTTAGGAATCTTTATACTGAGCAGTAGATCTCCTCAAGAAAGTGCAAAGTGATGACTGAAACTGATGCCTTGGGAAGGCTGACCTGAAACAGAGAGTGGACAGAGCTAGAGAATAAAGTAGATATTTATTGAAAGGCTCCAGGATACACCTTGGACAGGACAAGAGCCTGACCAGGGCTGCACCCAAGATGGACTAGGAATGGTCACAAAAAAGGCCCCATGTCACGTGGTCTGACACTTTTATGAGTTTTGGTCCATTTGCATATTGGGGTTTAATTGTCCAATTAAAGCTTCAGGCTGTGAGGTCTCATCCTTCTTGTTTCTCCCTTCAGCCCACCCTTGTTTGTGCTTTTGGGCCTGACTCAGTGTCCTTGGTTTTCAGCAGGGAAAGGATTTTGTCTCCCTACTCTGTGAAGAGCTCACCAGCACTGAATGTGAGGCTCAGAACTGCACATGAGGCAGCACAGAGTCTGAAAAACATAAATGCTGAAACTCAAGGCATCAATACCTGCAGATAAAGCTTCATCCCATTTAGAGATTTCTGCAAGGAACCAGCCCCAAAAGTTGTTCCAGTATGGTGACAGCCTCACACCTTGTCAACACTCTGCTGTGACTTCAGATTAAACTCAGTTCAAGCCAGGGCATCAAAGACAAGAATCAGTTAAGGCCATTACCTTGAGCTGCAGTACACACCATTTCCTTGAAGGAACTTACATGTAGTGAAAAGCATGAAGAAACTCACATGTAGTGAAAAGTAGGTGCTCTTTTGAAGTACTTGAGTGCTTCTTCTCCCATTTTCAGCCAGGCATCTTTAGGTAAAAATCCACCTGGAACATCCTCAGAGTCATCCGTTTCTTCCATTTCTGTGCGATTTATACCCATGAAGGTCAGCTACAAAAAAAAAAAAAAAGCTGCAATAAAAATTCACTTAGAGGTAAACCAGTAGATACATTCATGGTGAAATGCTGTATTGTGGTGTTTGCTGATAAATTAGTTAATATCACTGCCTAGGAACTTTGACTTTCCATGAAAACAGATAAACACTCAAATTCACCTCTGTGTTCAGCAACCAATGAAAGCCATAGGTAAACAAAACTGCTTAGATTCCAACATATTTGCAGTGATGTATGAAGTATCAGAACATGACTTATATTGCATGTTAGAGCTCAGATGTCTCCCAGTTTTTGAACACCACACACTCACAGGAAGCCCAGCCCCTCAAATATCATGGAACTCATCTGGCCTATCCCTGCATCCACCAGTCCACACTCACCCAGGAAAATTTTAAATGGAACTTGGTGCTTTTTACAGACTTGAGCAAACACTCAAGATTCCTTCTTGATCTGCTGTAAGATAAGGGAGCATTTTCAAGGAGCAGAAAAGCCAACAGCCTGCTTAGAAGCTGTTCTGATCCAACAATTCTCCCCAAGTCACAGTACAGAGACAAACTGTCCAGTCTGAAAGCATTCAGGAGTCCCAAAGTCCCATTTCATGTCAGAGACACAGGGCTCAAGAACTCTATCCAAAAACATAGAAACCAGTGGACAGGATAAAGAAACTACTGAGCTACTGAGAAACTACACAAGAGGGACTGAAAAAAGAGCAGAAAACCTTAAGAGCACAAACTGACTGAACTGTGATAAAGCAGCAGCAGTGCAATCACGGGGGAGGTGTCTGCATTTTAAGTCACATTTTCCCCTACTGCAAGTGCCTAACATGTAGTTTAAGACAATTAACAACAGGAACCAGAAGGTTTATCAAAGAAATTCGTAAGAAGAGTATCAAATTGCACCAGAACTGCCATGTACTGCCTGACAATCTGAGGCTTTATGATTCTGTAACAAACAGGGCAAACCTATAGCAGAAATGTTGGCAACTTCAGAGCCTGGAACTTACCACGTCTTCTGCATATGCTGTTGAATCAAATGCTGACATCTCAGAGTGTAACTCATTGGCCTTCTCCTTTCCTATACTGGATGCTAGAACAAGAAACTGGGCATCCAGTGCAGCCTCTCGTGCACCGCAAACTGTGACAGAAAAGATTTCATGGTGATTAAGATGAAATTATCACAAATAAAATTTTCTGATTCAGCATAGGGACTATCCTAGCTTTAGTGCTTTGGAAATCCTTTTATTGCAATGACCTCTAACACACATAATCCTTATCATGATATTTGCATTTTAAAAAAAAGGAAAGAATGAAATTTATTTTCTCTCATCAACTTACTCAACCAATCTTCAACTTAACCTATCTATTTTAAGTTATATAAAACTTCTCATTAAGTACCTGGACTCCACTGTTGCCCTCTTTTGTTTGTAAGGCATCATCACCTCACTCTTGGCCAAACACATCAGTGAAAGACCACAAAATTTGTTTTACCTCCATCAAAAAGTGTATTGGCTTCTTCCAAAGCTTCTGTCAGCCTGTTGCTTCTGGGATTCAGCATGGCTTCTCGATTTTCTGTGGGAAAAGACACAAAGGAAATCCTGAATTACTTAAATATAGAAGCACTGAGAAACAATGTGCTTGTTTGATGCTGACTGGAGGCCAGGTGCCCACCAAAGCTCCATCACTCCTCAACTGGGCCAAGGAAAGAAAATAGAACAAAAACCTCATGGGTCTAGATAAGGGAGAGATCACTCACCAGTTACCTCACACGCAAAACAGGCTCAACTTGAGGAAATCAATGGAATTTCCATGAATGAAACAAACCAGCCCCTAAAACTGTATGACTGATCACTTCCATAAACAGGCTGGATCACCCATACACTGCACTATAGCCTCTTGGAAAACAATTGCACAGATTTATCAAGTATTCACAAAACAACTAACCCCACGTGTTGCTGACCTTGACAGTGCTGCTCACACAACCATGGCTACATTTTTATGAGGAAAACAGCACAACTCATTCAAATGCACCTAGGAGAAGGACTCACACACCTGTCTGGAGAGATGCTGAAAACTCCACAACATTTTTTGGAAGGCCCAAGAATAACTTTCTGGTCCAGGCACAGAATGATACCTGCAGTTTTCAAACTACAGCTCAGACATCGTGAAAGCAAAATTAAAGGATTTCGCTGCATCTCCAGGTCTAAAGTCCACATGAACCAATGCAGGCACCACTTGGGTGTAGAGCAGCTAAATCCCTCCTATCCTCGCCATCCCAGGGGATGCAGGACAGGGACTTTCCACAGCACAAGAGGTCTCACACTGAAGGACAGTACATTTAAGTATCAGGAAGAAATTCTTCCCTGTAACGGTGGTGAGGCCCAGAGAAGCTGTGGCTGCCCCATCCTTGGAAGCGTCCAAGCTCAGGCTGGACAGGGCTTGGAGCAGCCTGGGACAGCGGAAGGTGTCGTTGCCACGGTTGGAAACAGAATACCGGTAAGGTCCCTTCCAACCAACCCGTGATTTTGCGATTCCATGCTTCCTGGGAGTCCAATTTCGATCAAAGCGCAAACCCAAAGCATCGGCAGCCCGAGGAAGCCGGAGTTGCCAGGAGCGCTCCCACAGTTCCCCACACGCCCAGGACCGGCCGCCATCCCCGCAGGCCCCCCTCCCCTCCCCATGGCCGCCAGCCCGGACCCTGCAGCCTCAGCCCCTTACTGCGCTCCCCCCGCTGCCTCCTTACGCTGCACGGTGGCGATAAGCTCCCGATACTGGCTCCGGATCATCCTGTTGTGCTCCCTGTCGTCGCCCTTGTCGATGTTCAGCCGCCGCAGCCTCTCCCCCGCCGTCTCCGCCGTGTCCTCCTGGGAGTGCGGCGGGCGCGAGCGGCGGCCCCGCGAGGCCGGGGGGGACTCGCCGCTCTCGCCGCTCTGCGACATGGCGGGTGCGCGGCCGCCGCTGCTGTCACCCGGAGCCGCTGGATGCGGCCGGGATGACCCCGCCTCCGCCTGCGCCGGGCTTCCCGGGATGCACGCACCGAGCCGAGCCTGCGCACTTCCGAAGGGGTATGTGGGCACCGCCGGTGCTCGCCGAGGCGCCGCGCTCCGATGGCGGTCTTCCCTATTGGCGCCGTTTTCCGCCGTTTCCTGCAGGCTGCGCGGTCTGTCCTGCAGCAGGCAGGGTTGGGCCTTTCATGCTCGCCGCAGAGGTGGTTACCGATCTCTCCGCGTTCCTTTAGCACTTACTTCCCGCTGCCCGGGGCCGCCCAGGCCGCTCCGCCGCCGCCTCGGGAGGGCGCTGCGGGCCCGGAGACCCTCGGAACGTGAGGGGGGACCCGGGGTGTCCTGGTTTAGGGCAAATTTGGGGAGGAAACTTCTAAACGGGATTGTTCTAGAAAGCAAATTCAAGCGGCCCCTTTTCCAACTGCTTCGGGAAAATGTTTTTTTTTTAGAGAAAAGTGGAAAAAAACCTTTATTTAACAAGCAAAGTGTTGACAAGCATAAAAAAAATGAATAATATTAACAAAACGTCTCGCCGTTCTGAAGAGAGATGGCTAAATTGAGAAAGTCCTTGCCGTGGGTTGTAGCTCAGCTCGCCCAGTCTCTTATCATATCTCTTATCTCATTTTCCTCTGGCACTGGAAAATGCTGTCCTGGGCCCTGGTGGGCTGCAGGCGTGAGATCTGAGGGTTTTGTAGAGTTTTCAGTCCAGAACAGGTTTAAACAATTCCAAGAAAAAGTAAAAAAAAAACAGTCTAGACTCTGCTTCAGCTAGCTAAAAACTAACTAAAAAGCAGAGGAGAGCTCTCCTCGCTGTCCATCCATAGACCACACAGTCCAGTATGGTGAGGAGGAGTGCAAACTGTGTGCTTCTTCTTTCCCCCCCTCGCTCTCAGAACCAGTCTGAAAGGAATAGAACTTAATATCCAGCATAAACAGAACAGACAGGTGTGAATACAAGAATCATAACATCACCCCAGCACATGGAGGCAGCCAACATCCATGGGGAGTGGGGGAAATGGGAGATTCAGGAGTGCTGCGCTTGTCCCAGCGCCTCTAATGCCTGGATGTGTCTGTGACAATGCCTGCGTTGGTCACTGAGCAGGGATCTGTGCTCTGGCAAATGAAATAAATTATAGAGCCATAGAATGGTTTGGGTTGGAAGATCTCGTTAGAATAATGGAATCATCAGGGTTGGAAGTGACTTTCAAGATCGTCCAGTCTAATTGAACACCCAGCACTGTCACTGGAACCCCTAAACCACATCCGCAGCTCCTCCTGAGCACCTCCAGGGATGGTGACTCCACCACCTCCCTGGGAACCTATTCCTAATGCCTAAGTACCTAAACAGTGGGAAAAAAAATTAAGATATCTAATCTGAATGTCTCCTATCTCAGCTTAAAGCCATTTCCTCTGGTCATCTCACTGCTGGCCCAGCAGACACCGGTCCCACCTCACTGCACCCTCCTCCAAGTCAGAGATGTGGCAGTGATGAAGGCCCCCCTGAGTATCCTTTTCTTGGGACTAAAAGCCCTCAGCCACTCCTCAGAAGAATTCTCTGGAAACTCTCCAGCACCTCAGTCCTTTTTATGTTCATTCAGTTCTGATCCATGCACATACATAAAACCTTATTCTCGTGGAAGTGAGAAGACTTACATAGAGGAATCCTAAAATAGACATTTCAGACCTAATAGGAGAGTTTCACTGTGTGCAGATTTCATCATTCCCTCTTTTGCTTCTCTCGGGGTGCAGAAATGAATGTAGAGTTTCTGGCATTTAGCAGCAGATCTCCAACTGAATTCTTAATTCCTGATGTTGTACAATTTGTATATACCATGATCATGTACTGTATTTCAGCAAGCAGAAGTCAGTTTCCACTGTCACCAAATACAGAGCAATAATGTGGTTTTTTATGGTGCTGAGCAGTGAATTGCAAGAGGGATTTACAGTACATCTCAGCTTGGAAATTACCCAGCACACCAGTGCTCTGATCCAGAGCCCTTAAAATGTGCATCTACCACTGTTTCATTTATTGTCAAGTCTAATCACTTGTCCAGTTCTGGAAATTGGCCTCCTGATGTGAATATCCCTGATTTGCCAGCACGTGTTCCCAGGCATTAATGGAAAAAGATTTGTCTTTAAGACAAATTGTCTTTAGACCTTTTAATCACTGCCCAGGAGTGTTGCTTAGGATTTTAAAGCATAAACCTTTTTGCATTTCCCTTGAATACGCCAAAACAAATGCTCCTGTTCAGGATGAAGAGATAAAGCAAGAAATTAATTGTCTAAAAACATGGCAACACAGGACCTGTTGCCCAGTGATGGCTGTTCCTGATATAAAGTTAATCCTGGTATCTGAAATGGGGCCTGGACTAATTGAAAACATCAGAAATAAAACATCTGAAATATTTGGCATTTAGCTGCCAGCTCTGCAAGCAAACACAGACGAGGGGAAACTCTTTTAATGAGTGTAGCTAATATAAAAATTGTTTTAGTAATGCAGAAGTGTGAATTAGTATACCTGGTTCTTGCAGCAGCTTTTATTTCTGTATTTACAGATAATCCTGTAGGAGGGGAAAATCTAGCACCAGGTATTCCCTTAGCAGGGTGGATTAGGTTACAGCCCATCACATCACCATCTACATTGGGCCAGTCTAAGAAGGAATTTTCAGAGAAATATGAAAGAACAATTATTAAAAGGACTATAAAGAAACCAGGGCCCAGTTTGGTGGAGTGTCAAGGAAAAAATCTTGATAGGCTCAAACCCTCACTGGTGCCAGAAACCCTTTATTTTTAAGGACTTGGAAGGTTTCATTAAGTGAAAGACTGACACCAGGCTGCTACAACAACAACATGTGGAAGTCTTGTTGCTGGAGCCCAAAATGCTGGAAACCTTCCACTTTTTCCCTACAATCAAACAGCAGTGTGGAAAAATAAAATAAAATAAAATAAAATAAAATAAAATAAATCTTTGCAAGAAGGAGTAGGAAATATATACATCTATCAATGGTGCCTCAGGGTGGAGAATGGCCAGACAGCTGCAGCCTTGGTGGTCCATCTAGCACATCTTGAATGGAGTAACAAACAAATTAAAAGCAAATGCAGAACAACGTCAGATTTTTGCAAAAGCAGAGAGCCAATTAGTGTTCTAAAGATTTGTGCACATATTTTGCATAACTGCATGGCAATTTTTTGGACATAAAATTTTTAATATGCTAATCATTTCTGTATTCACTATTATTATTATAATTCACTATTAGTGAATTAAAATTCATTAATTCACTATTTCTTATAGCAGCCTCTAGAAATTATCACCTCTTAGACTTTGCCAATACCATGCAAACAACTGAATTAAATCTAAGCACTTCTGTGATAGGTTTAATCCCATCCCAGCAACCATTTCTTCATATCTTGTGCTGATGTGGATATATTTATATTTCTGTCTTTAAAGGCCTGTAACTCACAACCTGTTAGGAAAGTAGTGTTCTTTTCCTTTCTGGAACTGTTTATTCCAGGGGAGAATTTTCCAAAAGCACCATGTAAGTGAAAACATGCTCTAGTTAGAAGACATTTCTGTGATTGGTGCAGGGTTCCCATGGCAGTGCTTTGGGGGTTTGTGGCTGGGACAGCTCTGCTGAAGTGGCAGGGCTTGGTTCCCTGAAAGGCTCACACATGTAACACTCTGACTCCAGCCACTCCTGCTGGGGAGGATGATCAGCTAACAGAAACATTTTACAGACAGGTATGTTTAGCAGAAGGCTCTCTGAATGTAGAAACGGTAAGAGAAAGAGAGATGAAAGCAAGTTTTGATATAGAAGAATAGAGGATTTCTAAGGTAAGGATTGCTGAGCCAGATAACTAAAGAAGCCAAGGTTGAATAAGCTAGAAGAAGGTTTTATGACTAGACCAAAGGATATGTTGACCACAAACAAAAAGTTGTTTTTACCAAGTAGAAATAAGTCTCAGCAAAAGCATAGGCAAAAAACCCCTCATGTTTTTACCAGGCAGAAGAAATTTCCACTGCAAGAAAACAGAAAAAAACAACTTCTGAGCTTAAAATGTAACACCCTAACTCATAGGATTGGATAGTTACTAACATAGTATGGTAATATTAGTTATGATAGGCTGTAGGTGAATGTAAAGATATTGTGCATGATACTGATTGGTTGTTAAGTAGTGAGATGCTCAGCAAAATAAAATCTATAATGCATTGTAACCCGAACTAAAATGGCTTTAGGTTTGCCTGTGAGCTGCAGCTGGCAGCTTTTGGGCTTGGCTCTGTATAACCACGACCCAGGGCTGCTGTATGAAATAAACAAACATTTTTAAAGAGCTGTCTGAAATCCAAACATCCTTCATGGATNGAGCTGGAAGAAGGTTTTATGACTAGACCAAAGGATATGTTGACTACAAACAAAAAGATGTTTTTACCAAGTAGAAATAAGTCTCAGCAAAAGCATAGGCAAAAAACCCCTCATGTTTTTACCAGGCAGAAGAAATTTCCACTGCAAGAAAACAGAAAAAAACAACTTCTGAGCTTAAAATGTAACACCCTAACTCATAGGATTGGATAGTTACTAACATAGTATGGTAATATTAGTTATGATAGGCTGTAGGTGAATGTAAAGGTATTGTGCATGATACTGATTGGTTGTTAAGTAGTGAGATGCTCAGCAAAATAAAATCTGTAATACATTGTAACCCGAACTAAAATGGCTTTAGGTTTGCCTGTGAGCTGCAGCTGGCAGCTTTTGGGCTTGGCTCTGTATAACCACGACCCAGGGCTGCTGTATGCAATAAACAAATATTTTTAAAGAGCTGTCTGAAGTCCAAGCATCCTTCATGGACGTTTCTCCTACACACTCATTCAAAGCAGTGCCTGAAAGCTCCGCCTCATCCCTTGTGGGGAGACACAAAGCTGCATTCCCTCCTTTCTGCCCAGGTGGGCAAGAGAAACCTGAGCACAGGCAAAGGGATGGAGAATCAGCGGAGGAAGAAGACTTCTTTATCCTCCTCTCCATCCTGCCAGGTGATCTGCTGGCATTCCTAGGCTTTGAATGTTTATCCTGAGCTCCAGCGATGCATTCCGTAGGAAACACGCAGGGCAGTGCTGACTTTCTCAGGGCAGCTGTCGCTTTCGGCAGTGCTGTTGTTATTTACATTTGTCACGTGCTACATTGATCCCTTTTCCCAAGCCAAGCCTGACACTTGGAACTTACAATCCTGGAGTAAAAAGCCAGAGGGATAAAACCCCGATTACATTGGTTTGATGAGGAATTTGTCTCCCTGCCTTAAGCAAGCCACATCCCAGCAGCAACAACAGCCAACGTGCAGCAACCGGGGTGCAGGACCTGTCCCGTGTCACTGCCATCCAGCAACTGAGAATTCCCGGGAAGAACTGATGTGTCACAGCCCCACAGCTCCCTGGCTCAGATTCCTTACACTTCATAGCTCCCCAGCATAGTGTTCTCAAACATCAGCCAATTCACATTAATAGAACACTTTCATGTGATCCAGGGAGAAAGGGGATCCACACACCGGCCAGGAGGGAAGGAGTGCAGAAGGTTATAAAAATCAGGGAACAGAGTGTTGCATTTTCATTTTTAGTCTAGAGGAAAATCGGGTAAGTAATTGTTTTTTTAGTTCTTTCAATTTAAAAATGTCTAGACTCAAAATGTCTAAACTCAAAATGAGTTTACTAATTATGTTTTAGACATTACAAAAAGGCAAAGGGAGTGTCTGACAAGTAAAAGAAATTTTTTCTCTGTACCAGAAAAAAAGTGTCTCCTTTGAGGTTCTATAGTTTCATGATCTCTTGTATAACTTGTTTTACAATCCCATACCCTATAGAGTGTGTCTGCAGGATGATGTCCTGTTTAGTCAGTATCTCTCTAAGACCCAGAGACTGATCATTAAATGTGCATGTCCTAAAATAGCTGTTTTAAAAACAAGTTACAACATTACAGACTGTCATAACTATTTGCAAATGCTGGAGTTGTTAAATGTGGCTCTCTTCCACTTTTCTTTTTTTTTCTTTTAAGAAACAGTTCTAAGTGTTTGTGTCAGTAAGGATTGCTTGTTGTTTTGAAGTTGCCATGAAACAACAAGAATGTGAGTTTCTCATGCAGAATTTCAGGGGTGAAATGAGCTGGCTGCTCACTAGACAGATTATGCAGATGTTTGATGATGTTCTTAAGTGGGAACTGTCTACAAGGTTTTTGTCTTTCAGCAAGGTTTGTTTCAGGCTGTAAAACACAACACTGAGCAGTTTTAGGTACAGTATTGCCTCTGCTGACACAAAACTTACAGATCTTCAGGTGGTTGAAGTCACTTCCAGACTTACCCACTAGGAGAACCAATTAACTCAAAATAAGATTAGCAAAAATGTGATTGTTACTGCTTTTAACATTGACGACATGATATTGAAATCCGTTGTCAGTGTGTAAGTCCATAGTCACTTCAGTTATTTCTGGATTTTATTATTGAACAGGGTTTATATTATCATAAAGTTTTGGAAACTGTTTTCCAAGTTTAAAAAAATGGTTTATCTTCAGGCAAAACTAACAAACTTATTCACAGGCACAGGATGACAATGGCAGGCATGCTTCTATCTGTATTATAAAGCAGATATTTCCCACAAAATCTGATCTTACCTTACAATTAGAGTGTTTATAGCTTGAATTTTGTCCTTGTAATTCAACTATTCAGGATCAAGCTGCTAACTACGTAGGAGAAGACTGTTTTCCCTTTACACAGCACAAAAAGATGGATTTGAAACCTGCAATATACATATAGGAGTTTAAAAAAAATCACATGCCTTCATGTCAAAGTGTTTTCATTATAGATTCAATTCTAATACATGTAATCTATAAATCTTATTTTATAAGGATTTTGGACAGGAAAAAGTGCTGGTAGTTGAGCAGAAAAGTCACATGGGCCTATGGGTGGATGAGCTAATCCTCATTGGCTTCGTTTTAATTAACCTGACATCTGCATCTCCATCTGCATCACATCAGTCATTTTTCCATCTCCAAGGCAGAGTGCTGGGACAATGCCAGGCTTGGGTGTCCTGGCCTAAGGACAGCAGCCACTTTGTACATGCAGGAATTACCCAGTCAGTGTTTCCATCAAGCATTTGAACAACCTGTGGGAAGCAACCTGGTCTGGGGAAAAGCTGATCTGAGTTACATTACACTTGGGGTTTTATCAGTGAAGTCCATAATAAGTTTGAAAAGAGCAACATTTTACCCTATTTCTGTGATCTAGGCTTGATGCTAAATGAATGGCTTAAGTGCAGTTAATTGATTCCACATTTAATTGCAGAAACTAATGGCTTGAAGAGCTGCCCTGCTGACAGCCAGGATAAGAGCTGAGCCATCAGAGATTATGGTTTTTATTTTTCTTGACATAATCCTTTTTAAGTACTGTGTTCTAAAAAGCACACAGAGGAACCAAGTTTGATTTAAGTTTTGTCTGTTTTCATTAGAAGCTCTTTAATGCAGGATCCTATGAAAATACAGCAGTTGGTCAAGATCCATATACAGAATATACAAGCCTCAGCAAGCTTGACAAAATACTGAGCTATATATTCTTGCCAAATTAAATTTGTCATTAAATGCTAGTTAGGACTTGACAGACTCATTTACTTTTCTGGTTTCCCAGCAAGCATAAGATCCAGCCAGTACTCTTTATTCTTGGGCAAACCCAAGCTTCAGCCAGCACTGAGTCTTTGCAAATGGATGCAGATATTTGTATTTATTTGTTTCATGTGTAAACAGCAGTGTGCTGTGGGGAGTTCTGTAGGACTTTAATGGGTCTGTGCATAAATGAAAGGTAAGAATGATTTATTTTGTTACCTAGATGAAGTCTGCTTTTCTGAGTATAAGTAATCAGAAAAGATTTGCTGGTTCATGGCAACCTGACTAGGTGCAAACAATTTTTTCTTGCTACCAAAACATAATGTGATTAATATAGTGCTAATATTTTTGTTTTGATATGAACAGCTGCCATATTTTCTATAATTTAGAGGGGAACGAGACCAGTAGAATTGTGAGTAAGAAAACAGGATGATGAGATAATCTCCCTAGAAACAATGAAATAAATCAGAAAACTTTATCAGTGAACCAACACCATAGATGTTTCTGCAGAATAGATCAGAGGAACTGACCAACTGAGACAAAGGAATTTGGTAAATATTATTTCAGAATGTTTTGTCCCATTCCCAAAATGTGTTTCCTCCAGCAGACCTGTAAAAAATTACCTCTTTTGGGGAGATACTAAAATAGGGAAGGATTTTTTTCCTCAGCTCTGTTTTCTGTGATTCTGTGAAGTGGCAGCCAAACATTTCTGTGCACTGAAGGTTCACTGTCAGATTTTCACAAACCCTCCAAAGAAGGCAGAGAGGATCCTTCTCCATCTTCTGAAGCACAAACAATTTATGATGTTGACAAACTGATATCGTGAGCAGCTCCTGCTTAAAGGCAGAAACACAATTGCTGCAGTAAGGGAAGGGGACAGGAAAAGTACAAAGAAGCTGTTTGTGAGTATCAAAATCCCAGTTTTTACAGCACAGCTTCATAAATCTGCAGGTTTGACCTCATCTGCCTAGATTTTAATGTGTGTGTTTTAGCATGAATTGTCCAGCACTTCAGGGGGATGCGTGTGCTCCATTATGCAAAGCTGTCAGTTCTAGCAGCAGTGGGATCTGTTGCCAATATTTTTGTGTCTCTGTTTTATCTCTACAGCATATTGATACTATTGAAAATATTGTAATTATTATTATCTGTTGTGATAAGTTGCATGCCTTCTTTTTTACATTGCCTGTTACTCACAGTTTCCATGCAACTTGCAACTGTAAACTGAAAATTATACTTAACCACTTTCTTGATGAGAAAGACCTGGGTTTAGCCACACTTCTGGAGCATTGCAGAGTTTTATTGAACCCATATGAAAATCTCTGCATGATATAAGGGGCAGGAGGTTTAAATTCATGGTCTACATAAAGTGTGGGGGTTTTTTCTGTTTCTGTGGTAGATCCTTAAATCACACAATGCTCACACCAAGGGGTGAAATGTGTCAGGAGCAGTGACCATAGGAATATTCTTGCATTCTAATAAACAAGCCACAACATTTCTTGATTGTCCTATGTGCAATATTTAGTTCCTGCATGAAGACTCACCAGGCCAAAACAAATACTTCAGTCATGGCACTATTAAATCATTTATACTGATAAAAAGATTTCAAGACTTTCAGAAATGATGCTTGAGCCTTTTGCACTGATGTATTGTACAGTCTCATAATAGCATTTTGTGGCAAGTTCTGTTCTTACAAATGAAGTTTAAAGAGGTTTGGGTCAATCTAAGGGCTACACACTTTTNACCTGTGGGAAGCAACCTGGTCTGGGGAAAAGCTGATCTGAGTTACATTACACTTGGGGTTTTATCAGTGAAGTCCAT
This sequence comes from Alaudala cheleensis, assembly GCA_013398995.1. NCBI lineage: Eukaryota > Metazoa > Chordata > Aves > Passeriformes > Alaudidae > Alaudala > Alaudala cheleensis. The sequence continues at coordinate 48,389 of VWYE01008747.1, read as the reverse complement.
AATAAGTTTGAAAAGAGCAACATTTTACCCTATTTCTGTGATCTAGGCTTGATGCTAAATGAATGGCTTAAGTGCAGTTAATTGATTCCACATTTAATTGCAGAAACTAATGGTTTGAAGAGCTGCCCTGCTGACAGCCAGGATAAGAGCTGAGCCATCAGAGATTATGGTTTTTATTTTTCTTGACATAATCCTTTTTAAGTACTGTGTTCTAAAAAGCACACAGAGGAACCAAGTTTGATTTAAGTTTTGTCTGTTTTCATTAGAAGCTCTTTAATGCAGGATCCTATGAAAATACAGCAGTTGGTCAAGATCCATATACAGAATATACAAGCCTCAGCAAGCTTGACAAAATACTGAGCTATATATTCTTGCCAAATTAAATTTGTCATTAAATGCTAGTTAGGACTTGACAGACTCATTTACTTTTCTGGTTTCCCAGCAAGCATAAGATCCAGCCAGTACTCTTTATTCTTGGGCAAACCCAAGCTTCAGCCAGCTCTGAGTCTTTGCAAATGGATTCAGATATTTGTATTTATTTGTTTCATGTGTAAACAGCAGTGTGCTGTGGGGAGTTCTGTAGGACTTTAATGGGTCTGTGCATAAATGAAAGGTAAGAATGATTTCTTTTATTACCTAGATGAAATCTGCTTTTCTGAGTATAAGGAATCAGAAAAGATTTGCTGGTTCATGGCAACCTGACTGGGTGCAAAGAGCTTTTTCTTGCTACCAAAACATAATGTGATTAATATAGTGCTAATATTTTTGTTTTGATATGAACAGCTGCCATATTTTCTATAATTTAGAGGGGAACGAGACCAGTAGAATTGTGAGTAAGAAAACAGGATGATGAGATAATCTCCCTAGAAACAATTAAATAAACCAGAAAACTTTATCAGTGAACCAACACCATAGATGTTTCTGCAGAATAGATCTGAGGAATTGACCAACAGAGACAAAGGAATTCTTTGGTAAATATTATTTCAGAATGTTTTGTCCCATTCCCAAAATGTGTTTCCTCCAGCAGACCTGTAAAAAATTACCTCTTTTGGGGAGATACTAAAATAGGGAAGGATTTTTTTCCTCAGCTCTGTTTTCTGTGTTTCTGTGAAGTGGCAGCCAAACATTTCTGTGCACTGAAGGTTCACTGTCAGATTTTCACAAACCCTCCAAAGAAGGCAGAGAGGATCCTGCTCAGTCTTCGGAAGCACAAACAATTTGGGATGTTGACAAACTGACATCGTGAGCAGCTCCTGCTTAAAGGCAGAAACACAATTGCTGCAGTAAGGGAAGGGGACAGGAAAAGTACAAAGAAGCTGTTTGTGAGTATCAAAATCCCAGTTTTTACAGCACAGCTTCATAAATCTGCAGGTTTGACCTCATCTGCCTAGATTTTAATGTGTGTGTTTTAGCATGAATTGTCCAGCACTTCAGGGGGATGCGTGTGCTCCATTATGCAAAGCTGTCAGTTCTAGCAGCAGTGGGATCTGTTGCCAATATTTTTGTGTCTCTGTTTTATCTCTACAGCATATTGATACTATTGAAAATATTGTAATTATTATTATCTGTTGTGATAAGTTGCATGCCTTCTTTTTTACATTGCCTGTTACTCACAGTTTCCATGCAACTTGCAACTGTAAACTGAAAATTATACTTAACCACTTTCTTGATGAGAAAGACCTGGGTTTAGCCACACTTCTGGAGCATTGCAGAGTTTTATTGAACCCATATGAAAATCTCTGCATGATATAAGGGGCAGGAGGTTTAAATTCATGGTCTACATGAAGGGGGTTTTTTTTTACTGTTTCTTTGATAGACTCTAAAATCACACAATGCTCACACCAAGGGGTGAAATATTCTTGCATTCTAATAAACAAGCCACAACATTTCTTGATTGTCTTATGTGCAAAATTTAGTTCCTGCATGAAGATTCACCAGGCCAAAACAACTATTCCAGTCATGGCATTATTAAATAATTTCTTCTGGTAAAAAGTTTCAAGGGTTTTGGAAATTGTGCTTGAGCTTTTTGCACTAATGTATTGTACAGTCTCATAATAGCATTTTGTGGCAAGTTCTGGTCTTACATAAGTTTAAAGAGGTTTGGGTCAATCTAAGTGCTACACACTTTTCAGAGAAGAGTATTGCTCCTTTCTAGATGCACAGGAGTTCACCAAGTAATCTTTAAGAGCTTACTTAAACAAGAGGAAAAGACTCACATTTGGGTACAAGAAGAAACCTAAACCTTTATTCACATGAACTTTAAACTGGACAAACAGTTGTAGGCCTTATTTTGTTGACTTGAAATATGGTTAATATCCACATTTTGCTACTAGTGTCTTGTACTTAGTTGTCTTCATGCTGCCATGGTTTCCTGTTTAAAGTAGAAATTTAAATATTCAGTGTTACAATCCCTGCTTAAAAGTGCCACTGCATAATTATGTATAACAACTATTTCGTGAGCCTGGTCTCCAGGGAACCCTCCCCAAACCAAAACTGAGATTGGGTTAAGGTACTGTAAAGCCTAGCATATTCCTTAATGATGATGCAATGCCAATGAAAAAATACACCTGTAAATGAAGAGTGAACTTCTGCAACTGGATATTGTTGATATTAGTGGAAAATGAGAACATGAATATAAATAGTGGAGATCCAGCTGGAGAAGGCAATAAGTTATGAGAGTTTAAATCTGTCATTAGGTGAAGCTGATTAGGTTTAGGCCTGTCAGAAGGATGAAGAGTTGTGCCATCTGTAACAGCAGTGAGCAGCTTAGGGAACTTTATCTCCACCAACCACCAGGGATCACCAGGACCTCTTCCCACCAGCACAGCATTAGATCATCCCCTAAAAAAGCCACTGCCACAAAGGCAAACATCAAACCCAGTCCAGAGGGGGATAATGCAGTTCAGGCACCCTTTGTTGTCATCAGGGCATCATAAATGAAAGCCATGGACTGGCTGTAATTGACTTCTCTCAATCTTGTTTTGCAATTCTGTTTAATTAAATCAAAGGAATCAGGGGGAAAATCAGTTTATAATTTACATTCAGCTTAAACATTAATTTACTGCATTAGTTTTAGCATGGTAACTGCTATGAAACTATAAGGAAGCATTCTTATTAGTATGCAATTATTATCCTTTGGAAAAAAGCACATAAAATTATTTTAGCCTTACTGTTGGGTTGTTTGGGGTTTTTTTATTTATTATATCTTTGAAGATTATGTTATTCTGCACAAAACTGTTCTTGGCTGACATTACAAATAAGCCTGTGGAATCATTTTGGTCCTGATTAGCCTTGAAATGTGATGGAGTCTTTTTGTGCAGGGCTAGATCATGCTTAGAAAAGTCCATAATGCAGGGAATATTCCGTGTAAAATATAATATCTTCTTTTAGAACAGTAATGCCAAATCAAACCAGGAATCATCTTCATTCTGTATCACTCTTGTGAGGGCTGAACACCAGCTGTACCTTCCTACTTAGCCCAGGATTACACAATTTATTAATGGCCTGATCACTCCACTCCCCTGTGCCTCAATTTCTGCTTTTCAAAAATGCCAGCAGCATTCTCCTGCTTGGTGAATCAGTGAGGAACTTGCACAAGTCATCCAGCTAAATGCTTACAGTACATCTAGGTGTTGTGTTTACTTAATCTTACTATCTTCAAGGTGCAGAAGACTGAAGAAACTCAACAAATTTCATTTCAAAGTAAATATTTTTTCATCCAAACTCGGGAATCTTTGTAAACAACTTATGAACACTGTCTTGAGTACAATTCCAGAGGTCAGTGACTCAGTTCCCAGAGTTAGTCTTGCAAAAACCTAATACACTTGCTTGGACTAGAATATGAAATCTAACCCCTGTCTGGCTATTAACAAGTTGTCTTGATGTGCAGCTCTCCTGAGAGATTCATTTTCACAGCCTGCTCTCCCTACTGATAGAGCAGAGCATTTCTGGGGTAAGAGTATTGACAACTGTGAGATATTCAATAGCTGAGTTTTTATCTCATTTATTCTCACTCAGTGATCTAACAGCTATCACAAATTTATTAAAAACAGCCTCAGGCTAAATGGCCTCTAACTGAGGATGAAGGATAGAACCTGCATAAGATATCTGCATTTTTATATACATGCAATATGTAATATATGTATATATGTGGCTATGTACCCATGTGGTGTCAGCAGAAAGAAAACCAATAAACACCCTCCCCTGAGCCCAAGGAGAGTCTCTGAGTGCTGGAGGCTTTCCAGGATTCCTCCTCTCCTGGGATATTTGTGTGGGCATGGAGGGTGTGTGAGCACAAAGTCAGAAAGCAGCTGCAACCTGCCAACCCTGCCATGTCAACACACACCTCAGGCCAGGAGAGGGGGAGGTTCAACACTGCTGCCATCCACAGTTAGGCAGAGCCAGCTGCTGACAGCTGTTTCAGACCCCACAGCTAAAGCAGAACCAGCAGGAAGGAACCTTTTCCCCCCGAGCAGCTTTGGATCTGCCTCTTCCCTGCCTTCCATCAGCTCTCAGAAAACCAGTCCCTGTGGCAACTCTGCTCTCCCTTGTATTTCCACTGAGCCTCTTGGAGAAAAGGAGGAGGAAAAAGGGAATGCATGGCCAGAACAAACAGGTAAACTCAGAGGGGAAAGCAAGAAAAATAATTTGAAGGAGGAAGGACCTAAAAAGAGGCAAGAAATAATTCCTCCTGTGATGCATTCTTCCCAGGTGCTACATGTGCCTCTAGACATCTTAAGCCAACTGATCCCACCTTGTCTCCTCCTCTGCCTCACAGAACATGGATTTTTGTCTCTCTGAGTTGTGTCCCACCATTCCCAGTGCTGAGCCTGGACACCAGAGCAGGCAGACCAGCTCGAGGAGCAGAGAGCAGATTCTAAAAATCCTCCCCCCACATCAGACCTCCCACTGCTACTTCCAGAACTTTGCCCCAAGTCAGAGGAGATGCTCTTCCTGCCTCAGCTGAGAGATTTGGGAACAGAAATTCCTCACTTTGAATGACTGTTTTTAGAGTGTGAAAACACATGTAAACTTTGTCATGTTGGCTATGGACCTGACTTATACAGTCATATATGTCTCATAGTACAAGTATTATAGTTCATAAACCATAATGAGCTGTTTATAAAAGGCCAGCAGTGATAATAAGGAAATATTTTTCAGTCCTACACAAGAAAAGGCACAGGTTGACCAGGTGAGCTATGTAGGTCACCTCCCCTATAGCTTCCCTGTCTTATTAACTGGTGGTGGTATTCAGAACTTAAACAGGAGTCTGTGTCCAGCTCTCCACAGCTGGAATGTGCATGTGGACATGGAGAGAGAGTCAGAGCACACAGCTCTGTGTTTTGTCTGAACCCACAGCCTCCCCACTGACTGAAGGGCTGCATATGGAATCTGGTGAAAAACTGCTGGCATGAAAGTGGTTTGGAAAGAGAAATGTTCCAATACTTGGATAATCTTATTTGGATCATATCTATTTTATGAAAAACTTTTGGCATCACTTTTAAGGACTGAGCCCTGTGCAGTACTTTGACATCTGTAAGCAGGAGGGAACGTACGTGACCTGAAAACATTTAATGCTCAATGCACGAGGGAAAGATTATTGAGATCCACAAATGTAGGCATTGAAAATCACCATTTTAGGCACCCTGAGGTGGGCATGACATCCTCATGGGACTAGCAGATAAACCACAAAATTATCTAAGACCCATGTCTACCAGAGAGGCAATTAAGGGATAAGTAGAATACAACAGAATCACACTTAAGATTCCCATAACCACTTTTACTTATAATTGCTTGAAACGATATAGCATTAGAAAAGTTCTGGTAAGAGCTGAAATAATAGACTCTTTTTTCAGCTGGGAAAATATTACTAGATAGCAAGTAAACCAAAATTATTTAGCACCTCCCTGTTTCCTTAGGAAAAGGTTCCACTAACATTAACTCAAATTCCAGCAGTCTGATAATGGGAGCATGCTGAGGAAACCAGTGCTGACATCCTCGTTCTGCCACTTGGTGAGCTTTTTCACCCTGGGCAAATCCATTAATCTCTAAAGAAGTATCTGCCTTCTTCTTTTGTGCCATAAAACGTAACTTAAACATCTGAAGGATGCAGGAGTGCCCTCAAGTGCCACATGATGAGAAGCAATGGACATGTGTCATCAATTGGATTTGTGCAGGCCAGGGTGTCATTCTGATTGAAAATTAGCCAGAAATAGGAAGAATAATTAACTTGCATAACCTGGTTTTGAAAACATGCTTTTGTGGCTTAGTGGCAGGTAACTCAGCACCCCTGTTCCTTTTCCTTCACACTCGTACACAAAGTGGGGCACATCAGCCATGGCTGGGCTGCATCCTCTGCTGTCCTCTGAATAGCATGCTTGCATGGGCTCAGGGCTGTGATCTCCACAGGCAGTTTCTGGTTTTCTTGGGGGAAGGGCACGAAAACCCCATTTCCCAACCCTCACAAAAATCCAGCCCAGCTTTCCGTTGCCAGGCGACATCACGGCTTCACAGCAAATCCAGCTGCTGATGTTACTAAGCAACCTCCTTCCCATCCAGTTGTGCACTTGGAAATCATTAATTGTTTATTAATTCTCATGATGGATCATGGTTTCCTACCCAAATCTTGGTATTTGCTCTTCCAGAACTTGTGAGAAAGCAAAAGCTGAAGGAGTGTCATAGGTCAGTTGTTCTTGCAGATCTCTGTGATATTGTTGGAATATGCAGAAAGTGGGAATGGTTTTGCACTATCATCAAGATTGGAGAAGAGTAAAATTCTGAATACCTCCCTTTTCTTCTCTTTCCTATGGGAATAGCTGGTCTGTAATAGTGTGCTCAGGGCTCCAGCAGAGCTTTGCAATGCTTTATATGCCAATGTATCAATCATGGAAGTAAGGAACATAAAACATTTTCTCTTAAATTGGAGGCATTTGTGCCATAAAGTAAAATGACCTCCAACTAAATTGTCTTCTATAAATGCCTAAGGTAGCATGTCTTCAATGTACAGGAAATGATCATACCTGTGTAGTGTGTGGTTGGTAAGTGTACAATACTCTATAGACTGGGATTAAATTTGATCACTCATGACAAATTATTTGGATCTTAATGAAATACCTAACTTGTTAACCCACTCCATAGCTTACTTTTAAGTCTGAGCTGTATTTTCCCCTAGTCTGAGTCTTCCAGTCCTCCTGGGTTAAATCCTGTTTTGATAAAGAAAAGACAATCTCTCTCCCTGGATGAAGTGTGGATGAGGAGCTACAGGGGAAATTCCAGCAAACAACAGCAAAGCAGCCTGGATGTGAGTACTTCTTCCACCACCAGTTCCATCATAAAATCAAAGAGAATTCATAGGGACACGTGGAATTCCCTCAGAGCTGGTGGTTTACACTTCATACTGGAACAGAGCAGAAGATGAGCCTCTGCACAGGTGGGAACAGCTTGCAGTGAGGAAGGGCTGCTTGGGATAGATGGGACAGAAGTGAGTTAGTGAATCCTAATTTAGACACAAGAGTGGGTCAGAAAACCAACCCAAAGGTACAATGCCAGTGCTGTCAGTCAGGGTTGTTGTAGGATCAGAGCACAGGGTGGCTGTGTTGGTGTCACTGCCCTCATCTCCCAGGGCTCCCAGTGCTGGCACCAGTGCAGGAGCTGCCTGTGTGGCTTTCTGAACCTTGCACAACTCAGCCAAACGGAGGGATTCTGCTTTGCAGGTATAGTGATAAAAATACACAGTCAGAAATCATCACCTACAGATTACTGAAGGTCGTTGTCCCCAAAGTTTCTGCCAGACAATTGTTTTGCAAGGCAGCTTCTTCACTTTCACTTCATGGCATTTTCTGGCCTTAGCTTAGAAATTGAATAGCCACAAATGTGAGTTCAGTTTGTTTTGATGAGGAAATATCAGCCAAACGAGAAGTGAGGCTGTATTGCCAGGCTTGTGTTTTCCTGAGCTCCCACAGGATCCCTGCTCTTAAATTCATGGCAGAGAGCCTAAATAAAAGACATTGCATAATTTTGCTGTCTATAAGACAATCAATTGTGCAACGGCCTCATTTTATTTTTAAGGAAGAACACACTAAAATTTGGAATTAATGAACTTCAGATTTACTGGCTTCTGAACTGGACAGGGGAGACCAGAGAATGCTGGATCACCAACTTCATAAAAAGAAGAAAGATTTAAAAGGCAGGGCGATTCATGTAGCCCTTGATCTTGCAACTGTGCATTCCAGCTCATCACAGGCTTTATGTCTCCAAGTCAGGGGTTTATAGACAAAGATTTTGTGGGACAAAAGTCAGCAGAGAACATATTGCTGCCCTATGAAATCCTGCCTTTTAGCCATGTCAGACAGGACTTTTCCATGCTGGATTCAGCAATGCTCACACTCTTCAAGGTGCAATAAACCCACAGAGGACCATTCCTTTGGTTTGTGGCCCCAAAAAGCACCATGGGTGTTTACAGAAGTTTATTAATCCCTTGGAGTTGCCACTAATGGTAATACTCTGTCTTTGGCCACCAGCTGTGTTTCTGAGCACCTCTTTGAGGAAGCATTGCTGGGACGGGCAATCAGAGTTAATAATAACAATTAGCTGGCCCATAAACCAGTACTTCTTGCAACATCACATTTCAAAGGGTTTTTGTCACGTCCCCACCCTTCAGGATGATTAAATGGGAAATGATTTCACCATAACCTGAACAGGCACATCAGCATTTGCTGGCAGGTATTTCTGACAGCTTTCAAGGTAAATATGAGAAAACGAAAGATGAGCTTAAACACACAAACAAACCTGGACACAAAATGCAGAACAGATATTCCCCCCAATACTAATCTTCCCTTGAAAACAACACATGCATAACTCTGGTGTGTTATTGACACAGTTTCACTGAACAATTTTTGCAAGAAGCACTGCTTACACCACAAGAAACAGTAGAGGTGAGATATGTTTGACCTAAAATTGATGTTCTCTGTGGTTGCTTTTGTGAAAATCATGAGTTCTGGATTTATTGGCACCCAGAGAGCCTCCTCAGGCTGGCAGCAGCAGGGGGAGGCCGGGCTAAGGAGGTGTAACTTGTTTTCCTCCTCGCCTGGGGTGGAGGCAGGTTGGTTGCTGAGCAGGTTATGAAGGTGGGTCCTGGAGAGGAAGCCTACATTTCATAAGTCTGAGGAGAGGTAGGAGGAAAGCCAGGTGAAAACTGGTGAGGTGAAGATGGAAGGAATGGTTTGAAGACACCCTCTGAAAGCACCAGTGAAGCCAAAGGTGCCAGATGAATCGTGGAATGTAAGTGCAACATTAAACATCTCCTTATTTGCTTTCTGGAGAGCAGTTGTTCAGCTCCAAAGTCTCTGCAGGCTGAACAGATCAATTTGGTACCAGTGAGCTGTTTTTGAGATATGTAGTGTTCAAATCATTTCAATAATGACATGTAAATGATAAAAGATACTATAGAGGTTGAAGATTATCTTTTGGTTAACCTATGTTATAGTTAATGGCTGGATTTTTAGCATGTTTGTAATGTTTATTTGAAAGTCTATACATATGATAAAGTGCTTGTAGTTTGCAACCTAAGTAGTGCTTGTGCATTGAATGATTTAGAAATAATGTATGTAAAAAGGATTACAGTAACACTGTAATCTAAAAAATTATCTCAGCACTCTGCAATGTAATTCACACTTTAATATTAGTATTGCTTGTTTCATTATTGGAGGATCTGCAATGCCTTTCTTGCCTATTGATGACATTTATCTTCATTATTAAGCAGATGGTAATGTGAGAATTGTGTGAAAATTGTGAAATTTCCTGCTCTAGGGAAAGAAAAGAATGGGTAGACAATATGATATGATGTGTTAGTGGAGATTTTTGACAGCTGGCACTTCTGTTGTGCTCTTGTCATTTTCTACTTTGATTCCTGTGCATTTGAATAAAAAAACCTGTAAATAAAGTATTGCTATCTTTCAACTCAATATTAGAACTTTGGCCTCTATTAGCAGTTGCTGTCCTTAGCTGTCAGTATGGCTGAGCTGGTGCAGAAATAGTGACAGTACATCATGCACTGGAGTGAATTCACTCTAAAATAAATGGGACAGCATTCACACATTGGCTAATCTATTTTAGAACTTGATCAGCAAAATCTGCATTTTGCACAATTGATCTACAAGACCCCACCCCAATTAAGTAAACAACTCCATGGGGATTTGGGAGAGTTTCATTCATTCCCCAGTTATTACTGCAAGTGCTTGTGAGGGGACAATTTAGAGAGCTCTGAATTTTCTGGTGTTTTCACATGATGTTTGCAGGGACAGAAAAAGATCTGGGAAAAGAAAAGCTTGGTCAGGAGAACAGAAATGCCACAATATTCACTCTTCAAGAATTGTGTTGGTGTTGAGGGAAGCAGATTGCTATAGTGGAGTTATTCTTCCCCCTCGTGCATTTAAACCTTAGTCAGGCACTCTGACAGTGTGAGAATGTTTTATTACATCAATACATACTTAAAATATTATGATCTTGATGTGTTGTCTTGGAGCATTTCACTGGGCTGAGCCTGGGAAGTTTTGTGTGTGTTCATCACTCCAGGATGGAGTACTTCATACTTGGGGAGCAGTGATTCTCAAAATGTTTTATCCAACCTTCAGCATTTTAAAACTGTTTAAAACAGGAGAGGATTTGGCAGCAATCTCAGCAGATAAAACCTCACGTGGCTAATTCATCACTGCAATCCTGGCCCCAGTGATTTCAACAGGAGCAAGTTCAAGCACTGCTGGATCCCCTGAAGACAATCAAGTTTAAACAGAACAGAGCTCAAGAGCACAACACCAAACTTCTCTCTCCCTAAGCCTCCTGTGAAGAAAAATAATATTTCAAGTTTTAATAAATGTACTGTAGTAATAAGTAACAACATTCCTTAAAAGCTTGTATGGTTTCCTTGGCATTTAAAGTGCAATCTCCCTTTTACAGCCTGATTTTAATGGAGTTTTTCTTGACACACAAAGCAGACCAATCCCAAATTCTTTGGAAAAAAAGACTGAAGAGACTGTGTAATTTCCACCTATTCAGTAATACTGTAACTACAGTGAATTTCAATGCATGAGCCCCCAAATAAAATGTCTAGGACAAGAATGTCTATAAGTGAATCTCTGTTGTGGATTTTTACTATTGAATGTCCTTTAAAAAATACAGAAATGAATGGTGCCTGGGGAGACACTTAACTCCAGAACTGCTCAGAGATTTTTTTGAAATTAAATAATTAGAGCTGAACTAATATGAAACCAGTAGTAATTATGGTAGGCAGATCCTCTTAAGTTTAAAGAAGGTGTTTAGGACACAACATTGTAACAGAATAATGCCTAAGAAAAGCAGGGAGCAATGCCAGTGATCAGGATGAAAAATCCAATTACTCTTTTCTCTGAGTGCATTGATTGAAAATCATTTGTTACAGTGATAGTCAGGCTAACACCATGGTTCTGACAATGTGAGGAGGCAGCTTGGTCCAGGAATTTCAAGGAATAAAAATGGTTTGAATACAGTTAAAACAAGAAATGCTTTTCTGTGGGCTGTCTGTCCAAAGTGACTTTGGCAAGGAAAATGTCTTTCTGTTCAAATGTCATGGGATAATCCAGAAACAGAGTAACAAAGCTGGGTTTCAAGGGCTGGCTTTTAGGAAGACAGCAGAGAGACATTAGGAAATAAAAGCATTAAGAGTTGTTTTCCCCTAGTTTATGACTCAGAATAAATGTAAGACAGAATGTCAGGAGGGGCAGCTGATGGGGTGGCTGAGATGACAGCCCTCCAAAATTTCCAGAGTTTTCTGTTGTTTTATTTTGGTTTGGTTTTTTTTACAGCACATTAAGAGCTTTTTCTTCTCTTCCAGTGATCTTTCTTGAATTGCTGTGTGATCCTGGACATCAGAGCCGAGATGGGCAATGAGAACAGCAGTGCAGAGAATGAGGTGAGTGTGACAGGACAATTGTTCTTCCTCCCCTCCTGGCCTGGAGCAAACCTCTCAGAAACTGCTTCCACAGGCCACTCACCCCATGTTCATCCTCTGCTCCCCGTTACACTCACATTGCAGTGTCATTAATGGTAATTGAAAGCAGCTTGGTGTGGTTTTTTATCCTTTGGCAATGACAGTGCTCCAAAGCATCAGGGCAGGGTTGGGGTGGCTGTTCCCTGTCATTCCCCATGGGTTGTGCAGGCTCATCCCAGTCTGGGAGCAGGGCAGCCATGGGCAGCTTTGTGAAAAACAGAGGACAGGGAAGGGGCCAGGATGGCAGCCAGGGTCAGCCCAGCTCAGTGGGCAGGACAGGACAGGACCCTGTGGCATCCATCACAGGGCATCACATCCCTGGGGAGGCCGAAATGGGCACCTGGGCCATGGCCCTGGGAGCTGGGCAGTGCCTGTGGTGGCCTCAGAGCCCTGGCACACAGCAGCTCCTCCTTGCACAGAAATGACCTTGCACTGTCTGTGTCCCCATCCAGGGCTTCACAGCCACATTCCCAGGGTGTGCTCCTAATGCATGGTGGTGTCTGCTGGTTTATTTTTAGATTTTTGAAAGGAAGAGGCAGTGAAACACTCTGGCTACTGGTGTAGAATTACATCAGGAGTTATTATGCTGATACAAGTTGGAATAAAAGTTGTACTTCATTAATTTCAGCCATTAAAACACCAGTATATATTTTATCCTCTCCTCTTCCATATGTTGTGGGAGCTGCTAAAATGCATTAGGGGGGTTCATTTTGCTTCCACTTCAGGTATCAGCAGATCTGCTGCCCCTTCTGCATTGCAAAGTGGACCCTCTCAAGGCAATCAGTATTACAACTCTTACAGATTGTTTTCATAAATAATTTTTAAATCTTCCAGAGTTAGTGGTTAATCTTACCCATTTTTATTGTTAGTCCAAGATTTGGTCCCAACATTTCTCAAGGTTTGGGAAGAGGGGAGTGGGTTAATTTCTATAATAAAATAATGAGAATTGCTTCTCCATAGTGAACAGTTTCCACTCAGGAAGCTTTTGGAAGTCAAATATATTTGTTCAGGAGTCATCCTGAGGCTGAGGAGACTTTACTTAAAAACTACTGAATTTATCAAGAAATGTAGTAAAAAGACTCTTCTAAAAGGAAAGGAACCTTCTGGTCTCCTTTTCAGACTGTAAAAATCAAAACAAAAGACAACCCAAACCCAAAGCAAAACAAAACATGCTAAGAGTTCAAATTATTTTTAAAAAACCATTATTAACAGAGAGATAACAAGAAGTACCACCACCAAGCCAAGGAGCACAGCAGGTAGGGGATGATGAAACTGGTTTGCCTTTGAAATGTTAGCACCAGGCTTGGCTTCTTCTTTTCTCCTGCATCTGCTTCTGGCTTTTGGGTTTTGTGGCACTGGCTGCACGTTTGCAAGGCAGATCCATTTAAGTTTTCAGCAAGTTGTAAAAAAACCCAATCTGGTTTCTTTTAACTTTTTTTTTTTTTTAGTAGCAATCAATGCTTTAGAGAAGCAGCCTGTACTTGACCCCCTTTGCTGGCTGCCTTTCCTTCCAAGCCTCACTCCATGGAAGGAGCTCAGTTGGTGTTGTTTTGGGCTGAGTTGTTTTTGTTTATGTGTTTATCAGAGAACACCACTGCACGCCTCCTGCTCTCAGTGAGTCATTTGGAAGCCTCACACATGGTTTGCATTTCAGCTGGGAGAGCCTGTGCTAAGTTTAGAACTCATTAAATGAGTGGGAAGATCTGTGGAATAAATGTGCTACTAGGGAGAATGTAGAAGGCACTTGGAGAAAAAGTAAATACCCAATCTGTCTTGTAAAGACCAGCCTCTGAGGAGAATTCCATCTAAACTTAGTGGCAATGAACAAAGATAATGCTTGGATAAAACAAGGCTGGGGCCAGCAGTACATTTACAAAGTGATTTCACATACTTTAACTGTTTTGCTGTAAAGCACACAAATTCCACACTGCTGAGAGGTTTTAGGATTGTGCCCTGCCCTATTACAGTTGTTGGGCTTATGCTGAATTAAAAAGAAGCTGTTTTTATGATGCATTTTCCTTGAATAGTGATGCTCCACATGAAGAGAAACGTCTTTAAATTGAAAAAGAAACATTATTGAAGAACAGATATTTTGACCCAGTTTGATGCTTGAGATCCAGCTTTTAGCAGGCAAAACACAGGTTTTTTAATGGAGGTGTTCTTTAATGGGAAGCTGTGGAAAGTCCTGCAGTTCATGGAATTTTAGAAGGTCTCAGCTGTTGTGCTGCCCATTTAACAGATCTTTCTTAGTCCACCCAAAAGAACTGAATTTCATGGAGGAATGACACTGTCTTCTTTTCCTTGACTGGATGGCCAAATGTCCAAAAATCATCTCCATGGCCTTAATAAAAGGAAAACACTTTCAGAGAGGCTGATGTGGCTGCACTGCCTCAGCCCTGCACCTCTGGTTAGTCTGGACTCAGGTGCCAGCTCATAAAGCCACACTTAGAAATGAGACCAAACTGAGCTGGACCAACAAATCTGCTCCCTAAAATGTCAGGCAGAGGGAGGCACATGGTCTGTGGGATGCAAAGTGATCCCAGATGTATCTCAGCCTCATCCATCCTGCTCCAGGGGTTGTGCAGAGAGCTCATGGACAGCTCCTAAAGTTACAGGATTATTACTGACTTCCCTGACTGTATTTTATCTTTATTTTTACCAGAATGATGCCATTACCAGGACATCTTTGCTCTCATTTTAAAGGGGTGGGTGGAGGGTGTTAGAAAGAGTTCTTTATGGCTGGGGACATCAAATTCTGTAAAGCTGGAATAGGCTGGGTTTTCTAATAGGGAATACTTTTAACTCAGGGTTTTAATTCTTGCCAGTCAGAGTTCTGAAGAGGAGTTCTGTCATATTCCACAGCCTTTCTCACGACTACAGAAAAGTACAAGTCACCAAGTAATTGTAAAGCTCTTTGAAGGCGAAAACTGCTGCTGAATTGAAGTTCTAGTAATGCATCTTTTGCCCCAGAGTTGAGGGAATTTCAAAGTCAGTTAGACATAAGTTATTTCTACATGTTTTGCTTCTTCCTTTCTTCCTCTTGGTTTTCTGAATAAGCAAAAAAGCAAACAAAGCTGGTTATTCCACATCTCTGTTATTGTTCATTTCTCTTTAAACATAGATCTTAATGTGTGGTTCTCTTTCTGTTGTTAGTTTCTGCTGTGAAATGTGAAATGTGTGAGACAAGCCAACCCTTGCCAGAGGGGCCACAACTTCTCAAGAGTCTGGTGGTTGTCTGAAGTGTGGTGCTGTGATCCTGCTCAGATTTCTCCATTTATTTCCTAGGAACAAACCTGACTGCTGAGCATCCTGCAGCTAATGCTCAGCATTATTACTTTTCCCATCTTTCAGCTGGTTTCAGTCTCTCTGAATGATGGCTCTTGTTGATGGCTGTGGTTCTGCCCTCAGAGCCTGGTGCTGCAGGGCTCAGCAGCAGCACTGGCCCAGCACTCAGCCCCCATTCCCACAGATGGGATCTGGGCACATCCCTCTGAGCCCTGGGACTCCCACGGGGTGTTTACATTCTTTTTGAACAGTGCAAGAACATCTGTATACATCCCATTGTTCATGGTCAGCTGGGAACAGAAACACATTCCCAATTTTCTGCACAGTAATTTCGCCTGTAGCATTTTAATGGGATTTGCTCTTACCCCACACGAGCTCTTTTCTGGGTTGATTGTGTCCACTGGGATTCACAACTTTTACTCCCTGAATTGTGATTCTCTTTCATTTTCCCTTCCATTTCATCCAGTGCACATCAGGATGTTGCTGTCAGCTGGCTCCAGTCTGTTCCTGATGCTTACATTGTCCTAACACACCTCCAGCCACCACATTAATTAATTAATTCTAACTTCCAGTGGTGATTACTGCTGGTCCAATATTCTGTGGGAAATAATTTCAAATATTTCTTTCAGTTTACTCAAACAGAACATTGAATGTTTTCAGAGAATGGTATGTTCTTTTATGCAAATTCTGGGACACTTCTTACTGCAAGAATAAGTACTATTCACATTATTATTTACATCTTTCCTGGGAGTGAAGGAGAGGGGATGAAAGAAGAAGATTCAAAGTTGTGGTGGAGTTCTTAATTTGAAAGTGTAGTGAAAAGGAAGTTGGGAGACTCTTCTCCTTCTCTTCTGAATTAATGGTTAAAGCTTCCTTCACAACTGTAAAGCCATCATCATTTCTCATGGGACATGTGAATTCATGGGTAGAGATGAAAAGGAAAAATATATTATATTTATAAAGTTCCTCTGTAATTATTTACTGCATTTCTCCATTAAAAAAATAATGTGAAAGTGTTGGACCTGCATTTTCCACAGCTATGAAATTGCTAGGCAGACAAACACTGTTGGCTGGGAAGCACAACTGAGTTTGGGACACAGCTTGGAGATTATTTTCCTGACAGTGCTTTATTTGAATCTAACAGCATCTTCTCAAGTGATTCATTGTCAGGCTGCTAAGGAGCATTCAGCAAAAAGCTGCTTTAGCTAAAACTGTGACTGAAAATTGCAAGTTAGGGGTGAAGATTTTCTTCCCAAGTCCATCACCTTTATTCTCTGTGTTTCCTGCTGTATCTCAAACACCTGCCATCCTTAAGGAAATAATGCAGGCACCCACCAGGCCTTCACCAAACATCAGGAAAGGGACAGAGGAAAACAACTGCAGCCAGGACAGTGAAAATACACAGATAACAATGAATTTTCCTTTGCTTGCTGACCACAGGCCACATTAAACAGGTGGAAAGGTGGAGCTAATGTGAAGCATGAAGGATTACACAGCCATGCTTCATTAACCCAGTGCATAATTCACTCCTCCAACACAGCAAGGCTTCTCAGGTTGTTGAGCAGACACCCCTGTTGACATTACAAGAATCCAAAGAGAAACAATTTGGTGCCCTCAGTGGACTGGAAGAGTCATAAACACAAGCACTGAAGCCTGAAGGTTTGAATTGTTCCTGCTGTGGCTGAGGGGAGACTGTGTATTCTGGGAAAAAGGCTAAATCAAGAATAAGGTTGAGACTATAAATATATGAGTATACACACACACCCCTACACACACCAATGTTTATTTTTGTGTTCACAGCCAGAGTCATTTCTCTGGTATTTAGGGGGTGTTTCTCAGGTGGAAAAGCAGCCCTTTATCTCTAAGAGAAGGTCATAAGTTCTTACAATCAAAAGCTGTAAGAATTTTTCAAATACCATTGTTACCATATCACAATTTACTTTGCTTCTCGTATTTGTGAGAAGCAAATGAAATGAAATTAAATGAGAAGTGAATGCCAATTTCTGCATTCCTGCCCCTTTGAGGGGTTTAATTAGAATAGGTGTGAACTTAAAATTCTACTCCCGTGAGAGACAAATAAACCACGCCAGAAGCAACAGCAAATTACACCATTACTGATCAAAGAAAAAAATCTACTGTAATTGCAAAATTCTCTACAGATACTCCCTTAAGGATGGAGTCTGCTCTTCCTATCTGATCATGTCATAATTACAGCCAACTAATTAAGTTGTCACTTAATGTTTGGGAAGAAAAACAAGAAGTGGTCATGAAAGCATCTCCTCCAAGCTGCTGTACCCCAGGCACCCTCAAAAAGGGGCAGCAATGCACCAAGTTGTTTGCTGAAATCACATTTAGCTCCCTTGCAAGGTGATAAAACCGAGTTTTAGTGTAAGTCTTCAGATCTAAAGTGTCACATGGAGTTCAAGCTCGGCTCCATATGTTAGGTGGTAATTTGTTACTCTTCTGTGATGGCTCACTGGTTTTGCTGACCATTCACTGATTTTAATGCAAAGCTCCAGTTGTTAAAGCAATACCCACTCACTCTCTGCTTATTTATTTTGGTACCACTTCTCCAAACAATGGGGAGACAACAAATCTCCACGATAGGAAGTTTTAAATCTCTAACTTACAACTTGGCTACTGGTCCTGCAGAGCAACAACAGAAAACAGAACAGTGAAAAGGTAGTTTCAAAGAAAACCCTGTTCTGTTCTAATTTTCAAGAGCCATTTGAAAACCCTGATTTCCCAACCATGTGAACAATCTTTTTTTAAAAAAAACCTATTCAAACACCTCCCTACCCCAACTTGTAATGGAAGACAAGGAGAAAAAGGAAAGGCACTTGCTGGTTTATTGATTGAGATTTGTAAAGGCTTGCTCCAGCTTCCCCTCCACGAAACCAGAGGGAGAGGATGGGAATGGAAAATGAATGTAACCCCTCAAAGATCACTCTGAGCTACTCAGGGCTCTGGCATGTTCCTGCTGTAAAAGGATGGGGTCACTGGGGGAATGGGCCAGAGGGCAGATGGAAGCAAATTTTAGTGAGAGAAAGGAGGAAGGGAGTCAAGGCAAGTTCAGCTTTCTGAGGGGGTTGAGGGGAATGCCAGGTGTTGGCAGCAGAGCTGTGCTGTGCTCTGGGAGCTGCTGCTCACCTGGAAACTCCACGTTTGGGGTGGCTGGAACACGAGGCTGTGGCTCTGAACTGGGCTGTTGGGAGCTGGGCTCTCCACAGGCTCCCAGGCAGCATTAAAGGCATTTCTTTCTGCTGTGATAACTCCAGTGCAGCAGTGCACATAATCCTTTTGGCTACACTGCTAATGGAGTTCTCTTTCTTTTTTTATTTTTTTATTTTTAAAATTTTTTTTAGCATCCTGATCAAAGTCATTGGGAAAATGAAGTGATCCTGTAGATTTCCTTTGTGTTCTTGCAGACTCCAGTGCTTCTGGAAGGGTGTAATGCAAATTAACATTGCATATTTCAGGAGAATCAGTTGTATTTATTTAAATACTGTGCTGCCTTAAAGGGGAAAAAAGTAGGAGCTGTTTAGTTTTCCTCCTGTTGTTTGTATGCTCCCTCTGACAGAGCTGGTTGGTTTGTTGTTGTTGGGTTTTTAAAATTATCCTAGACTTAAAAATGATGAGAACCTCTGTGTTCTGGTTTTTATTATAATTATTTAAGTCTTCCAGTTAACTACCTCTTTATAATGAGAATCCTGTTCAAATAGGAGTTCACTGCACTTGAAATAAATATAGAACAAATTTAGCTGCAAGCTTCTGTAGTCAATCACTTCAGAGGCTGCATGTATTGAAACTCAAAAGTAATTTATTTAACTGCAGCTTTCTGATGGTACTTGGAAGCAAAACATAGCCTTTATAATTGTTTTCACACATGTTAATTAAAAATTTCAAAAGCATGCTTTGCAAAGCTAGTTCAGCACCTGATTTGCATAACTAGCCTAAATTTTAAAAATTTAATGGAAAAATTGAATTATGTTTTTCTGCTGTCTGGCTTAGATTCACAAAACATGTTCTTTTGATTACATGAATACATTAAATGTAGAAAACAAATATATAAAGATTTTCTATATCTTGGCATATTAGCAGTTCATTTTACATGTAAATATCTCCATTAAGATTTATTTTAGATCATTGCTAAAACACTGAGCTTCTTTTGAACATATGTGTGTGCTTTTGCATTACTGGGTATGAGGGCAACTTTTTGATCACTCAAACATAAAACAGCCTGGAAAGAAAGAAATAAAGTGTCCACAGTTCAAACTCTTCTCTGCTCCAGGGCCTGTGCTGCTAAGATTGTTTTGTACATGTTCAATTTGGTGGTGAACTGGAAGAACAAGAGTCAGATTTTTCTGTGGCCAAAGTCAGTCACTTAGGGGATGGTTTGGAGATGAACTATAACTTAAACATTTGTTCCCTTAGAGCACAAAACTATTTAAAAACAAACAAAGTCAAAACCAATCAATCCAGGAAAAAAAACCCACAAGTCCCCTGACCCCAAACAATCTATGGAAAATGTTAAATTTAGTCTTCAAATATGTGCACATAACTGACCTGGTTTGTTGGGATCTTCCTCTCTTCTGCTGAATCTGCCCCTCCCAGTGTTTGGGTATTGAGCCCAAATTTTGCTGTAGCAGCTGATAAAATCCCTGGGCCATGGGCCCTTCTCTGTGTCTAAAATGGAATCTTCCTGATTTGGATGAGATGGTTCAGATATAGCAGGCACATAAATGTCCATATTCTGCAGTTCACTTGTGAATTCTGGAGGTGGACAGCAACAGCAAACTTCCACCAAATAATTCTGCCCCAGAGGGTTCTGTGACTCAGGGAGTCCCTGATGTGGCTAATCTTGTGAAGGAGAGAATAATGAGAAACCATGTGTGGCTACTGAGACTGCACTGTGTAAATTAATTATGTTATTAATCACTAGTTATTAGTTAATGACCTCATTGCTGTGCATTTTCTGCTCTGGAACATGACAGAGGCTTTAGGAGAAGGAGACAAAACTCGTGGCTCTTCATCTCAGGGGAGATGTGAGGTGTCCTCCTGCCGGCACCTGAAGCAGCTGAAGAAAATTTGAGGTGGTAGCAGAAAGGAGGAAAAATTAATAATTGTCAAATAATCAGTTCTCACTGCTCTTGCCAACTGCTGGAGGCATCTGGACAATTTTATAAATTGGACTGATTTCTTGGGGTTCTCTGTGTGGCTCACCCAACCCTGCCTGCCCTGCTGGGAATGGAAAGGAGGTCACTTCTGTCTGCAAGGGCCTGAAAATGATCTTTTCATTTGGCTGCTGCTGGAGGCATTTGTGTGTGGCCCAGCTCAGCGTCTGACCCACTTGCACCTCTCAGGAGAAGACATGGGACAGGGACTAAGCAAGAACATGGCACTGTGGCTGCCTCACCTGGCTTGGTGGGAATTTACCCACCCACTGATGGGGGGTTTTTCCTGGTAATTCATTTAATAACTCATTTTTTCACAGCTCTTTCTCTCTGCATACTGAAATGAACTCTCCATGCAGATTTCTCATGCAAGGCTGCCCAAAACTCTGCACCAAAATCAAAACAGAGCCCTGTAAGCTCATTCAGCTCTACTTTTTTCCCCTGGCTGAAACAAATTTCCATGTATAATTCTTGATGTTCTAGTATTTTTTTGCCATATACTCTGGGTTTTCAGCCAACATACATACTTAGATAAATATTCTAAATGCCAGATGTCAGCACATGCTGGGTAAGTGCTCCATAATCATGAAGCCAAGAGCCCTTGGTCTCTCCCAGCAGAAAGTGGTGAGATAAAGGTGACTCCTGCAAACAGAGCTGTACTGAAGGGGTTCCTCCAGGGAAAGGCAGAGGATATGAGAGTTAATCAAATTTGTCTTAAGTATAAAGGAAGTATTTTTGTATTTTCAGTATGGCCTGACCTTTCCAGCTGCTTTGCTTGTCCACTGGGTGTCTCCTTGCTGGCTCTGAGCTCTTTGGAGATTTTGGCTGTGTGGGAGCACACAGCAGTGGAATTCTCTGAACAACAGCTCTCTGCAATTTATTGACTACTGCTAGAACAAAATAAACATTGAAACGAGTGCAAAATTCCCCCAGAGATGAGTTGGAATTGTGCACTCTGCTTTTTAATCTCTGTTTTTACCCTGCAGTGGTTCTGCCATCAGTAAATACACTTCTGTGTCTTTAGGTTAAGTGTGCCTCAGGCTTTCCACAACTACAATTAAGAATTAAAACAACAGGTACTTATGTTAAGGGTGATTTGATGAAGCAGCTTTCCTTCTTTTTAACTATTGCTTGATGTGCCAGAGGATTTGAAAAAGGCCTTCACTCAGACATTTTGGCTTTTCACTTGATTGTTTCTCTCCATTACTCCAGTTCTTTTGCTGTGCTCAAAGAACATCCTCAGCTACTGTTCAGGACAGCCTTTTCCAGTTTTTCTTCATGTTCTAAAGATACTTCTTCCAAAAAAAATTCAGTAGGAAGGTGCCACTCAGTACCTGATGTAACCCTGGTGCTTGCACAGGACTCTCTTCCTCCCTGCAGCAAAACCAATGATTTGCAATAAGAGCAAAACCAAAAAATCCACTCATGTAAAGGCATTTCTCCATGGATGAAGATCCTGGTTAATTATTTCCCTTTGAGAAGAGGTGATGCAGCATATCCACAGCTGTGTAATAGCATTTCTAGCTGTCACTACAGAAGCTGCAGCATTTCCTGTAGCTGCTATCAGAGAAGGGCAGCCTGGTGAAGAATCAAGCCCTCTTTTTCAACTCAGAGCCATTCTGAGCTTTGTTGAAGTGGGAGGGAAGGAATCTGGACTTGGATTCAAGTGCTGGGTCTTGAATGACATTGGCTTTATCTCCAACTTAACTCCAAATTTGCTGCTAATACTATGAGTGTCCAAGTTTATAGCCTGCTTCCATCCTTTCTCATTTTAAACTTGCTTAGCAAGGAAGCATTGGCCAGGCTTGGAGGAAGAGAAGATGATACCCTCCTTGGATCAGGAAAAGTCCTGGCTGCTTTAGAACAATTGTTGCATTCTTCTCTACCTTTTCTTTTCCTAGTACTTATTTTTGGCTCAACCACTTCCTTCTGTTTTCCTGCTGTTAAGGAAAAAATGGCCTGGCTTTAGAACCTGCAAGTTCCATCAAAGTGGTGAAATCCACTGCAGAGGTTGTCTGTCAGAGGGCAGAACAAAACTCCTTAAGCTGATACATTCTCCAAAACAGCAGCAGCTGTTTCAATTGTTATCTCTTTTTTCATTCTAGAACACTCCACAAGACTCAGAATTAGGCCAACCTCCTGGTAATGGCCACAATTTAAAGGGGAGCCCTCAGAAAAAGAGCACAGAAGAGTCTGGAGGTCAGGACATCTCAGATCCTCGTGCTGCTGCTGTGCCCCTGGCTGAGAGCTCATCCCCCAGTCCAGGACCTGCAAGGTAAGACATGAGGTTTCTTCCTGTGAAAGCACTGAAACCCTGATGCTGTTGGGGGATGTGAATTGTGTTTCTACTCACGTGTAACTGATTTTTCAATATCTGTCATCCTGATGGATGATGACGATGCATTCCTGAAAATAACCTCACACCACCAGACTACTCACTGATCACCAAACTGACTTTCTTGCCTCACTGCATAACTACAAACCAGGCTCCAGCTGTTGTAGTAACCCTTGACCCAACCTTTCCATGCTTTTTGCTTGCACTAATAAACTCTCACCTGAGACAGAGCAACAGTGAAGAGCCTTTGTTTTAACTTCTGGTCAGCCCTGAAGTGCTCAGAGAGTCGGATCATAATGGGTCCCTTTCAGTATTCTATTCTATTCTATTCTATTCTATTCTATTCTATTCCATTCCAGTGTAGTCCAGTCTGTTTTAAAATTATTGATATTATGCAACAGGTTGTGGCAGTTGAAGTCCTAATTCAGGTGTCAAATAAGATCATCATTGGCCACACTGGGGATATTTCAGGGAAATTCGGACACATGACATAATTTAAAATGATTTATGAAAGAAGAGCAGCTTGTTTTCTGGAAGGGACAGTTTGGCTGTGCTGTGCAGCTCTTACACAGGGGGATATTTCCTATTAATTCTATTTCTTCTGGCTGCCACCAGCACATCTTAATTATCTACTGAAAATACCAGTCTGAGCAAGACTAAGACTGCTAATTCAATTTACAGTGATAAAGGTATTTAGGCATGAAGTTTAAAGTGATGAAAGGTTGCACTGCTTTCCTAGAGATGCATTGTGTATCTTGGCTTGTGTAATCCAGCATCACTCTGCTGCTGAGCACCAGGTCTGTACATGAAACACCTTTTTCTTGGATGCATTTCTCCTGTCTGAGTGTCTCTAATAAGAGAAGCCATAGGTGTCATTCCCAGCAGCTAGAAAACAATCAAATTTTTTGAGTAATGATGTGAAATTGGACAGGGTGAGATTTTTCATGTGCATTTTGTTATTTCAGTTAACAAATACCACATGTATCCTCTGGTTTCAGATTCTCTTGATGGTATTGTGCATAATTTGTATCATTTGTGTGTAACCATGCTGTCCTACAGAAGAAAACATATTTTTTTATAAAGTAGGGAGCTACTTAAAGAAATGATGCATTCTGATTTGTGACAGCAAAGCAGTCATTTTCTGCTATTCTTATCAGCATGCAGGTGATGGAAAGAGGGGAAAAGAGAGAAAAGATGAGCTAAGTGCTGATATTTACAGCAGACCTATCATGAGTAACATTCCTGCAGACTGGAGTTGTTTGTGGAACTTCACAATAACAGCATTTGTGCCAGCATCCACCTGGTACAGGGAGACTCTTACCTTGAGCTTAAGAATATTTGTGGCTTGCCTGCAGCAAGTGCAGTCTTGCCTCTTTTTTTCCCCTTTTATTTTTCTTTTTTTTTTTCCTTTTTTCTTTTTTTCCCCTCTTTCTTCCTTTTTTCCCCTATTTTTTCTTTTTTAAAAACATTAGCACAGTAACTTTATCCCGTTCTGTAACTAATTTGCACTTTTAAAAACGTTCAAACACGGTGTGAGAGCAGTTCTGTAGGGGCTCCTTTTCAACATG
The DNA here is from genome assembly GCA_013398995.1 of Alaudala cheleensis. Taxonomy (NCBI): domain Eukaryota; kingdom Metazoa; phylum Chordata; class Aves; order Passeriformes; family Alaudidae; genus Alaudala; species Alaudala cheleensis. The sequence continues at coordinate 24,005 of VWYE01008747.1, read as the reverse complement.
TGAGCACCTAGAACACTCAGATTTGTATTCAAAGAGCTTCGCACTGCAGCATCCAAAATTCGGACCCGTGGGAGATGAGCGTTACACGGATGAGTCAGCCTGAAAGGATTCACAGGATTCTTGTTTCAGGAAACTTTCTCGATGGGCGGGAGCTCAGGCAAGGAGTTGTTACTTAGCCTTGCTCCTGAAAGTGCTGGCACATGCCTGGTTTGGGTGTCTTTTAAAGTTACATCCTGCCAAAATAGAAACAGAGACAATAAACGGAAAATCTTTGAAGCCCCACATTCCAGCTGTTTATTTTTAACTCGCTCCCCTCTGCTGCTTTGAACGCATCTTTTCCACCCTGAAGTGAACTCTGAGAGCGTGTGACCTGCCACCCTCGGATGGAGGCTCTCTGGGTGGAAAATTACCACGTTTGCTTTTCCTCTGGGTGCCTTTCTTCCATCCTCCACGAATTCTCACAAGTCACTTTCAAGTTCTTGTCTTTTGGAACTCAGAATGTCCCGTGGCTCCAACTTTATAATTCTCTGTTACAGCACAGTTTTGTTGTTTTTTTTTTCTTACCTGTCCCGTGTGCTGAAAATAAGATCAGTAATTAACCAGTGAACTTTCCACAGTGGAATAGAAATGCTGAAGAGCCAGGAGAGTTGGGAAGCCTTGGGCTTTGCAGTGGTGCCCATGAGAGGTGTGCCCATGCCCTTCTCCTGGAGCACAGCCTGGGCAATGCTCAGATGAACATCTCTACCCCCGAGCACTTCTTCCAGCAGCTCTAGGAAGAAGCAGATGCATCCATTTAACAGATAACACACCCAGGAGCAGTGCAGGGGATTGAGCACTCTCTGTGGGTGACCTTGGCTGCCCTCCCACCCTCTGTGAGTGCAGGACACAGATGCTGTGGGACCCAGAGAGCCGCTGTGGGGTGACAAAGCTGCCACACATCCTGTGGGACAATCTGTCTGTCGGTGCCCTGCTTCCTGCTGGCACTCCCAGAATCTCAGATGAACACCAGCAGTCCTGGAACTGTAGATCTGGCTGTTCTGGCTGCAGCAGCAGCACAGCTTCCCTCTTTAATGTTGGAATAATTGAGTTTGGTCATGCTTTAAATAATGCAGGGCCTGCGATTTATTCTGTGTATGGAACAAGGAGGTGAAAAGTGACCGGGGGTGGGGGAGAAGGGGAGGAGGGCTCCCCAGAGGATCCTATAGATCATTATTCCCGCTTCCTACTTTTTCCTGAAAGCTCAGATGCACAGGGAGGGTGGGGGAGTCTGGCTGCTGTTAGCAGCCCTTTAGCGATGATGGATTTCTCATCTGTTTGTTTTGAAAAGTTCCAAAAGTGAGTGGTTCTGTCTCTAAAGCTGTCACTTGCTTTTTTGTTTTGTTTGTGGAAGGGAATATGGAAGTGAATTCCATGTCCCTCACTAACTTTCAGTACCTCTTAGGGACAGAATAAAATGCAGGACTCCTGAACTCAAGCCTTCCAGCACACTGTGTCCAAATGAGTGAACTCAAAATGTAGGCACTGATCTCTCATGTGTCAGTGGAGAGAGAACAGGAACATTTCAGAGGCAGCCCTGCATGTGCTGTGGCTGCAGAGCTGCCTGTGCATTTGTTCCCCTCGGTGCTTTCTAAATTCATCCTCACATTTCAGGCTCCTGGGAATGTGATCCCTGGGGCTCAGAGCTCCATCAGTGTGGATGGCAGCCCTGTGTGACCTCTGGGATCCGGAGGCTTTGGCACTCGGTGTTTTTCCCTCACAAGTGTGGCTGGGTTGGGAGGGGCTGCTTGTCCTTTCAACAACTACTGCATCTTTTAGAACGGGAAAAAAGGAATTAGAAATTGAAATATTAAATAATCTACAATTTCCTATTGTGGTACCTTCATTTCTTATTGTTTACCCAGTACATTTATAACATTTAGGCATCTGTAACCTCCCCCTTTCACACACACTCCCACTCAGATAGTAAATGCTAAATGCCAGAGATTTTGTCTGGCTGCTGCTGCTTTTATCTCCTCTTTGCTGTGGATGACAAAACAGACTAATGGGAGTTGTGACTCCAAGTGTTAATGGCTGGCACATTGGGTATGGCTCTAAATCTGGAAGTATTTATGGGATGTGCACCAAAAGTCATCGATTTCTCGATATCCTTTATAGCTTCACACCCTAAACACAGAGCAGGCAGTGCTCTCCTAATAAAGAGTTTAGTAACTGGGCAGGACTCCTGAATTTTCCCAGAAAAATTCAGACTTGCCACAATATCTTCTGATGGTAGAAGAGGTTAACTGCAGGTATTAAAAATTAATTGCTAAATTGGCAGGGCGCTTCCAAACAAGCAAATTGTCAGCAATTGTTTATGCAAAACAAACATTTTAGGCACGTGAAGATTTAACTCGCTGTTATTTGTTGTTGTAACTGGAAGTAAAATATTCATATGCTCTGCATGGTAGGGCCTTGAAATTGCAAATTCTTGCCTGTGTGCTTAACTTCTGAATGAGGGAAAAGTTCCCTTTGGTAACTCTTGAGTGCAGTGGGACACACACATCTCAAGCTACAGATGCACCTATGTCTTTGCATGACTGCATTTTCTTTTTTTAACATCATCAGTCACATGCAGCAGTTATTCACAGCTAAATGACTTTTTCTGCCCTAAACTCTACGTGAACTGTGAGGAACTCGAATGTTGTTCCATGCTTTGTCATTTGCACATTTTGTTTCAAATAGGGATGAATTTTCCCCTTAATAATACTGAGATAGGTCAGATTACCCACAAAAGAGAACATACTTTAAAAATACCAACTCTTAGGGCTTTATGTTGATTGCATTAAATGGGTTGTCTAAAAATACGTGTTCCCTGAAAGTAATTATTGATTTAATGTAGATTGGGTTTTACTCAGGGGAATTATCCTCAGCATGTGGTGCAATTTCCCAGTGGTGTTATTCCCTTTAAAAAGAGTGGAAGATAATGGGACTAGGTGTGGCCTTGAGAGGTCATGCAGTCCATCCTTCTGCCCTAAAGCAGGATCAGCTGTGCTTAAGGCATTCCCAACAGATGTTTGTCTAACCCCTGCAGACAGAAAAGCAAGATCGCAAATAATGAAGAGGAAGATGTGGGATATGTTCCCTGTATGGTTTTCCTTGTTAGTTCCATCAGAGGGAGAAACATAAATTGAGATATGCAGGCAGGTCAGTCTGGGCCTGTCCTATTGACTGAAAACTCAAACCTTTCAGTTCTGCTGTGTTCTGAATAAAACATGGAGCGAGCTGCAGCAGCACCGGGAATGACTCTGTGCTGCTTCCCTCGAACAGTGATGGTTTAACTCCCTGTCACAGCCTCTGCCAGCACTGTCATTTTAATTCTGTTCAGCATACATTAATTGCAAACTTGTCCCAATTCCTTCATCTGCTCCTGTGTAAAATGAGCAACTTTTCAGCATTATTGAATACCAGAAAAGTTGGTTTGATTGATTCATAATGCTGAACTTAGTTCATAGCATTGTCATCTCCCTTGAACCTGCTAAGTCACAAGTTTATTAACGTGGCTCTTGACAAAGTTGCCACCAGCATGGCAGCAGATAGCTCATGGGTTTGGGTATTGTATTCAAGGATATTTAACCACTTCAGACATGTCTGGAACTGTTTCATATTTAATAGCTGCAAACAGAAGTCTAATGCAACAAAGCAGTCGTGTGTAAAAGTCTTGGAGAAAATTCAGTCAGATGAAATCTGAAAAATGTAAATACATGATGATGAATGTTCTATACAGTGAACATTACCAACATTTCCATCCCAGATTTATTACTGTGCACTTACCAGCTCTGTTGACAGATGGGATGGATTAATGATAAGTAAACAATCGGAGATTGAAGATAAATGATAAGGAGCAATTAGAACTGTGGGTGGTGTTTTCTGCTTCTCCCAGTGCTCAGTTTCACGGAGGTTAGAGGGGCTTTCCCCCCTCACCCTTCACCGGGTTCTGTTCTCCTGATCACCGGATCTCTGACAGGAGCTCGCTTCCAGGGTGAAGAACCCCGGGCACGAAGCTGCTAATGAGCAATTTAGTCAGTCAGGAGATAGAGCTGCAACACAGCAAAAAGCCGGAATAACAATGGACTTCTCCACTTCTCCACCCCCTCTCCAGTTCCGTGCTGTGGTTTCTGTCCCTCCTCCTCTAATTAGGTGCAAAATTAACGTCAATAATGAAGTGTATTCCTCGCTTAGGGAAAACCTCCTGGCCTCTCCCTGGTGTTTGCTGATGTCCTGTCATGCCCCGTGTTGTCAGGGACCCAGCAGACACCAAATACTCCATTGCCACCTCTGGCATTCCCAGTGTCAGTAAGTTGGATATGGATAAGTGTTTTCAGTGTGCTAGGGACAGAAACATTCCTCTGGGCAAAATCATTTTCTGAACATTTAAATAAAATGTATTGGTGTTGTGAATTAAATGTCCAAACCCATGCCAAGCATTGTTTAAATGATATATGAATTGTAAGTTATATTTTACTTAGATTTGAGGCTTAGTCTTAATACAGACAAATTTCAGTGGCTCTTTAAAGACTGGTTTGTTTTCCACTGCAATGACTCTGAAGAAGGTTTTTAGGACCTGAGACAGATCCATATTCATTTTAGGTGCAGCTATCCCTAAGGAAATTGTTTGTTGGGCAGTTCTCAGAATAAGGAAGGGGCTTGGCCCCACCTGGAAGTGCATTTTGTGCATGGCAGCACAGCCCAAGATGCTGTGTTTGCATAAACACGAACCTAATCTGCAGGGAGCCCAGAGCTGGTCACTGACTCACCTCTCCATCAAGTGTTCTGTGTGTCAGACTTGGGCAGAGAAGCAGAGAGAGGCTTCTCAGATTTTTGGAAAATAAAGTCCAATCTGTGCTTGGCCATACAGGAGGTGTTTTAAGCACCTTTCCAAGCTCCAGTCTAAAGGGGACTTGGAGTTTCTGCACTGTAACGTGTCACTGCTGAGCTGTGGCAAAGCTCTGAGCCATCCCTCCCTGGGCAGCTCTGCACTGAGCACCCAGCACTGGGCAGTGTTTTCTGTGTCCTGCTTTGCTTGGGAGTCGTTTCCTGTCAAGTGATCACTGCCCCTTGCTCCTCTGAACAATCCAGTCTGAAATAGATGTTCCACTCCATCCTCCCATGCCCAGGCATGGAAGGTGAGTGAGAGGACAAGGTGAACCTATTTCATCACCTACAAACCTCAGTGTGGGAAACGGAGTGAAAAACACTTAAAATAACTCCTCCTTCTCACAGTTAGTCACCTCTGATTCCATTTTTTTCTATCTTATCTTTTAATGGGTGGAGAAAGAGATCACACCAAGGGTTATGGCTCAGATGCACTGAAATCAAACACTGCAATGAAATGAGCTCATGGGGTGTGGATGGTGGCACAGCAGCATCCCACATGGGCAGGGTGAGCCCTCTGACCTTCTGAAAGAACCAACTGTGCTGATTTAGCTGGAGAAAACATTCAGCAGATGGGCCCTTCTTAATCGTCTGCCACACACTCGAGTACAGCCAGATAACAGCACTTAGTGTGTAGCTTTGGCAAAGTGGTCTCTCAGAAGCAGAAACAAAAAGCTTTTCTTTGAGGTGCTGTGGGTTTTCTCAGTTTTTTTATTTTTTTGGTTTTTTTTTTTCCCATGTTAGGAAAATTAATCCACAAACACCAGAGTTTTATGTCCAAAAAGGAGACAGAGAAGTCCTTTTACTTTATTTGAATAAAGGGAGAGGTCATGGGGCATTTCCCCTGGGGTCTCTCAAATTTTTGGAGGAGGCAGCCTCCTATTTATCCCAATTTCCCTCTCTCTTTCCCCATTGGCTGAGGTACTTGAGAGGTGCAGACTTCCCACAATTCCCAATACCTAAAGATTCCCCTTTAACGTATAACCCCCCTTTCAATTTTTAATTCTTGTGGAATTTATGGGTTTCCCCCATTGTTTCTTTCATCTTTCAATATCCTATTTCATTTCTCAGCAAACCCACGGTTTGTTTGCAAAGGCAAATATCTTCTTTACATTCATTAATCAGTGGAATCCTTCCCATTGTTTCTTTCATCTCTCAGTGCTGGTTTTATCCACCAGCAGACCCAGTGCTTGTTTGTAAAGACAGATCTGTCATTCCTCTCACCCATTTTTCCCCTGTTGCTCCTTCAGTCTGTCAGATGTGTGTCCCCTCTCCCCACCCTCACCTATGATTTTGGGATGGTTAAAATGCATGCCATGAGCACGGTGGCTCTCAGGTAAGACTGGGAACACATTCGGCAGAGTAATGAGCATTTAAATCACTGTGTCTGATGGTTTAACTCCCGAAAGCAGATTATCAGCTCCCCAGTGCATGCACTGCATGGCTTTGAAACACCGGTGGCACAAAACTGGTTTTATTCTCTGCTTCTTCTTATTCTTTGCTTCTTTATTGACGTGAAACAAATAAACGTTTCCATTGTTGGCAGCATCGGTAATGAAGGCATCAGTAGCCACAGTGCTGAAGAGCCACCCAGCCCAAATTCCAGCCCAAATTCCAGCCCAAATTCCAGCCCGGTGTCTCCGGAGGGGACGGGACAGAGCCCTGCCGTGCCGGAGCAAGGAGGACAGACAGACTCTGACTGCTCCGAGCGCTCTGCCGAAGCAAGGCAGAGAATCCTGCCTGCCTCAGACCGTGCCAAAGGACCTGTCACAGGCAGCGGTGACAAATCACACACCTCCAGAGCACAGCCATCACCAGGCACGGGGAGAGACAAACAAGAGGGATCAGCACAAGCCCAATCTGTGGAGACTGCTGCTGCCTCCTCTACCAAACCCGCAGTGAATGAGCCCAGAATCGCACTCCTGGAGCCCAGCCCTGCGGCAGCACTCTCACAAATGCAAGGAGCCTCACAGCAGCGTTTGGGTGAATCAGGATGGCTCGGGCAGGATGAGCAGCTGGGCGACAGGAGGGAGCCACAGGTCCCCACAGTCCCCCAGGGGGAAGCAGCAGGAGGGTATTTTACTGCTCAGGAACAAGGAGCTGTGGAAGTAGGTCAGCTGCAGGCACTAATGCAGCAAGGTAGACAGGACACAGATGGTGGAGAGGGTCTGCTAATGAAAAAGGAAACCTTAATCCCAAATTATCCAGCAACAGGAGGCTCAGACAGTGAAAAATTTGGAGCAATTGGGAATGCTCAGGGGTTCGCTGAGGTCTGTAATCTGCAGGTGGGGGCTGAAACAACAGCTAAAGGGAATGAGGCAAGTCCAGCTCTATCTGGAAGCAAAAGGAAGGAATCAGAATCCTGCACTTTAATGTCAGAGTTGCCTTCTAGCCCTCCAAATCCCTTCCTGGTACCAAAGCCTGAAGAGCCTTGGAGGGAAGATGTGCCTGGAAATGGCTCTCAAGATCCAGCGAGGAGTGAGGCAGTGAAAGCAGCCTCTGACAAAAACAAACCCCTTTTTCAAAGAGAGCTTCAAAAGGAGGATGAGCTTGTTAGTGCTGAGCATTTCAGTGTGCCTTTATCATTTGAGAGAGAGGAAGAAGAAAAATCAGCTGTCACAACTGAAAGCCCAAAAGAAGCCAATAGCAATGAAATTATAAAAGCTGATGATGTGTCTAGAGAAAGCACCACACTTTCTGAAACAGAAAGCATTATCAGTCCCACCAAGGAAAATTCAGTGGTAGATAAAAGATTATTACTGGAAGAATATGCATTAAGTACTTCTTTGAGCAGATCCACAGAGCTGCATCAAAAAGAAACGGGGGTGGATGTAACAGGAAGAGAAAATGGAATCAAAACAGAGGATGCACAAGTGTCAGAAAGCAGTGAATCACCTGAGGGCTCAAGTGAGGCAGGAAGACAATTTTTGAGCTCTGTTAGCAGCTACCACCAGGACATGGAAAATACCCACTTGGAACACGACCCTGAAAAATTCAGTCTTTGTGAAAACACTTCAGCAGGTGACCTGGGGGAAGAAGGTGGGGGGAAACCTCTGAATTTAGAAAGTAACTTTAAATTGCTTGAAGGCAATTCCCAGTCTCCTGGTTGTGAACCTGAACAACAAATGAGCAAAGAGAAAACAGCTGCCCCAGATGGCCTGGAGAACAAGCTGGTGGCTTCACCCCACTTGGCAAGGAAGGAATGCCCAGGGAGTTTGGATTGCTTTAACACTGAGGCAGAAGGCAAAACTTGGGACCAGTCAGGCTGCAACAGGACTGAAAAGGTTTGTTTAGATGGTGCACACAGTTCACTGCTCCTCCACCCTGGGAACAGTCATATCGAGCAGAGTAAGCAGGCTGAGTCCTGGGAAAAGGCTTTTGCTAGAGACACTGTGTTGGAATCTGAATGCAAAGCTGAGAGTGAAGAAAAGCCTGAGAGCTCCAGCAAGTCAGGAGAAAGTGCAAAAATGCCTGAATTACAACTTGATCTCCAGGCCTTACATGAGTTGGCAGGGACTCTGGGACAAACCAAGGAGGCCTCCCAGGCTCTGGAAACCAAAGAACAGAACAGTCACATCAGCAAAGCCTCTCCCAGAGATCCAGAGCAGGAACATGCAGCTGCACACAGAAGTGCTGGGGATGGAAATCAAAATGATGGTGTTCAACAAGAGAAGCACCAAACTGCAGTGGAAAGTTCCATGGAGGAGGAAGATTTGGCTCAGGAAAGTAAATGTAAATTGGATGTGCAAGCTCAGCTGGAGCAAGTGGCTGCAGAAAGTCACAGAAATACTCAGATGGCTCATTCAGAATCCCCGAAAACTGCAGCCAGCACTTCAGGACCTACTGATCACCAAGTTCACCTGGAGGAAAGGGGTGACAGCCATGTCACTGCAAACAACTGCCCCTCAGAGAGGGACACGAGCAGCTCTTTGGGGGTCCTGCAGTGCAGGGTCCCAGAGGGGCAGGAAAATGAAGGTGTTCCAGCAGCTCCTCCCCAAGCAGAGCAAGCAGAGCAGTCTCTGTCTGTTGCTGGAGGCAGTGGCTGGAGCTCTGACACAGAACTTGAGCAGCAGGAGCAGCAGAGCAGCCTGGCAGCTGTCAGGAGAGCAGATGATCAGCAGCACAAAGGAAGGGCACCGCAACCTGAGCGAGATAATCACAGCAACTTACCACAAATACCTCTGGACACTTCAAACAACCCTGACAACCAACCTTCCATGCCAGCACCGCCCCAGTGTGGCTCTGACAGGCCACAAGGACAGGACAGGGATGACAAGGATGGGAGCAAACAGGGGCAAAACACTTCTGGTGTGACCGCGCTTAATTTGCAAGATTGCGAGGAGCAAAACAAAACCCATCTGAAGGCAGAAGGAAAGTGCTGCAGTCAGCAAAACCCCAGCAAGCCCGAGCAGGGTGAGAAATCTTTGATCTCAGCGAGGCAGCATGAAGCAGCATGTCAGAGAGACACGTTTTGTAAGGAACTTGAAAAGAATGAGCAGCCAGGCAGCGTGTGCAGGGGAGAGGATAATGCTGGTGCCACGAGCACTCTTCCAGGGACACAGGATTCAGCAAGTGCCACTAACATGTCACAGGCTTTGCCAGGAGATCCAGAAATAGCACATGCTTCTGATAATTCTGAGAAAAACGATCCCCAAATATCTCGTCCAGAAATGCAAAGGAAAATGCCATTAATGGCAAAAAACGCAGAAAACGTTCTGGCTGCTGATGGGGGAATCATTCAGAAAGATGGAAACATGGAGAGGAGTTGTGAGGACAGTGTTTCTGTCCCAGAAACAAGCAATACAAAGCCTGATACAAGTCCAGGGGCACAAGGATCTCCTTCACCATTACAGGCACACAGGGATGAAATTCCCACTGATAACTCACTTAAATCCAGCTGCATTCAAAATGCTACAGAGCAGCCTGGTTATTGTCAAGCAGATTTTACAATTTCTGCACTCAGCCATCCCAGCCAGCAACCTGGAAACAACATAGACAAGGGTATTGGGGGGGAATCACTAAATAATGAGCTGGAAGTTGTAGCATCCCAAAACACCTTAGAGGGTAGCTCCAATTTGCAGGGTCCCCCAGGGACCTCAGCACCCTTAGGTCCCTCACCTGGGGTAAGCACAGATAAAGCAGCAAATTCAGAAAACAGCTCAGCAGGGAATATGTGTGTGAGTGAAAAAGACTGTCCAGACCAAAGTTTTCAGGGTGTTGGAGACAGAATTTTTTCCCTGTCAGAGACTTTGAATGTAGGGCAGAGAACTGGAAACTTATCACACTTCAATTCTGAGAAGCTGAAGAAAGAGATCTCCGCAATTAAATCCAAAAAAACAAAAAGTGAGCCAAACTTCAAAGAGCAGCAAAATGACAGTTCAGCAGAGTCTCTGTTAGCATTCCCTGCTCCAGAAGGGAAGCTGCTGAGCCTTTCATCATCAGGAGAAGGCTGTAATGAGGAAATTGCAACCAATATCTGTGTAGATGACAAGTACAGTAAGATCTTAGAGAAACCTGGGAATTCAGAAAAAATGGAAGAGCTTTCAAAACAGAATAATAACATAACCAGGGCAGACATCAGTGTCTCTGAGCAGTCTGCAGAGAACTCTGGAAGGGAGCATGAGGCTCTGACTTGCAGCTCTCTGGACATTGGCTCCAGCATCCCAGACTTCAGGGAGCACATCAGCCAGATTTTTAAAAAAACTGTCCACAGCACACTGAGTGCTGAATTACCCCAGCTTCTGACTGAAAACCATGCAGGCTTCAAGCAGAGTCCAGTGGCCAAGGACACAGCAGAACTCTGCGGAGCTGAGAACTTTTCAGAACCAAACAAGGCGGGCAAAGGAGCTCCTGAGGCCACCTCAGAAGCAGAGGGGCAAGAGTTGCCTTTAGCTACTGAGATTTCCTGCAAAGCTGCCGAGGGCAAATCTCTGCAGCAGGAAAACACAGTGGCAGAGCTGCCACCAGCAAGTCTCCAGGACACTGAGGAAAGAAGGCAGCCCAGTTTAGAAGTGGCCCCTAGCTTGGATGGCGCTCCATCTGCTGCACAAGCCCTGGAAAATCTGCAAAAGCCAGGCAAACCCAGTGAGAGCAGGGAGATGGAAAGAGAGGAAGGCATTGGTGGCGTTGATCCTGCATCACTAATAAGCTTAAAGGAGCAAGGAGCAGCTTCATCTGATGGGGCAGCAGCTGAGAAGTTCCCTGTGTGTTCTGACAGCCAGCAGCAACCCTCCAGCGCTGTTATCTCTGCAGGCTGTGAGCAGGGGAGGGATGGAGAAGATGCTGCTGCCACTGAGGGAAATCACTTAATTACAGAGTGCAATGCAGGAGCAGTTTCCTCTGAAGAGGATGTGAGTCTCCCTACTGCCCAGTGCCAGGATCCTAACCCAAATGAACAGGAGAAGAGTGAGTGTGGTGATGCAGACCCTGCCGAGAGCAGCTCTGACATGGCATCCTCAATGCTTGTCCCAGGAGGATCTTACAACCATGAAAAACTGCCAGACAATTTCAGTGTATCACCTGAGGAAAACCAGGAGGCAAGCATTCCCAGCAGTTTTGTGCATGGCAGTAACTCTCAGAGTGACATGCAGATGACACAGGACGAAACAGTGAAGAGGAAGTGCTTGGGAACACCGGGAGATTCTCAAGATGCACAGCAAGAACAGAAAGTGACCGTGCATGGGTTAATAGATTACTTAAAAACTGAAGGAAGCCAGGATGATTGCTTGCAAACTGACTGCAAACTGGAATCTGGCAGTGTGACTGAGGGAGACCTGAAAGGGGACAGTGACACAGTGTTAAGGACAGGTAATGAAAAAAGTGGAGACATCCCTGAAACTGGTACTGCAAGGATGTTAGTCACTGCTGAGGGAGACTTGGCTGGAAACACGAGCACTGAAGAGCAGGAGGCAGACCTGCACAAAAATCACTCTCCAGCCCTCCCTGTGATGGAGCAGGGTGATTCTGCACGTGCAGGTCTCGCTGCTGCTGAGAATCAGCCAGGCAAGATGAATTCAGAGCAGCAAAGCTCCCTCCTGGATGCCAAAGGAAAGCTACCACCGCCTGCATTAACTGAGCCTAAGAACCCTGACCTCAGTGAACTTCAAGAGATGGCTGTGGCAGGATTACCCACTGAAAGGTATTTACTTTGAATTACTATGTGAAATGGCTGGCAGGAGCCCAGGGCTGGAGAGGGGTGCAATTTTCCAGGCAGGTGCCCGTTGTCTGGGCAGTTTGGGAGGGCTTGTCACTTACTCTGTCCTTATCTTAAATATATATTGCTTCTAAATGTGGATTACATGAGGGGGAAAAAAATATCTGTAAGGACAGAGAGGTGCTGAAAGCTGAGGAGCAGAGTTCTGAGCTGTTCCATTTACTGGGCCAGGTTCCTGCCCTTACCTGTGTGGATTTGCTTACGCTTCCCTGCATTCTCACCTCATAGCCTGAAGTCAGGCATACAAATTGTACTTCCTAGCCTTAAGTTAGGAGACTTTTGCCTGAGTTTTGGTGACCCAGTTAAATGAGACCTGCAGCATTCACTTGGTGTAGTGCAGTGTTTAAAAACAAGCCTAAGGAGTAACCCAATTACTCACAGTTAGTTGTCTGGGCCTCCCTCTTATCCTCCTGTACAATATAATTGCACTGACAGTGCCTTTGATCACCGTGTTTTTCAGTGTTTCTAATGACATGGAGTTGTTTCAGACGTGAATTCTTCGGAGCTGGGACTTGCGGAGCCTCAAAGTTGCTTTTTTGGTTTTATTAATTTTTATTTTCCAAACCTAGCAGTAACTGCTTTAATAAGGTTAAGACTTTTTTTTTTTTTAATGAGCTTCTACTTTGCTGTTTGAGTTCCTAGTTTGATATGCAGTTAATTCAGGATAATTATGATCTCAGAACAGGTGGTTTCCCTTTATCTAGTCATGTCACTGCTTGTTCTGTAACTTCAGAACTTCCTTGCACACTGTTCCTCTCCTTTCTGTATCAGAGGAGGCAGTGATGGCTGAGGCAGCAGCAGAGCACAGGGCTACAGGGAAAACCTATACCAGACCNTTCTGTATCAGAGGAGGCAGTGATTGCTGAGGCAGGGAAAAGCTAAACTACACCAGACAATGCCAGTGAATGGTCTGCAGAGGTGGCATCTTTCTGAGCAATCCCAAAAACAAAGATGGCACTAACTGCCCGATGAGGGAAAATGTTCCAGTGCCACATTCCTTCAAGGCTGAGGTGATAAAACCCTATTGTAAGAGAAAATACCTGAAGTGGTTCAGTTGTGGTGAGAATGTGGGGGAGTTCTGCCTGCTGGGATGGAGGCTGAGTGTCATCTAATTGTGTGAGCAGAATGTCTATTAGAAAAATATTAGCAGTGTTGGAAAGCAGGACAGCTATATGACTTTCTCTTGAAGGATCTGTCTATAAAATGACAAGGAAATCAGACCCTGTTATTTCTCCTGAGGTTCTTTCTTTTTGGTTTGCTTCCCTTTATACGATGGGAAGCTTTTCCCAGTGGGTAGCTCTGAAATTCCCAAACAAATTGCTGGCATGGGCTGGCTCAGGAGCCACAAGGGACTCTGGGCAGTGCCTAAGTCTGTGCATGTGTTTCATATCAGGGTGGGTATGATACTTTAAATAAATACCTGTGGCAAGCAGGGCAGGGCTCTCAGAACAGCTGCTGACAATTCAGGGAGTCGTTGCCTAATGCTTGCATATGCTTCAAGAATTCATTATCACCTGTTTTTCCAGCGTGAGGCTTTGCATCAACAGGCAGCTGCTCATTTTGGCCTGTGGCTGTCCAAAAGGCTGAAACACTGGGCACTCTCAGAGGTCCAGAGGAGCCTTTGCTCTGGTTGGGCTCATTTTTAGAGCAATATGCATTTATATCACAAAAAAAGAAGCAGGGAGCATTAGCTGAGCAGGCTGGTCTGTCTTCACCAGGTTCAATACACTGACCAATCCAGTTCTCCTCTGAGATTAAAACTGGGTTTGTTTGTATCATTAAATTTCAAGGTGTTTTCCATATGTCAGCCACAAAGCCTTGAGTGCTCTGCAGTGGTTTATTGCCCTGTCATCTTCACAGAGGATAAAATGATAAACTAATACAACCATTTCTGAGAGCTGAGGATATGGACCTGATATAAAGAACTCCAGGGAGAAAGATTCCTCCCCAGCTCTCAAAATAAATATCAATAAGAAGTAAATTATGATTAGGAGAAGGAAATGGTTCTGAGAGCCATTCAGAACCTCCTTACTGAAAAGGAGAAGGTTTTGAATTATTTCAGCTTTGTTTTCTTCCCCTTCCACCCTCTCTTACAAGATCCCTTATGTTGAAACCCCACTGAATTGTGCATGAGGGGTAAAGTTGTGTGATCTGACTCTTAAATTCTTGTTGGGATTTCTTCCTGGAGAGGAAATAGAGGAATTTCTTCCCTTTGTGGCTGTGCCCTGAGAGGAGGCTGGTCTTGAGCTGAACAGTGGATCCAAGCACTGCCTGCAGTGATTCCTGCCCCCACCACCTTTAGTGGGGCAGCTGATGAGGAGAGCCCTTTACTTCCCTTCAAATCTTCAGTAAAAGGGACATTCACTTTTGGAAAGGAGATTGTGGCTGANATTTCTTCCCCTTGTGGCTGTGCCCTGAGAGGAGGCTGGTCTTGAGATGAACAGTGGATCCAAGCACTGCCTGCAGTGATTCCTGCCCCCACAACCTTTAGCGGGGCAGCTCTGGTCTGCTGATGAGGAGAGCCCTTCCCTTCAAATCTTCACTAAAAGGGACATTCATTTTTGGAAAGGAGATTGTGGCTGGAGCCACACTTCCTTGTGAAACTACAGCTGTGCTAATGGCAGAAGCAGGGAAGAGTTGGATTTTGTCTGTCAGGACTGAAAAAGACAAAAAAACCCACAAACAAACAAACCCACACCAACTTGTTTTGATGTTTTTAACTCTCCTTACCAAGTCAATAACAGAAAACCTGTATTTCTGATGGCTCCCTTTGGCCATCAAAATGTCACTATTCCCATTTATTTGGCATCAATTTCTTCACTTTTCTGTCTGAGGAAAAGAAGATCAGGACTTGAATTGGTTGGGGTTTTTTTGGTTGTGTTTTCTTTTTGTCTGTTTGGGGTTATTTTCTTTGTTTTTGTCTCCTTTTGCAATGGAGATCCACAGGTTTGTAATGTAAGCCACACATCTTTTATGGAGGGAGAATGGAGGTTCCTGTGTGCACAGGGAGTCCTTCAGTCCCTGAAATGCTCCTGTTTGCACCACGGATTGAGGCAGATGTTGAGCAGAGCGTGGAATAAAATTGGAAAGGATGGCAAAATTTCAGGGATGTGTAGAGGAGGGATGGATTTTTTGATAAGCTGTTGTAACAATGCAAGCTACCACTGTCTCCTGGAAAAAGTTCTGAGGGAGTTTTTTGAAGGGGAGGCTGTGAAGTCGTTCCCAGATGTGCAGGTACAGAGAGCACAGTGCATGTGTTGGCTGATTTGCTGGCTTGGCAGAAGGCTGGGTTTGTACACAAGCCTCGGGGTGTTCCAGGCTCCCAGAGATGCTCAGGGGCTCAGCTGGGCTGGGGATGCACCCAGGGAAGGGCACAGGGAGCTGTGCTCACACTGCAAGCTGTGACAGCCATGCTCTTAGAGAATGCAGAGCTCTGCTGCACCGACTCCCATCACTTATCAATCAAAACAATATTTTTATATTGTTGGAGCAGCAGTTGGAGTCAGCAAAACCACTTGGAAAACATTCCTCATGTCCTCTGCATAGGTCAGACAAGATCTCTAGAGTTGGCCCAGACATCCTTTTGGATTTGCTTCATTCTTTGTTCTTGCCATCAAAAATTGGCAGGTTCAGTAACTCCAAAAATAATGTTCACTCCTTAGTCAATATGACTTGGTCTTTTTTTTTTTTTTGTCTGCATGACAAATACAGTATTAAATATTTTAGCAGCCTTGCTGGATGAGGTGGGGAATGTAGAACTGCTTTTCAGATCAGGCAAGTGGGTTTTGAGCACTAAGGCTTTGTTAGCATCTGAAAACAAGAGTTTGGAGTTAAAAGGAAACTTGTCAAAACACTGATTATGCAGCTCTTTATTTCCCTGTTCTTTAACTTCAAAATTGATTCAGGTGTGTAGCATCTCATGCCCACAAAATAAAGGGAAAAGTTGCTGGAGGTGATTTACACATAAATGAAATGCACAAAATGAATCAGTTTATTTATCTCTCCTGCCCTTCTTCCTTTGTATTTATCTGAATTCTTTCTCTTTATTTTGCTCCCTTCTTACAGTCATTGTTATCCTCAGTAGGTGCAGCTGTTAGTACATTCGTGCCTTTGGAGATGCCTGCAGTCCTGAACTGAATTAACAGGATGGGCAGTTCTGTGGGAATTGCTTCTGTCTGAAGTCTGAGATATTTGTTTGGTATTTTTCCATTCAGAGAACAGTAAAAATTAAGATAACTTTGCTCTTACCCAACAGACATCTCCCATCTTTCTAGGAAGTGAAAGGGAGTTTTGCCAACTACTCTCAAGCTGACCTCTGGTTTAGGCAGCATCTAAGTATTTATGAAATTTGTAAAGTATTTATAAAATGTTGATTGCACAGTACACCCTGTTGTATTCAAAACGCATTCCAGTGAAAAGGCAGGTATGTGAGACCATGCCTCACATTCATAAGGGCAGTATTGACATGGATGGGTGATACACATGGTTTTCACACATCCTTGTGCTTCTCAAGGCATTATATTTATTTAATCAAACACAATAATTTGCTGAGGAAATCCAGCATGGACACTGCTATACTTTGTTCAATGCCTGGACAGGAAGTTTAGCATCATTTTTTGTTTTCTTTCCTCATTAAATAAAAATTACTTTCAGATTACTATTTTCCCCCCTAATTAGATTTCCCCAGGTGTATTTTTCAACCTTGCTTCTTCCAAGTGATCTGCCTGTTTTCTCAAAATCATTTCTGCATCTTACAGATCCCCTGTTCTCTCTGTTCCAACACTTCTGGTTTCTTGGAAAATTGGGTATACCCTGGAGCTTCTTCCATGATCCCTGTGTCTAACAGAATATGCAAAGTAGGATTTAGCCCCAGCTTTGAACCCTGTGGAGGGCATCTCTGAAAACAGCAATTACAGACACAGGGATGTGTCTGAAGAGCTAGAATTCCACAATTCTTGCATTACCCTTTTGTTTCCATTTTTCCTCCCACCTTTTATGTTGATTCTTTGGATCCTATCTTATCAGTACTGGTCCAGGTGTATGGAAATCCACAGATGCATTGCTAAAAGCAAGAGGGGATTTTCTAGGTCTTGCAATTCCTTAACATCTGACTACCCTGGAAAAATCAAAAAAGTGTTACATGGATCTGTTTGGGCCTGTTCATCTACACTCAGCTCACAGGTTAATTCTTACAGCGGAGTCTCTTCAACCTAAGGGAAGTTCTCCCTCTCAAACTGCAGGTCTAAGTGCAGAAATGTTAATTGCTGCAATCAAAGGTGTAACTGTTCTGGATTCTGAGGTCCCTGGGAAATGCTGATTGCCACCATTGTGTGCAGGGGGAAGGAGCAGCCCTGGAATATCATGGGAATCTCCTTCTCCTTGCTGAAATGTGCTCAGCACCTCCTCTTTGTTCAGCCAGGCTCAGCCCTTCCTCTGGCCCTGTTTGGGATCCACCATCCTCAGTGAAATAACCAGCTGTCCAAAAGTGCCCCAGGACTCGACCAGGTTGTTTCCAATTTAATTTCACTAATTGACTTGCTTTCCCTCTTGCTACATTCCTTCCCAGACAGCTGTGAGAGAGGCTGCAGCCTGCCCTTACAGTGGGTAACAAATGCTGGCCCAAAATCCCTGCTCCACTGCAGTGATCCCAGCAAGGATTTGAGCCTCTGGCAGGGCAGCCAGGGAAAATTCTGCCCTGTCCTTTTTCCACCTTTTCCACCCAGACCATCCTAGAAGCACAATTCCCACAGTTTCCCTGCTCTGCTAAAATAAGAGGGGGGTTTTGGTGTTTCAACAGATAAAAAAATCAAATTAGGAAGACAGGCTGTATGTAGACAATTAGGATTTAAGTGATTCATTGGCCTGGTGTTCTTGGCTTCTCTTTGTCCATGGTGTTCTGAATAACATGGAGCATGTTCTCCATGAAACTCATCAAACTGTTTTTTTAAAATTCTTCTCCAGATTGTTTTTCCTAGCTGCTTTGGCTAATGAAACACAAACAGTGTAATCAATAAAGCCTCTCTTTTTTTTTTTTTTTAAGGCACTCGAGAGCTTATGTAAAATCTTTGGAATTTGTAACCATGATAACATTGTTATGCTCTCCTAGCTGATAGAAATATCAAAGCCAGCTAAGAATAACTCTGCAGCAGACAGAGAAGATTGGATTTGTTTCCTGGAATGGAAGCAAAAAGCATGAATGCATTGCTCAGTTACTAACAACTAAGGAAAAAATAAATAGACACTTAAAAATTCCATTTCCCTTCCCTAACAATGTCACTAAATGACTCAAAATATAGTTTGGCTGAGTATTTCAAAGTCTCCAAGATTTCCCACTTCTTCTCTTCTGTTTTTTCCTTTTGAATGTTGTGATGGTAGATGAAACTTATATTACATCTACCATTCTCCAGATCTTGTTCTTCTGGTAGAAACTCCAAATAAACTTGGTTTGCAAGAGAAGTTATCATTGGAATTAGTGAGGCTTTGAGTCTAGCCTAGGGTTTTCTGAAAACCAATCTTACTTAATTGGAAATTCACAAAATGGCAGTTTCCCATCACTTTCATCCTCCAAGATGTAACAGGTTAACACTAAACTTTCCTTTAGATTAGGGTGAAATTTAAATCTGGGAATTTAAAGAGACAGCCATCCTAAAGCCTCTCCAGTAAAAATTGCTGGGAAATGCACAACCTAATTTTCAGCCGCCACAAATGACGGTTGTGGGCAATTTGTATGTGGAAAGTGGTGGAAATATAAAGTTCAGGTGTTTGTTACAGACGTGGCTTGGCATCTCAGCCAGGTTGCCCTGCAGTTCATTGGGGCTGTGGTTTTGCAGAGTGGATGCCTCTGAACCTCTGGTTAGGAAATGCAAACAAGAAACTCTTTTATTTTAAACAAACTGAAGTGCATTTATATGGATTTGCTGCACAAGGGTCTTAAAATGGGCACCAAGTTTTCACAAAGAACAATTTAAAATCACACACACGTTTTTTGCAAGGGCATGTAGCAATAGGCCAAGGGAGAATGGCTTTAAAATGAAAGAGGGCAGGGCTAGATTGGATACAGGGAAGAAATTCTTCCCTGGAAGGGTGGTGAGACCCTGGCACAGGTTTTCCAGAGAAGCTGTGGCTGCCCCTGGATCCCTGGAAGTGTCCAAGGCCAGGTTGGACAGGGCTTGGAGCAACGTGGGATAGTAGAAGGCTAGGGTTAGGGTTAGGCTTGGGCACACCATGGCAGGGGTGTGGCTCCTATAAATGTCCCTTCCAGCCCAAACCACTCATTGATTCCAAGTTTTACATTTTTTTGTGTCCCCCCTGTATGTGCCATCCTGATGCTTTCTGGACTTCCCTGGGAGCCAGGGCAGGGTTTGGACTCTGGCACAGCCATCCTGAGGGATGTCTCCTGCTCCCAGCCCCTCTCATCAGTCACTCTGGTCCAGCTCTGGCCTCTGGAGAAAGCCTTTGCAAGAGCTTGGCAGCTCTGCCCCAGCCACCCCTGCCCTGTCACTGTCTGCTGGGAGCTGATCTCTTGATTCTCTGTTGCTTTTCAGCTGGTTCCCTGTGTTCAGGCAGCCCAGGCACACCTGAGCACGCTGTTCCTGCACTTTCTGCCTATCAGGTTCCCATGTTTCAATAGCACAGGGCACTGGGAGACAATTGGAAATGTTTCTGTGGCAAAGGTGGCTTGGAATCACTTCACAGTGTGGTCAAAGAAGAGTTTTGGCACAGCAAAAGGATAAGGAATAAACAGGTAGAGACACGTTGTTTGAGAAAAATGAGCATTTATTCCAAAAATGCTGGGTTTGGTTCTGTTAGCAGGAGCACAGTTTGTCTGTGGCCACGGCTTTGTGCCAGACTGCTGCTCACAAAGAAAATAAAAATTTATTTTAATGAATCCTCTTTCCAGGATTTCCTTCCCCCCCAGGGCAGTTATACCTGCAGAAGCTATTTGGGAAATGGCTTCCAGATGGCAAAAGAGGTTAATTCCCCCCAAAATGAGAGGGGGACTGGATCCTTGTACCTGTATCAAAAATCACAGTAAATTTTTCCATACCTGGTTTCCTACTGCTTGGGAAGCAGGATATGATAGAGATGCTCTCCCCAGAAAGTTTTAACTCTGAGGCTCGTTCTTAATTCTCGCTGTCAGAGTGGGTGGCTCCAATTCCTGCAAGCAAGTGAGCTGTCCCCATACCATGCACAGTGTTTGCCCCAAGAATAGCCATGCCCTGCAGCCCAGAGGAGGCTGGCACTCCACATCTTTCAGCATTTTAAGCCATTACAGTGTCTGATTTGGTGTCTGGGGATCATTTGGTAAAGTCTTCTATTTCCTGTACAGGTATCTGAATTGTTAAAAGCAGCAATGAGCACGTGGAGGGGAAATTCCTGTCTGGATGGGAAAGCTGAGCTCTAACACAAAATTTACCTGAACAAAAATATGTTGCCTCCTTTGGCTTAAGATCAGACAAAGGCTTGAAGTAGAAACAGTTAACTTTTTAAACAAAAGAGTAAAAAAAGTAAAAATTGAATGATATCTTTTCCCCCTACAGCCCAGTAATGAATTGATGCTTTTTGAGGTACCACGAGGTATCATTTCTGTACCTTAACACTGAAAGGAGATGCTCAGTCCTGCTCAGGGCTGGACTGAGTTCTGAAGAGGAAATGTTAAGTTTTGTCACCCAAGATGAGTCTGGCACCACAGGTGAATGGTTTGGAGACATGGAGTCAGCTGGGAAACTAACTCAGCTAAACTGAGTCTCCCAGCATTTTATCCAAAGTATCTTGATTGCTTACCAAATGCCCAATTCCAGCTCTTGCTGTGGGAGAGATATCATAAAGCTTCTGGTTATTGTATGGCATGTTATAAACATGATAATCATCTCTCTGGGGAGAGACTCAATTAATTCCTTGGGTGCTGGCAGCTCCTATATGCAATTTGGTGCATCCCCATGCAGACTTAATTACCTGTAAAGCCCTTCTTTTGTATTGTAATAAACCCATAGGAAACCCAAGAGATTAGTAAGGGCAGGCTACTAATTAAAACTGCTCCATTTTCTTAGAGGTAAAGACACCTGTAAGAAAACAGGTAAAAACCTATGAAAATAAAGTCATAAGAAAGCAGGTAAAGGAACTTATAAGAAGGCAGGTTCAAGAAATCCATGAGAAAAAAGATAGAGCAAGAAGATGAACCTCTAAGAAGGCAGGTAAAGAAACCTATGAGAAAATCTGGGTGACCTTGGGAGGTGGAATTTAACCCAATAATTAAGCTAGGATTAAAAGGGGTTTGGTTTAGATGCTTTTAAAAAATGTTTTTGTTTAGCTATAAACGCATAATGGTTCAGTGAAAGTTGTTTAAAAGTTTATGTCTCCGTCCTGAAAACATTTTTANCATGGGAGGAGCCTGCCAGCAGCAGCAGCAGCGGCGGCGGCAGCAGCTCCGGGCTCGTATTGCTCGGCCTTTTGTGCGCTCCCGGGCAAGCGGAGGGAGCTGAGGGGGCTGAGGGGAGCGGGGCTCGGCCGCGGCCGCCCGCGATGGTGGGAGCGCGGGGCAGCGCTGAGCGAGCCGGGGGCTGCGCCGGGGCTTGTGCTGCCTGCGGGGATGACTGCGGGCAGGAACGCTGGTGATCATTTCCTGGCGTTGGTGAGTAGACACTTGTGAGTGGGAAAGTTTTTTTCCCTC
>VWYE01008746.1:56457-66707 GCA_013398995.1 Alaudala cheleensis | reverse complement strand
AGGGACCCCCCCCACTGTCCCAGGCTGCTCCAGCCTGGCCTTGGGCACTGCCAGGGATCCAGGGGCAGCCACAGCTGCTCTGGCAATTCCAGCCCAGCCAGGAATTCCTGCCCAATCTCCCATCCAACCCCTCCTGTCTGTGCATTTTCCCTGGTGAGCAGAGCCTGGATTTCCCTCCCCTCCTGGCCCTTTGATATTCACCTGCAGACTCAGGTTCTCCCGGGGTTTTGTCAGCGGAGCTTCTCCTTCCCCCTGCTCCAGATTCAGTGCATTGGACAAAGCCCTTTCCCTGGTGGGTTTGGGGTTTAACCGGTGCCATTCCCACCCTTTAGAGGGAGAACATCCCATGGAGGAACTGTGGATCCCTCAGCACAGAGCAGCAGTGTTTGGGGTTTAACAGGGATATATCCCAGTGTGGATCCCTCAGCACAGAGCAGCAGTGTTTGGGTTTTCCCCTCTCCCTGCCCCAGAGCATTTACAACTCGTTATTTTTAATCCCGGTGCGGAGCCCTGCCTTGGCTGGGCGCAGGGATGAGGAGTTGCTGGTTTCAGGCTTTAGTTCAAGCCCTTTAATCTCGCCCATCGGCGCCTCCAGCGAGCGCCTGGTTCCCTGCGGAAGCCTTTGTCTCATCCCCGCGTCCGCACCTGATCCCAGGTGAGCCCCGCCAGACAAAGGGGACGCGCCCGAGCAAAGCGCGACTTAAGCGGGGCTTTCCTGCCTAAATCCCGGCTTGCGCTCTCGGCAAACACCGCGCCGAGCGCTCCTTCGGCCGCCATAAATAATGGGATATAATTAAAATTCCATCCCGGCGTTGGGAGCGGTGTGATAAACTGTTTGTGAATTGGTAATTCTATTTATTAAAAACAGGGGCATTAATTCTGACACGTTGAATTATAACGCAGACAAACAGATCTTGTGTTTTAATTAAATGCTTCTGTTTGATGAGGTGGTTTTATATTAAGATTTAATACCAGATTCCGCTCTCCCTGCCTGAGGTGGCGGGGCAGGATTCCCACAGGGAGTTGGGAGCGTTCCCATCCTCGGGAATTGGGGAGCTCTGGCAGAGTCCCCCTGGCCAGGAACCCCCTCCAGGGCAGACAAGGAGGGTCTGACCTCCCTTTTCCAGGGCCTTTTCCTGCTTTTCCTCCTTTTCCCAGGATGTTCCCAGGCTCCTTCCACATTTCTTATTTCCTGCTGCCAAAGCTGAGCTGAATATGTTTTTAAAAAATAAAAAAACTAAAAAAAGAAAAAAAATAATAAAAAAAACCAAGAAACCCAACAAAAAACAAGCCTACAGCTTTGAGGTCCCTTTCACATTAAGCTACATTTAATATTCATTTCACTTTTTTTTCCTATTAATTAAAAGTAAAGCGTGTATTGTATGGTACATTATCCCTCTAACAGCCCCATGTGGAGATCATGAAGTGGAAGACTAATGGTGTAGACTTTAGCATTTAGTTTTAAGCAGGATCATTTACATATCTGTGAGAAGAGTCCGAGGCATGTGTAAATAAGCAGAACTCGGAGATATCAGCCCCGTGCTCTGCTCTGCTCTGCTCTGCTCTGGAGAGCCACGGGCTGTGCGTTTATTCCATCACTCAGCTAATTTAATGAGACTTTATCCAGCATCCATTTCTGCAGAAGACACAAAACTTATTATTAAGGAGAGGCATGTGGCAGTAAGAAAAATGTGTTTGTTTGCTTTTTTATTCTATTACCCCCAAGTAGCAAAGGTGATCCCATTCACTGTTCATTAAAGTTTACCTTTATAATTTATCAAAGGAGCCCCATATCAAGGGCTTTATGCTGAGATTTCAAAATTCGAGACTGATTAAAATTTAATGGAAAAGGCCAACGTTTTGGGGTGGGTTGGCAAGAAAAATCGCTTCCCAACCTGCGAGGAGAGATTTCATTAATGTGCACCTCTATTAGAAGGCACCATAAAAGACATTAGAGGCATGAAAATGGCATTTTCACTTCAAAAATCTCCCCGGCTTCTCAGCATAAGTTTCAAGGGGAAGGAAGTTGTGTTGGAATTCCAGGAGAGCAGCGCAGGCTGTGCCTTTTGCAGGACTCAGGGACCCCGGGGGTCTTTCCCAGCCTTGAGGATTTGAGGATTTTGGCATCCCAGTGTGTCCTGGCAGACAGGGACACAGCCAGCTCCTCTGGAATTCACATCAGGAAAAGCAGGAATTACCAGGAATAGTTGTGAAACATCTGTGTGTGGTGGTTGGGCTGATCGTATTTTGGGGGAAAACAAAGTAACAGCCAAATTTTGGCAAACTGAAGAATGATGTGTAATGTGGAGAAAAAAAATCAAATATGAAACCTGGGTATTTCAAAGGCAGCCAAAGCAGGATTTTCACCATGAAATGGTGTTTCCCTTCCCAATTTGCCTGTTGGTGCACTCTCAAAGATCTCACAGCTAGGGAAAAAGCTGGATTTCCACTGAAATGATGGAATTGTTTGTCTGTTTGAGTTTTGCTCAGTGGATTGGGAAGCCCAGCACAACCAGCACTCCCTGACCTCTCCCAGCAGCTGGAGCCAGCCCAGAATTCCCCAATTCCTGGTGCAAACGCTGCTCAGCTTTGTGTGGAGGGCCCACAGCAGCTCCTGCTCCAGGCTTTGTGGGGAAGGCTCTGGGGCTCTCCTCCCCTCCAGGCTGGGAGCACCAGAACATTCCGGGCTCTGCCCAACGGCTGGAACGACACGAATCCATTTCCCACCTGGCTTTGCTTTCACTTCGTCTCCCCACTGGCGTTTTTGGAGGATGAACAAAATAAAGAGAGAGAAAACTGAGAGGAGGAAGAGCTGCCTTTTAATAACAGACTGGGCAGAGGTGGAGCTCCATCCCTGGGGGGATTGAAATCCCTGTGGATGTGGCACTGGGGGACATGGGGCAGTGCTGGGGATTGTTGGGTCCATGTTCTCCCAGGCCTTTCCCTGGGATTTGAATCTGGGATTTGCCAAAAGTGATGTTTTTTTGTGGTTTTTTTTTTGTTTTTTTTGGGTTTTTTTTTTGTTTTTTTTGTTTTTTTTTTCCCCAAGCTCTGAGCCCATTTCTGAGGCTCGTTGTCCTCACGTTGTTCCTGTGCCAGAGGAGAGGTTCCAAAGCTGTCTCTGGGACCTGATTAGTCCCAGGAACATCATCAGAATAACAAAAATATGGTCTGGTTATGGCTTCAATTAAAGGTTTCCTGAGTGAGAAATAATTAGTGATTGCAGAATCTCTGCCTGAACCAAAGCAGCAAATCCTGGGCTCTCTCCTGTGGGGTGAGCAGGGTCCAGCCTGCTGAGCCAGGGTACTCCAGGATCCCAAATTCCCAAAACTTGCCCTCAGATATCATTTTCCACAGGTATCACAAAACCAGGGTTTAAAACTGCTGAAGGGAATTGGGGAAAAGCGTGTGCCCCACGTATTGCAGGGACACGGGGCTGATTTGCAGCATTGTGCAAACTGGGAGCTGATGAGCCCAGTAAGAGGGACAAATCAAAAAATTAAAAAAGAATTAGACCTGTGAGTTAAATTTGTAGGGGGGGAAAAGGGGCATATTGATGGAAAGGGAAAAAATAATTAAAAATATAACGAGTCAGAAGTTTTGACTGCCAGTGGCTGGAACCAGAGGGACAGTGCCAGTCTCTCTCTGAGTAACGACTGGGGTCCGTTTCTGGTCCTGTTTCCAGGGATTCTGCTGGGTCTGCAGGATGCTGGAGCACTGCCCTGGCCGTGTGACCGCGCTCCTGCCACCGCTGTCCCTTCTCAGATGTCCCCGGGTGAGCGGCACCCCTCGGGGCAGGTCCCTCCCCGCTCCCCTCGGGGCCGGGGGCCGGGGCTGGGTGTGCCCGGCGTGGGCAGAGCCCGCTGCCAGCCCCGCCGAGGCGGATTACGGAGCGTGACCGGCCAGCCCTCGCACGACAAAGCCTTTGTGTAATTAATATGCAGGGAAAAATGCTCCCCGGACGGCTGCTAAAGCGATTTAAATCATGCACATAAAAAATGTAATCACAAATTTAGCATGGTGGACATCGTAGTCACACTGTGCTTGATTGCATAGAAGGTTCCAAGTGTGTTTTAAATGTCCTTTAAGATTGAGATTAGGACTTGTACTTACAAGATGCATATTAATCTAAAACTCAACATTTTTCAGTGTGGGATCACAGTAGGAGAACATTATGGGCAATAGAGGTTCATTCTAATCCCAGTAGGTAATTACACTTTGAAATAATATTCTTTAATTAAATCTTGTTTGCAGTTGATTGATTTAAACACTAAATCTAAAAACCTAAATTTGAGGTTTTTTATCAATTTTTGATGCTTATTGCGCAGAACTTGGGCTTTAATTGATGTTTCTGAAGTTTCTAAAGCTCTCGTCCACCGTGTCCTGGATGAATTTATTGTAATTACCGGCACCATTCCCCGGCTCTCCCTGGAACCTCGAGCATTTTTAAGTCCTTTAAGGCGTGAAACGTTCCCGGTGTCAGAGCGGGCGGTGCCAGGGCCGTGTCCCGGAGCTGCTCCCGCTCAAAGGGCCCGTTCCCACCTCGGGAGGTGTTTCCCCAGCCCTGCACAGGGGACTCTGCTGTCCCAAATCCCTCCTGGGCTGTGCCGGGGCTGGGGACACCACGGGGACACCTCGGGGACACCACGGGGACACCACGGGGACACCACGGGGTGGCATTTTAGGGACAATATCCCAGAGATAGGGACTGGAGAGGCCATCACAGATTGTGCCACCCCCTGGCACGGGCAGGGACAGCTTCCAGTGTGCCGAGCTGGGAACGAGCTGGGACAGCGGGAGGTGTCCTGCTCATGGCAGGGAGAGGAGCTTTGAGGTCCTTTCCAACCCAAAGCCACCCCAGGTTCTGTCATTCTGTAAAATTCTATCATTCTATAAAATGCTGTCATTCTGTAAAATTCTACCATTCTATAAAATTCTAGAATTCTACAAAATTCTGTCATTCTATAAAATTCTGTCATTCTGTAAAATTCTGTCATTCTACAAAATTCTATCACTCAACAAAATTCTGTCGTTCTACAAAATTCTACCATTCCATAGAATTCTATCATTCTATAACATTCTACCATTCTATAAAATTCTGTAATTCTATAAAATTCTGTTATTCTATAACATTCTACCATTCCATAAAATTCTATCATTCTATACAGTTCTACCATTCTATAAAAGTCTATAATTCTATAAATTTCTATCGTTCTATACAATTCTATCACTGTATAATTCTGTTTTCACAAGCACTGGTCGCTCCTGACCTCCCCCTGCCCAGGGCACAGCAGCTCAACCCTCGGGCCACCTTGGGGACATCTCTGGAAGCAGAAGGGTGAGCCCAGGACCAGCTCATTCAGGATGTGGCCAGGAAGGCTTTGGTGGCAATTAAAAAGTGATTGAAATGATTAAATCAGGGACCAGCCTCACACACCAGGGGACACGCTTGGGCCACACCAGGGATCCTCCCGTTTGCTGGGGAGAGGTGATGGGGAAAGCAGCCCTCGGCCTCCTCCCAGCCCGTGCCAAGATTCCATCCGGGAATATTCCAGCCTCAGGAGCCTCCCCAATGAGCTGGGGCTGCCCCACACCGGGGCTGTGACGTGGGGCAGGGACAGAGGGCACACAGGGGAAGGGTCAGGATCCTGCTCCTTCCCACCGAGGCTCTCACTGGGTAATTGGGGCTCTGGCAGGAGGGGAAGGGTCCCCAGCATGGAATGACACTGGGACATTCCAACCCAAAGACAGAGGGACCCTGGGACAGAGGGATCCTGGGGACAGAGGGATCCTGGCACAGAGGGATCCTGGGACAAAGGGACCATGGCAGAGAGGAGCCATGGGACAGAGGGACCATGGCACAGAGGGACCCTGGCACAAAGAGATCATGGCACAAATGGACAATGGCACAGGGGGATCCTGGGACAAAGGGGGACCCTGGCACAGGGGCCCTGACAGAGAGGAACCCTGGCACAGAGGGACCATGGCACAGAGAGACCTTGGGACAGAGGGACCCAGGAACAGAGGGATCCTAGGACAAAGAGACCCTGGCACAGAGAGACCCTAGCACAGGGCCCCACCCTGTCAGAGGGAAGGTGGCACTGCCGTGCTGGGACACGGGACTGGTTCCAGCAGGGTGCTGAGCTCTGAGCTCCTGCACGTCCCTGCCAAATGACACCCATGAAACTTTAACTACTCCTGATCAGGCCTGACCTTTTCCAGCGTGTGCAATCCCACATCCAGAGCCCGGGCAGTGAGTCAGCTGTGCCGAGGAGAGAACTTTGGGAACAGCCCCGTGTCAGAGCCAGCTCTGCCCCTGCTCCGGGAGGGGACACACGGACCTGTCACCCAGGAAATCAAATTCAGGATCCTGTGGGTTTGAGAGCAGAAAAATTCCCATCCTGCAGCAGCCGCATTTGTCACATCTGAGGCAAAAACCCCAAACTGCTGGGTGGAATGTTTTATTAAGATGACTTTGCCGGGGTGAGAAATGATTAAGTCACTCTAAGAGCAAAGTAAGAGCACGGGACCTCATTCATTGTAACACTAATATTAATCACACAAATAATATAAGTGTCTTACAGTAATCCACATTCCCTTAAAATATACATTATATATCCCGGGGGCAAGCAGCAGCACGAGGAGCTTGGAATAAATCCCTCAAGCCACAGTGGCCAGCAGAAAGCCATTTGTATTCTGACAGATTCATGTATATTTTGTTATGCGTAACAAATGAAAATATTTACAGCGCTATCAGAGAGAGCTCCAGAAAAATTAACTCGCACTAATCAATACATTTCAAGCACGGATTCAGATTCTTTCCAAACCCCACAGTGTCCTCCAAAAATTAGCACCAAATAAAGAGGGGTGATCCTTCCTACCTGTTTAACTCTGGGTGCTCATTATTGTTGTGTATAATCCCAAAATTTTCACTGAAATCAAGCACTGACCAAAGGCCCAAAATGGGGAAATCAGCTGAGCTTTGGAACTGAGCAGTTTGGAGCTGACCTACCTGGAGGTCAGCAGAAGATTCAATTAGTTCAATTAATCAGCAATAGTCATTACAATTATGAAATATATATATTAAAAAAAAAGGAACTAAAATGGGATTAAAATGGAATTCTCCAGTTTAAAAAAGTGGAGGGAAGGAGCTCATGGGGGACCTCGTGGCCCTGCAGGAGGGGACAGCCAGGGTGGGGTCGGGCTCTGGGGACAGGGACAGGAGGAGAGGGAAGGAGCCCAGGCAGGGCAGGGCAGGGTGGGCAGCAGCAGAGGAGCTCCAGCTCCATCCCTGGGGCTCTCTGGCAGCTCCCAGGGGTGTGAGACCCCCGAGCTGTGCTTTGGGCAGTGCTGGCAGTGCCTGGCAGGGCAGGGCAGGGTGGGCAGCAGCAGAGGAGCTCCAGCTCCATCCCTGGGGCTCTCTGGCAGCTCCCAGGGGTGTGAGACCCCCGAGCTGGGCTTTGGGCAGTGCCTGGCAGGGCAGGGCAGGGTGGGCAGCAGCAGAGGAGCTCCAGCTCCAGCTCCATCCCCGGGGCTCTCTGGCAGCTCCAGGGGGTGTGAGACCCCCGAGCTGGGCTTTGGGCAGTGCCTGGCAGTGCCTGGCAGGGCAGGGCAGGGTGGGCAGCAGCAGAGGAGCTCCAGCTCCATCCCTGGGGCTCTCTGGCAGCTCCCAGGGGTGTGAGACCCCCAAGCTGTGCTTTGGGCAGTGCTGGCAGTGCCTGGCAGGGCAGGGCAGGGCCCCAGCCGCTGCCACCCAGTGCCACACTCCCCTCTTGTCTCTGAGGGAGGAGAGAACATTATCACTTCCAACACCACTAAAAATTGACTTTCCTTCTCCTTAACCTATTCATCCCCATCTCCTCCTCCCATTATTCCCAGGCAATTTTGTAAGATGACTATTATGCAAATGCTACAATAAAAATCTTATTTTCTGCTCCCTTTTCAGAGCCCGGCTCTGTTTACCTCCATTCTCTCTCTCTGATGGAGTTCTCCGACAAAAAGGAGAGAATAAATGTGTCCATTATTGACCCAAGTCTGAGGAAACTCAGCGGGAGGTCAACAACTGCAAAACAATTTACAAATCCCTTCCCACCCCATCTCCCCGTGCTGGGCTGGCAGGACTCCCAAAGCTCCTGAATTCCGGGCTCACTTTTGCTCCTGGACAAGTTCTGCCATCCCCAAGCACTCCCAGGCTGGGTTTTCTCCCTGTCCTCTGCCACCTGAGCTGTCCTAAAGCCTCGCCCAAATTAAACCTGCGCCAAACCCGGGCTTTGTCCTTTTAAACTGAATCTCCTGCCCGGGGCAGTTCCCCAGCTCAGGAATGTTGTCTCCCCACTGCTGTGGGTTCTGTTTTCTTGTTCTGGACGAGGTCAGGATGGATGAGACACAGGAAACAGGAACTGGAGTTTGGGATTGGTGATTGATTCTCTCTGATCCATTCCCAGACCATTCACACACTCCCAGCCCTGAGCTCTCACCAGCTGCCACAAAAACCTGCCCAAATGGCCACTGCTGACTTTTCCCAGCTCTTCCAGCACCATTTCCCCAATAATGAGGTGACCCCTCTGTTATTGATGTTTGTGACCCAGTGATGGCCACTAAAGGGCTGCACTGGGGACCTTTTTCACCCAGGGACAGAAACCACCCAAACCCAGGCAGGAGAAGGAAAAAAGAAGGACTCAGACAATGCCCAAAGTTCTCCATCTTGGCTCACACACATTATTAGATACTAAAACCTTAAACCCTGAGTGTTTCACCCTGTGAGATCCCACACTTCCAATCAAACCCCACCCCCACAGCCCCTGTGCTGTCACTCAGTGCTGGAGCCTGGCCCAAGGCCTCAGCTCAGGTGTGGTGTTCTCTTGAGGCTCAGCACCTTTGAACACAGAAAACCCCAAATTCTCATCCTGCAGGGTTCCAGCACCCAGGCCCTGCAGGACAGCAAAAATCAGTTTCCATGACAGTTTTGAGACTCTTTTCCTGTGCCCAGGGGTGGCTGATGCCCAGCAGTGCCCTCACCTGTGTCTGTGCCGTGGGAAAGGCAGGAACACCCGAGGAACAGCCACACTCTGTCAGTCCTACCTGTGCTCCAGCCAAATGATAATTACAGCTAATTACTGTAGCTAAGGACGCATCCATTAATGGAAATGAACACATTAGCTGGCTTTAAACTGCACTTTGTTTTAGTTTCTCCCCAGCCTGAGGAATGTTTTAGTGCAGGGGATCGCTCTGAGGTGACCAGCAGGACTCGGCCAGACCCTGCCCCGCCCTGCCCGGAGCACAAAGGGCGATCATTTCCTTTTCCCTGGTTTTGTTTTCCCCGGTTTTATTTCCCTCAGCCTCGCACTGTGTTTTCATCCCCACCAAACCCCGGGAGGGGCCGGGTGCTGTGCCCCAGAGCGGGCAGCAGCAGGAGGAATCGGTGTGAGGAGCAGGGATGTGAACACACAAAGGAGCAGCAGGAGGGCAAAGCTGGGAAGGGTTTTCTGCCCTTCAGACGGGGCATGGCCGCGTTCCCTTCAGTCAGGGAGAGCTTCACATGGCCCAGGCTCTGGCCCTGAGTCTCGGGAAGCTCAAACACAGCAACAGGAGCCGGGGCTGTTCAGATCAGGCGGGGGATTTCTGGTTTCCACAATTCCCAGGCGATTTCTGATTTCCACGATTCCCAGGGGATTTCTGATTTCCACAATTCCCAGGGGATTTCTGATTTCCACAGTTCCCAGGGGATTTCTGATTTCCACAATTCCCAGGGGGTTTCTGATTTCCACAATTCCCAAGGGATTTCTGATTTCCACAATTCCCAGGGAATTTCTGATTTCCACAATTCCTAGGGANTCCACAATTCCCAGGGGATTTCTGGTTTCCACGATTCCCAGGGGATGACCCCACTCAGGCTGGAGTTTGCTCACTTGGTGTCCCCAGGGGCAGGAAATCCCAAACCCAGCGCCCTCAGCTCTGCCCAGAGGTTGGTGATGCTCAGGTCCTTCCCGGCCTGAAGGACTCTGGAATTCTGTGCCAGGGACATCCCAAGGCCAGGAGTTGGTGACAGCGTCACTCCCTGCTCTCAGCAAGGCTCGGGAATTCCCATTCCCCAAGGTCTGGGCTTTGTCTGGGGCTTTGCTGGGCTTTGGGGCAGGGATGGGGTGGGGTGTGCTTGGTTGGGGTTTTTTGGGTTTTTTGGGGGGAGTTTTTTGGAGGATTTGTGTGTGTGTGTGGTTTCTTTGGTTGTTGATTTTGGGGGTTTTGATTCT
>VWYE01008746.1:23889-56281 GCA_013398995.1 Alaudala cheleensis | reverse complement strand
TTTTTTTTTTTTTTTTGATTGGTTGGTTGGTTGGTTGTTTGGTTTGGGGTTTTTTTGTTTTGTTTTGTTTGATTGGGGTTTTTTTTTGGTTGGTTGGTTGTGTTTTTGTTGGTTTAGTTTGGATTTTCTCAATCATTTTTGTTTGCAACCCCCAAGCTGGTGGCTCCCCTGTCAAGAACCCAAGACCCAGTGCCCAATTTGCTGCATGCCCCGATTTGTTCTCCATCTCCCTCCCTCCCCTGGCAGCAGCCGGGGCCTCCCCCAGAGCCAGGAGCAGGGCAGGAGAGGGAACCTGGGCTGGGGCTGTCCCCCTGCTCCTCCTGCCCCAGGATCCCCCCTGTGATCCGGGACTGGCGTGCCCAGGATGTCCCGATNGGGTTTTTTGTTTTTTTTTTTTTTTTTTTTGGTGGGAGGGTTGTGTGTGGGTGGGGTTTTTGTTGTTTTTTGGTTTTTTGGGTTTTTTTTATTTGTTTGTTTCGGGGTTTTCTTTGGGGGTTTGNTGGTTGGTTTTTTTGGTTTGGTTTCATCATTTTTGTTTGCAACCCCCGAGCTGGTGGCTCCTCTGTCAAGGAACCAAGATCCACCGCCCCATTTGCTCCATTCCCCGTTTGTTCTCCATCTCCCTCCCTCCCCTGGCAGCAGCCGGGGCCTCCCCCAGAGCCAGGAGCAGGGCAGGAGAGGGAACCTGGGCTGGGGCTGTCCCCCTGCTCCTCCTGCCCCAGGATCCCCCCTGTGATCCGGGACTGGCGTGCCCAGGATGTCCCGATGCCATTCCCTGCTCCGGGATCCCCCTGCCAGCCGGGACTGGCGTGCCCAGGATGTCCCGATGCCATTCCCTGCCATTCCCTGCTATTCGGGATTGGCGTGCCCAGGATGTCCCGATGCCATTCCCTGCCATTCCCTGCCAGCCGGGATTGGCGTGCCCAGGATGTCCCGGTGCCATTCCCTGCCCCGGGATCCCCCCTGCCAGCTGGGATTTGTGTGCCCAGGATGTCCTGATGCCATTCCCTGCCATTCCCTGCCAGCCGGGATTGGCGTGCCCAGGATGTCCCGACCCCATCCCAAGGCATCCCCCGGGACGGCAGCAAAGCCGGGCTCAGCAGAGCCGCGGGATTTCCATTAGGAGCAGCTTTAGGGACACAAAACTCGCCCATTCCCCGTGCTCGCAGAGCAGCCCCATTATCCAGCTATTAATCACCCCTCGCAATTAATCGTCCCGAAACGAGCCGGGCTTTGGCGGTTTGTGCGGCGATTGAAAAGCTCGCTCGTTTTTGGAAAGGTGAAGTCACCGGCAGCGGGAATTTGAGGGCGCCCAGCCATTAAGGCACCGTTTGGAATCTCAATTACCCCGCGGAAGGATAATTACAAATAAAACAAACTCGCGATCCCACATCAGTGAGAACACCTCTTCCCCGCTCCACGGAATATCCAAGCGGTTTTTCATCCCCCGGATTTAATTTCCACATGAAAAATTGACCCGAGCAGTATGAAGTATGGCTACAAGTAAAAACTGTGTTTTCATTGAGGAGAATAAATGCATTTCCTGAACGCCGGCTGTTACAGCTAATTGATTTATTGGCTCTCCATATAGTGCACTATTGTCTTTGCACTCATGGGACGGGGAAGCTCTTGAGAACAGAACTAAATCCTGCCACTGCAGCCTGACAGCTGAACAGGGTCGGGTTCTATATTTTTAATATCATGTGCAAGTGTCTGGGAGCTGGAAGGAACCTGCCCCGGGTTGGCACAAATTACCCAGAGCCGTGGCTTCCTGGGTGATTTTGTAAAACCCCACAGCATTACTGGGGAGCTGAGAGCCCTGGGAGCGGGTAATTTCCTTTTAATCAGCTTGTTTTTACTGTGAAACGTTTGTGTTCAAAGCAAATGCGAAATCCTACCGAAAGAAAAGAGAGAGGAAATTCCCTTTTTTAATTTTCCTTTAAGGCCAGCGGTCGAAAATTCAGTAGGAAATAAAGGCCCTGCAAAAGTATCTCTCCCTGATAACAAAAACAATTTTAAAATTCATGGAATAGCCAAATATTTGTTATTATCCCTCGCTTTTAGGTTTTATGCAAATGAGGGCCCATAAGATGAGAGCGAGTGCTTGGTAGCAGGTGGGAGCAAACTCACATAATCATACCAATAAAAAAGCCCCGAGGAAAAACAAACCAAAATGAAAAATCAATAGAGGATGTTGTTCTCCAGATATACTATTAAAATATAGCATTGCACAGCTGCACTGGTGTCCTAAAGAACGGAGGAGCCTCTCGCTGGGAGAGGGGCTGAGGCTCAGCCTGTCCCCTCTCCCCTGGATGAAAATCCCCCTGGGGCTGGGGGAATCCATGGGGAAGCACAGCCTGGGGATGGTGAGGGCTTTGCAAGGGAAGGATCCCAGAGGGGCAGGAACCAAAGCTGGGAATTCCCAGCCAAAGCTCCCCCTGTGCCCCTGGGTTTGACAGCATCAATAAAAAACACCCCAAAGTTCCCTGGGATCTCCCATCTGCTGCCAAAGTGAGAACCCAGAGCACGAGGCTGGCAGGGGATGGGATTCTATTCCATATTTCTGCAGGGATCCTCCTGTTCCAGTAACCAGCTCCTTGGCTAGAAACTGCATTTTTCCCTTCTTTATTTTTGTCTCGATTTGGTTCTCACTGCTGACTGCGAGCACAAATGGGACTGGGGATAAATTCCATGGGTTAAGCAGGAAAATCCTTCAGGAGGTGGAGAATGAGCCCTTTCCCAGGTAAGCACGGGTTTCTCCCTAAGCCAGGTGAGGAGCCAGCTCCTCAGTTACTGAAGGGGAGGCTGAAAGCCATCACCAGCTCTTTATTAGGAGAAAAAAATAAATATAAACAAATTTATCACCTCTCCCTGTGAGCAAATCACTAAAAAAAAGTCTCAAATTCTTAATTTTGGGAGCTTGTGCTGGGTGCAGTGCTCTGCTCTCCTGCTGCTGGCTCCAAAGGGGCTCCCTGCAGCTGCAGAGCCTCCAGCCCCGGAGGGGAGGCAGGGAGGGGGCTCAGGGAACAAAGCCAGCCTGGAGGAGCCACGTTTTATAGGCAAGGGGAGAGTTCAGCAACAGGGGTGGGAACTGGTGAGTGCAACCACAGCAGCAAACACAGGGCTGGTCCAGGAATGGAACTGGGCATTTAAAAATGGGAGCAGAGAGAAGATTTTCAGCTGACACGACCTTTAACATGATGTTCTCTTGNTCAGTTACTGAAGGGGAGGCTGAAAGCCATCACCAGCTCTTTATTAGGAGAAAAAAATAAATATAAACAAATTTATCACCTCTCCCTGTGAGCAAATCACTAAAAAAAAGTCTCAAATTCTTAATTTTGGGAGCTTGTGCTGGGTGCAGTGCTCTGCTCTCCTGCTGCTGGCTCCAAAGGGGCTCCCTGCAGCTGCAGAGCCTCCAGCCCCGGAGGGGAGGCAGGGAGGGGGCTCAGGGAACAAAGCCAGCCTGGAGGAGCCACGTTTTATAGGCAAGAGGAGAGTTCAGCAATGGGGGTGGGAACTGGTGAGTGCAATCACAGCAGCAAACCCAGGGCTGGTCCAGGAATGGAACTGGGCATTTAAAAATGGGAGGAGAGAGATTTTCAGCTGACAGGACCTTTCACATGATGTTCCTTTAGAATGTGAACAGCTTTAAGTAACTCTGTCCTGGCACAGCCGGGGCACAGTGAGAACCACCCAGCAAATCCCACGTGTTCAGCTCCCTGAGCCTTCCATGCACAATTCCACGTTTACCAGGGAGCAGCAGGAACCCAGAATGACCCAAACCTGCTGGGTGAGGTCTGCAGGGCCATCTCCTTCTGGTGTCCTGTGCTGCCCCAGTCCAGTCCTGCCCGTTCCTGGAGTGTCCCGCTGCCACCTCCCTGTGGGGTCACCTGGGATAATCCATGTCCTGGCCATCGACTCCTCCAGTCCCATAACCAGACCCAAATTTACACTCATTTGAAGGGATCACTGAATCCCAGACTGCTTTGGGTGGGAAGGGACCTTAAATCCCATCCCATGGGCAGGGACAGCTGCCACCGTCCCACTGCTCCAAACCCCAGTGTCCAACCTGGCTTTGGGCACTGTCAGGGATCCAGGACCCACGTGGCTCCTCTTGTTTAGGATTTGGGGCCAGGGAGGGCCCATTCCTGAGCCAGGCCTGGCCAGGCTGGGCTCCTCTGGGCTGTGCTGGTGGCTCTGGGGACATCTCCCCACCACCTCGGGCTGCAGTGACAAACTGCCAGGGGACACCCAGCAAATGAGGGGGTGACTAATTGAACTGGGAGAGCAGAGCAGGAGGGGAGGCAGAGGAAGGGCTGAGTTACAGGAGCCTGGGAGCCAATTCCCTGCAGGTGTCCCAAAGGAAAGGAGCTGGGGAGGGCTGGGAGCAGCCAGGACCTGCCCACGAACCCAAACCTCCAGGGAAACAGGGAAATGCCCCAAACAGAGGAGCTGTTCCAGCCTCCTGCCCGATTTCCTGGCAGCTCTGGGCACCCACAGCCCCCATTTCCAAACCCAGCCCCATTTCTGCCGCACAGGGAGGGGCTCCTCCCCTCTCTGTCCCTGCCCTGGGGACAGCAGTGCCACCAGAGCCCTGGGGACAGCAGTGCCACCAGGGCCGGTGGGACGCTGGTGCCAGCCCTGGCTGCAGCACCCAGCACCCAGCACTGAGGGTTTCCTCCACAAACCGCCTCTCCTTTTAACTCCTAATTCCTTAAACCATCAGCATTTAATCAAACCGAAGCTCTAAAATCCTGACTCTTATCACAGCCAGGACTTCTAATCCTTTTTTCCAGGCTAGATGTTCCCCAAATCATGTTACATCTTTCATCCTCCTTGTGATTAATTTCAAGGTCCTTACCGAGTCAAACGAGATTTCTTTTTTTTTTTTTTAAATCTCTCTGTTTTAGTCAATTCTGGCAGCTCAGAGCAGCCATCAAAATTGCAGGAGCGTTTTGTGCTCAGCCACTTCAGTGACTCCCAGGTTTAGGAGAATCCCATAAAGGCAACCATCTTATTATTTTAATGCACGCAATCATTTAAGTGATAACAACTGCAAAAGTCAGGCTGTTTTGTTTTATGGATTATCAACAGCCTTATGACCTTGAAAATAGTCGAGTTGACTCACTAATTTTAACAATTTAGCAAAATAGCACAGGCAGCATAATGTTCTCAGCTCTGATGTGGGGAGAGATCTCCAAAGTGAGGAATTTCCTGCAGCTCTGGGGAGCTGAGGGGAAGGGGAATTATCTGGGGAAAAGGGGAACGGGAATCATCTGAGGGTATCTGAGGTGCAGGTGGGACTCTGGGGGGGGCTGCTGTGGGTAAAATGACACAGATTTGGGGATATTTTAAACGAGCTCAAATGCAGCTACAGCCGTTTAAAGTCAAGGACCTGGCAAAAGGAACAGCCTGGGCAATATTTCTGTACTGAGTGGATTTATCCATTCTTCAGGTGGAGGTGCAACAAACCAGCACAATAAAAGCACTTAATGTCCATGAAATGTCACATGAGCCCCTTTCTGAGGGATGTGTTTGAGGGAAAAGAGAAAGGGAATAATTTGAGGGGAAAAGGAAGAGGAATTATTTGAGGGGAAAAGAGAAAAGGAATTATTTAAGAAGAAAAGGGAAAGGGAATTATTTGAGGGGGGAAAAGGGAAGGGAATGATTTGAGGGGAAAAAGGGAAGGGAATTATTTGAGGGGGGGGAAGAGGAAGGGAATTATTTGAGGGGACAAGATAAGGGAAGGCAATTATTTGGGGCGAAAGAGAAAGGGAATTATCTGAGGGAAAATAGGAAGAGAATTATTCGAGCTGCAATCACAGCACGTTAGAAACTTTCCAGGTGTGTTTTGTTTTGCTGCAATGCAGAGTGAAGTTCTTTCTCCAAGACACAAACGACAGGAGCAGCCCCGACCCCCGCTTCATTCCTGCCTGGAGAAGGTGGAAGGGAAAGGTAAAGAGGAGGCACAGCCAACCTCTGGTGACCAAAGGTGCACTCGAGCTGTTATTTCGCATTCCATACTCTTCAAAGAGCAATATAAACAGAATTATTTATGCCCGGCAAAATGTTGCTTAATTACTTATGCACCACTGTTTGCTTGTATTTTAAGCTCTCTCTACCACCCACAGGCAGACGTTAAACAGCTGCTAAAAGCGAGCTTTAGTCCTGCCTGTTTGAAATTAGCATACTTGAGCTTTGAAAAAACTTTGTTGCCAATTTACATATGCATAGAGACTGATATTTAGACTCGCCATATGATATGTCCCTCAAGAGCTTTTCTTATTGCCTCCATCCTCAGGTCTCAACCCAGAGACTGTAAATCTAGCAGGTGATTAATTCTATACCCTTGAGGAAGTAGCAATTAGCACTTGCAACCAGTAAAAAATTGTCATTTCCAAGCCCTGTTTACTGTGCCCGTGTATTCTCTATGAACTCGCAGTTAACTCCACGCAGAAATGGATGGCGATGGATTTGCACTCACTCCTGTCTCTTTAGAGAAAAATATATTAGAGCTGCCAGCTAATCAACCTATTCAACACACCGGGAAAAAATAAAAATAAAAAAAAAAAGACATTAAATAATTGGCATTCCTTCTTTTTCTATATAAATATATCTAAAAAATGGGAAGATGCAGCAAGCATGAAAACATTCCACACGATGTTTTATGTCGCCAGACCTTAATCAGCTCATTTCAACACGATGACTTTGTAGGGTTTACCTGTTTTGTGTCAATTCTTATCTCTGATAGCCGAAATTACCACACTTCCAGATGTTCTTATGCATTATTGAGGTCTCCTGCAGTAGATGCTGCA
This sequence comes from Alaudala cheleensis, assembly GCA_013398995.1. Classification (NCBI taxonomy): domain Eukaryota; kingdom Metazoa; phylum Chordata; class Aves; order Passeriformes; family Alaudidae; genus Alaudala; species Alaudala cheleensis. The sequence goes on along the minus strand of VWYE01008746.1, from coordinate 49,466 downwards.
GAAGGTAAGATAAGGTTTTATTTCTTTGTAGTGCCCACAACACCCGGATCAAAGGCAGGAAAGTGCAGTGCTTAGTATTGAAAACTATGATGAACTTCACATTTATTTTCAAGTAGAAAATCTGTCATAAACCTGCTCATCAATCTTCAGTCACTGTTTCAAGTGTAATCCACTGGAGCAGGGCTTTAAACACTCGGGGATGATGCTCCTGGAGAAAAGCTCTGGTTTGGTGCTCCCCCAGCGTGTGCTGAGCAGGGGCACCCCAAAATCTGTCCCTGGGGGGTGTGGGACAGGGGGGACAGGGCTGGCACTGCCCCTGGGGCATCTCCTGCCCCCCGAGGNCCTGCCACTGGCAGGGACAGGAAAATGGGGCCCTTGCACAGAGCAAGGCCACAGAACCGGCTGCAGTCAGTGAGAGCTGGGGGATTTCACACCTCGACTGAACCCTGCTAATGGTGGGTGTAAATCCGGGCACAGATTGAACCCTGCCAATGATGGGTGTAAATCCAGGCACAGATTGAAACCTGCTACTCACAGGTTTCAATCTGCCTGAGCCAGATTCCTTGGATTTACCAGAATCAGTAGATTTACTAAATTAACCAGAATCAGATTTCCTGGATTTTGCCAGAACGAATAGATTTCCTGGATTTACCAGTTTCAGATTTCTTAGATTTACCAGAATCAGCAGATTTTCTGAGTTTACTAGAATCAGTAGATTTCCTGGATTCACCAGAATGAATATATTAACTAGATTTACCAGAATGAGTAGATTTACTAGATTTTACCAGAATCAGTGGATTTACTAAATTTACCAGAGTCAGCAGATTCCCTAGATTTACCAGAATAAATAGATTTCTTAGATTCTACCAGAATCAGTTTTACTGGATTTACCAGAAACAGATTTCCTGGATTTTACCAGAATGAATAGATTTCCTGGATTTACCAGTTTCAAATTTCCTAGATCTACCAGCATCAGTACATGAACTGAATCCTGGATTTTACCAGAATGAATAGATTTCCTGGATTTACCAGTTTCAAAATTTACCAGAGTCTGTAGATTCCCCAGATTTATCAGCATCAGATTTCCTGGATTTACCAGAATCAGTATATCAACTAAATTTACCAGAATTAATAGATTTCCTAGATTTACCAGGATTAGTAGATTTACTAGATTGTACCAGAATCAGTAGATTTACTAAATTTACCAGAGTCTGTAGATCTTCTAGATTTACCAGAATAAGTAGATTTCTTAGATTTTACCAGCATCAGATTTCCTGCATTTACCAGAGTCTGTAGATTCCCCAGATTTATCAGAATCAGATTTCCTGGATTTTACCAGAATGAATAGATTTCCTGGATTTACCATTTTCAGATTTCCTAAATTTACCAGCATCAGATTTCCTGGATTTACCAGAATCAGTATATTAACTAAATTTACCAGAATGAGTAGATTTCCTGGATTTGCTACAATCAGATTTCCTGGATTTATGAGAATCAGTAGATTTTCTGGATTTGCCAGAATCAGATTTCCTGGATTTACCATTTTCAGATTTCCTGGATTTACCAGAATGAGTACATTTCCTAGATTTTACCAGAATCAGCAGATTTACCCCCTTTGTGCAGGGGGAAAACCCTTCCTGCTGCCCCACCCCGATTTTGGGGGTGATCCTGCCCATTTTAGGAATCACCTCAAGGTGCCCTGGGTGGAAACTGCCAGAATCCAGATTTTCCCAGATTTTCCCAGATTTTCCCAGATTTTCCCAGATTTTCCCAGATTTTCCCAGGCATCCCTGCACACCAGCCGGGGTTTCAGGGTAAATATAAAAGCAGTCAGCAATGCAAGGATATTTTTTCCCTGCGTTGCACAGTCATTAAGGGGTCTGCTGCAAAAGCCTGCTTGACTTTCTTCCCACTAATTACATCATCAGATCATCACACTGCTAAAATCAGGCACGGAGCACTCGCACACAACTAAATCCCTGCTTCTAATTACTATTTTAGTCTCTTTTTCCTCGTGACATGTTGGTGATAGATCATTATTTTTTCAGCAATTTGTTCGCATTTATATGCAATATAATTGGATCTGATTAATTATTATGATTAATGACTGCAGAATTTCCTCGCAAAGCTATTAATACTGGGAGTATCAAATGAAAGACATGGACAAATTAAAGCCAGTGGAGTCCTGTTGCTCGTGCTCGCAGTGCCTGGGCTCCTGTAACCCTTTGCTGCTCCTGCCCTGCCCGGAATTCCGGCGTTTATCTGGAATTTCCCCGCGGATCTCTGCGATTTCCAGCGCTGTGGGTACATCACTCACGGGGGAGAGGTGCAGGTGGGACTCTGGGGTGGGCTGCTGTGGTTAAAATGACACAGATTTGGGGATAATTTAAACGATCTCAGCAGCACAAATGCAGCTACAGCCGTTTAAAGTCAAGGACCTGGCAAAAGGAACAGCCTGGGCAATGTTCCTGTGGCACCGAGTGGATTTATCCATTTCTCAGGTGGAGGTGCAACAAACCAGCACAATAAAAGCACTTAATGTCCATGAAATGTCACATGAGCCCCTTTCTGGGGGATGGATTTCCACAGCCCGTGCTGTATTTTAAACCTCAGCCCGGCTCAGCAATGGGATATTACANGCTCGTGCTCGCAGTGCCTGGGCTCCTGTAACCCTTTGCTGCTCCTGCCCTGCCCGGAATTCCGGCGTTTATCTGGAATTTCCCCGCGGATCTCTGCGATTTCCAGCGCTGTGGGTACATCACTCACGGGGGAGAGGTGCAGGTGGGACTCTGGGGTGGGCTGCTGTGGTTAAAATGACACAGATTTGGGGATAATTTAAATGATCTCAGCAGCTCAAATGCAGCTACAGCCGTTTACAGACAAGGACCTGGCAAAAGGAACAGCCTGGGCAATGTTCCTGTGGCACCGAGTGGATTTATCCATTTCTCAGGTGGAGGTGCAACAAACCAGCACAATAAAAGCACTTAATGTCCATGAAATGTCACATGAGCCCCTTTCTGGGGGATGGATTTCCACAGCCCGTGCTGTATTTTAAACCTCAGCCCGGCTCAGCAATGGGATATTACATGTAAAAAAGCAAACAATGAGGGAGTAGCTTAGGGGATCGACTTTGCTGCTGCCTCGGGGACCTGCCTTTAAATCTGCCTCTGAGCAAACTGAAGAAAAATCATTTCCCTCTAATGGCAGCAGCACAGAGAGAGAGAAAAACAAAATAAAATAAAAATCAGACGGCAGGAGTCACACCCAGGTGGCAAAAAGCTCCGGGAGGGGAGGGGAGGGGGCAGAGCTGGTTGTGCCTGGATTAGGGGAACGAGGGGACTTGGAATGTGATTTTAATCTGAAATAAAGAGCCAGCAGTGCTCATCAAACCCCAGCCTGGGCACGGAGATCTCCAGGGCAGAGCTACTGAGGAATTCTGAGAGTTCCTGGGAACCTGGAGCAGGAATTGGGGAAACACCAGCCTGGAGCAGGAATGGACACCTGTGGGGAGGGGTCAGAGCTCTGCCCACAGCTCAGCCCTTAAATTCCCCTCCAAATAAAACAGGAGAAAAGGATGGGGCCTGTTGAGAGATGGGAAATTGTGAGCCACGGAATATTTCAAAATAAAATTCTGTTTGGTATAAAGGAGATTAAAAGGATGACTCCATAAATGTTTTTTTAATAAAGAGGTAAATAAAAAAAAATGCAAAATCAAAATCTCAAACGGAAGAAATGCAGCCCAAATACAGAGAATATTTGTGCCCATTTTTCCAAGAGAAAATCAGTGAAATTCTCAATGTCTGCCTATTGAGAAGTTCCAAATTATTTCTGTCTAAACTAAGAGTCTCATTGTCCTAAAAGCCACACACTTCCCCTGGGGGATATTTTGTCACTTCCTCCCGAATTCTGAATTCTGCAGCTGACACCGGGTGGGCTCCTTCTGTTGGGTTTTTGGGAACACCCAGAATAAACCCCCAGTTCCAGCTGGGGTTTTTTCATGGATCCATCCAGGGAGGAATCCAACAGGAGCAGGAATCCAAAACCCCTCATGGGGGAAGTTGTGCCCTGGTTTGTGTTTGTCACCAGGGCAGGACTTTCCCAATAGGGAAAGGGAAAGCTCAAAGGGAATGGGAACGGGATGTTTGACAGCACTGCTGGAGCCAGGCTGGGAGAGCTGGGAATGCTCCCCTGGAGAAGGGAAGGCTCCAGGCAGAGCTCAGAGCCCCTGGCAGGGCCTGAAGGGGCTCCAGGAGAGCTGGAGAGGGACTGGGGACAAGGGATGGAGGGACAGGACACAGGGAATGGCTCCCACTGCCAGAGGGCAGCAATGGATGGGATCTTGGGCAGGAATTCCTGGCTGGGCTGGAATTGCCAGAGCAGCTCTGGCTGCCCCTGGATCCCTGGCAGTGCCCAAGGCCAGGCTGGAGCACCCTGGGGACAGTGGGAGGTGTCCCTGCCATGGAATGGGTGGAATAAACAACATTTAAGGTCATTCCAACCCAAATCTCCCCAATCCCTGATCCTGACCTTGTCCCCGCCACTCCTGCAGCTCCAACCCCGCGTTCACCTCACAGCCAAACCTCACACTCACAGCCCATTTGCAAATATTGGGGTTTCGAAGCTTCCCAGGTCCCCAGGNCTTTCTGAAAGTTTTGTGCGTTTTTTAATTGTTGTTGTTGTTCAGTTTAAAATTTCGTGTTCAATTTGGCATAAAATTCTAATGGCATAAATTGTAATTGTGGCCTCCCAGTACCTGAAGGGGACGACGNTTCACAGCCCATTTGCAAATATTGGGGTTTCGAAGCTTCCCAGGTCCCCAGAAAGCCGAGGGACATTAACCCGTTCCTGCCCCACAGAGGCACCCCCGGGGTGCAGAGCCTGTCCCCGTGTCCCCAGGGCCAGCCCCACCCTGCAGAGCTCTGCTGGATGAGCACCCCCCTCTAATCCGAGATGAAAAACAGCACAGGAGCCTCCAGAATGCCTCCTGCGAAATGAGGTGAGATGATTTCCTTCCTCTGTTTTCATTTTTCTTGGGGGGGCTTTAATAATTTTCTTTTTTTTTTTTTTTTTAATAAAGCCACTCGAGATGAGCGAAATATCAGCTCAGGAGGCAGCGAGGAAACAACATTTAGGGCACAGTAATGGAACAGGCAAATGTGAGCGTCACAAGCCTTTAGCATGTCGGGCTCCATCAATCTCCCCTGGCTGTGCTCCCCTGCCTGCCACCACACACAGCCACGGGGACAGGGGGCACAGGGCTCTGCACACAGCTGGGCTGCCAAATGCAGCTTTTAGGGGGGTTTTTGGTCATGAAACTTTCTGAAAGTTTTGTGCGTTTTGTAATTGTTGTTGTTTCATTTAAAATTTCGTGTTCAATTTGGCATAAAATTCTACTGGCATAAATTGTAATTGTGGCCTCCCAGTACCTGAAGGGGACGACGAGAAAAGGTGGAGAGAGAAAATTTACAGGGTCTGGAGGGACTGGGAAAGGAGACTGGCTGCCCATTGAGAGAGAGCAGGGTCAGGTGGGGTATTGGGAGGGAATTCCCCCCTGGAATGTCCCAGGCCAGGCTGGACAGGACTTGGAGCAGCCTGGGACAGTGGGAGGTGTCCCTGCATGGCTGGGGTGGCACTGGCTGGGATTGAAGGTCCCCATGGGCACTGCCAGCACTGGGGGCACTCCCTGCCTCAGGACATCCCTCAGGATCCCTCAGGAGCTCCCCATGGGCACTGCCAGCTGGGACACTCCCTGTCCCAGGACATCCCCATCCCGAGGAGCCGCTGGCTTCCAGCCCCGGCTGTGCCGCCGGGCCCCGGGGGGCTGTGCTGTGCCTCCCAGCGCTGGGGATGGCTGTGTGACACACCCCAGTGTCCCTGTGCTCTGCCTCCCAGAGCTGGGGATGGCTGTGTGACACACCCCAGAGCTGGGGATGGCTGTGTGACACACCCCAGAGCTGGGGATGGCTGTGTGACACACCCCAGAGCTGGGGATGGCTGTGTGACACACCCCAGAGCTGGGGATGGCTGTGTGACACACCCCAGAGCTGGGGATGGCTGTGTGACACACCCCAGAGCTGGGGATGGCTGTGTGACACACCCCAGAGCTGGGGATGGCTGTGTGACACACCCCAGAGCTGGGGATGGCTGTGTGACACACCCCAGAGCTGGGGATGGCTGTGTGACACACCCCAGAGCTGGGGATGGCTGTGTGACACACCCCAGAGCTGGGGATGGCTGTGTGACACACCCCAGAGCTGGGGATGGCTGTGTGACACACCCCAGAGCTGGGGATGGCTGTGTGACACACCCCAGAGCTGGGGATGGCTGTGTGACACACCCCAGAGCTGGGGATGGCTGTGTGACACACCCCAGAGCTGGGGATGGCTGTGTGACACACCCCAGAGCTGGGGATGGCTGTGTGACACACCCCAGAGCTGGGGATGGCTGTGTGACACACCCCAGAGCTGGGGATGGCTGTGTGACACACCCCAGAGCACCAGAGCTGGGGATGGCTGTGTGACACACCCCAGAGCCCCAGAGCTGGGGATGGCTGTGTGACACACCCCAGCGCTGGGATGGCTGTGTGACACACCCCCAGTGTCCCTGGGCTCTGCCTACCAGCGCTGGGGATCGGTGTGTGACACACCCCAGAGCTGGGCATGGCTGTGTGACACACCCCGGGGTCCTTGGGCTGTGCCTCCCAGCGCTGTGGATCGCTGTGTGACACACCCCAGTGTCCCTGGGCTCTGCCTCCCAGCGCTGGGGATGGCTGTGTGACACACCCCAGAGCTGTGGATCGCTGTGTGACACACCCCAGTGTCCCTGGGCTCTCCTCTGCCACCGGCGCCCGGCAGGAAATCGATGCGTTTTATCCAAGGAATGTACAGAATCTGCCGAAGCCGTGATCCATTTTAAGCGACGCGTGGAGGGGCATTAGGCAATTAGAGCTGGCTGAGGAACTGAGCATATTTATACATTTCAACGCCTGTCTCTTCATCTTGAGCTCGGATGAAGCGGTAAGACCCAGAAATCAAACAGTGGATGAATTGAGATGATCGGGTATTTAATTTGAGATCTCCATCTTGGCATTAGAAACCCTTCCAAATGAAGTGTCTGTGTTTTAACAACTGCCCATGGCCAGGAGCTGCTGTGTAATCTCTGCTTGGCTCTGCACAGAAAGCACTCATTGAAATTCAAGTGCATGCTCAGGGCTCCTTAATGGCTATTTTTGCCTCATTAATACAACAAACATCGCTGATATGAAAGGTGCTGTTCTCCTACACGGATACAACTGCGAGAGGTCAGAAATAACTTCCTGTGCTCTCCAGTCCTTTATCCAGTCTGTCAGGGGCAGGGAAGTGCAGAGTGAGGAGGAATGGGAATGGATTCATCAGCAAATGTTGTTTTAGTGAGCCCAGCAATGGCCCAGCCCGGCCTCCTCTGGTGCCCACATTCCAAAACAAGAGGCTGAAGGTTTCAGGAAGGTCCTGAGCTCAGTGGACTGAGCTGCAGAGGGAGAGACACGAGTTTAACCTGCTCAGTTTATTCAAATGAAGGTGAAGAATTGCCTTGGCCATAATTCAAAAGCCCAGACTGGGATTAAAAATCCCAGACTGGTTTGGGTTGGAGGGACCTCAAAGCCCATCCAGGGCCACCCCAGCCATGGCAGGGACACTTTCACTGTCCCAGGCTGTTCCCAGTGTCCCTGGGGCACTGCCAGGGCTGTCCCCATCCCATGAGGGAGCAGGAGCTTTGCTGGCAGAGCTCTGCCGCAGCCCATGAGGGGGAGCCCGAAACGAAACGGGGCAGATCGGGCCGAGCTCCACCTTTCTGTGTGACTGCTCCTTTTTATCGTGACACCGTCACCGAGATCTCCATCAGTGCACCACAGCCCGGAAATCCCGGCTGGAACAAATCCATTCACACCCGTGCAGGGCACCCCTTTGTGCTTTTCTAAAGCACCAGGAGTCACAAAGTCAGGAATGCAATAACAACCCCAGTTCCATACCAAAACACTTCTTCCCCTCTAAATTCCTCCTGAAGCCCCTCGGGTTTCCTGTGCTTTGACGTTAACCTGCTCTCCCTTCAAAGGTGACCCGGGAGCTCGGGCAGATCCCCCCTTTGTGAAAGGAGCTCAGTGATTCCACAGGTTTGGGGTGTGGGCAGCACCCCCAGCTCCCGACCCTGCCGCTGCTCATTCCGAGCTTTACACACACAAACAAATTGAATCCAGCTCCGAGGGCGACTGGGGGAAACTTCAATGCGCTGCTTTCAAATTTCCCTGTAAATAAAAATGCATGGGAAGGAGAGGAGCCGGGCGGCCCTGGGTGTGTCCCCTGAGCACGGTTCAGAGCCCCCAACACCCTGCTCTGCTTCTATAAATTAGAAATCTTGTCATCTGATCACAGAGACCAGGAAAATTGTGGCAAACTTTATCTGCTAAGTGAACCTTAATAACCTCGACTTTAACTTCAAGAAAATTACACTTGGAAACATTTCATAGTCTTGCAGGTTGTGGGAGACATGAAACTCTTTGTGTTCTCCCACCTCTGCAGGAGTTATTAACCCTCCCCACAGAGCCTCGGAGACCTCCAGCAAATTGTCCCTTCCCACAGATCCCATGGAATGGAGGTGCCAGGGGCTCTGCTGGCTCTGGCAGCACATCTGCAGGGAAAGCTACACCCAGAGTCAGATCTAAACCTCCACACTTCCTTGAGAGAAGGCAAAGGATAAATAAAAACCCCCCAGGGTTTGAAATGAAGCTGTGGTGTGGCTGCAGAGCCTTTTCCCCATCCGTGGGGCTGTTGAATGGCATCTCCCATGGAATGTCCCTCTGCTCTGGGGGCTGCAGTGGGGCAGGACCCTCCTGGGGTCAGCACTGCCCTGTGAGTGCAGCTCCTGTGGGGATTGGGATTGGGATTGGCTGTGGATGCAGTTCCTGTGGGGATTGGGATTTGCTGTGGGTGCAGCTCCTGTGGGGATTGGGATTGGGATTTGCTGTGGATGCAGCTCCTGTGGGGATTGGGATTTGCTGTGGGTGCAGTTCCTGTAGGGATTGGGATTTGCTGTTTATGCAGCTCCTGTGGGGATTGGGATTTGCTGTGGGTGCAGCTCCTGTAGGGATTGGGATTTGCTGTGGGTGCAGTTCCTGTGGGGATTTGGGATTGGGATTTGCTGTTTATGCAGCTCCTGTGGGGATTGGGATTGGGATTTGCTGTTTATGCAGCTCCTGTGGGGATTGGGATTTGCTGTTTATGCAGCTGGCCCCAAGGCCAGGGGGATTTGCTGCTCCAGCCCTGCTGGGTTTGACAGAACATGGCAGGGCTGGGAGCTTCCCAAGGGGCAGCAATGGGGAAAAGGCAACTCCAGGGCTCAGGAGCTCCAAGGCACCCAACAGGGTTTTGGGAAGTGAGGAATAAAAGGGAATCTCAGAAACCTTTAGGCTGGAAAAGTCCTCCAGGAGTGTGGAACCCAACCTGTGACCAAACACCACAACATGCTACAAAATGATACGGTTTGATCTTGTGGAAATGTGTAATTCGAGTGGAAACGTGTGATTCAAGTGAAAATGTGCAATTCAAGTGAAAATGTGTTATTCAGAGAAGAGCATGCAAACATTATTATTATTATTATTATTATTATTATTATTATTATTATTACCACTACTACTATTGTTATAATCCTGCAAATTTGTGGGTGTGATCCCACAGGGGTTTCACACTGACTTGGCAAAGCTGCTGCTCTGGACCTGTGCAAATACAGGCCCCATCCCCCCTAAAAACAAACCCTACAAGGTTTGAATGGCCTTGAAAAGAAAAGAGCAGAAAACAGAGCTAAAGCTCTGATTGTGCCTCTGAGTTTGGACCAAAATCCCCTCGTGGTTTCATGAGCAGAGCCTGACAATTTGACCAGACAGGAGAAAATGTCTGAGGGTCCCAGTGGGGCAGAGATGTCCCAGCCCAGCAGAGGGACAGGGACCTCCCTCCCCCAGGCTGTCCCGGGCCTCAGGCACAGGTTTGGAACCTGTTCCCTTCAGCACTTTCATCCCCAATGCCCCATCCTCTGCTGCTGGGGAGCCCCAGACTTCCCAATCCTTTTAATTGTCATTAATGACCCTGAGCTTTGGCTCAGAGCTCAGAGCTCAGGTCACAGCTCCTGCAGCAGCCCCTGCGTGGGGCCGGGGGGCATCTGCTCATTTTGGGGTTCAGAAGAGGCTTTCTCCCAGTGCCACATGGAGATTCCACCCCCAGAGATCTCCCCACGTTTCTCCTGGTGCAGAACTGCCTCGGTGGGTGAGCTCACATCCCTCAGAGTCTCTCACAGGCACTGGAGAGACCTTGGAGGTGTGAGCAGAGGATGGAACGATTGTCAGAGAGGGGATTGGACCCCAGCAAGCTCTGCCAGGCACGGGGACCCTCCTGCAAGGGAGCCAGTCCCACCCAAAAACCCAAACAAGAGTCCTCAAAACACTCACTGGGAGGATCTTCAGGAAAACCTCTTCCTAATGGTTATTCAAAAATCAAATTCAAAACTGCCTGGTAAAATATTGTTTAGAATTGTGGGGGGAAACACAAATTCACTGAACTTTGCACTGGAGGCTGAGACACCTCTGGGGTGTTTGTCACCACACCAGTCAGAGGTGTCAAAAATGCCACTTCCATGGAATCCCAGAGGGGTTTGGGTTGGAAAGGAGCTCAAACATCATTCCTGCCACGGCAGGGACAGTCCCACTGTCCCAGGCTGCTCCCAGCCCCAATGCCCAGCCTGGCCTGGGACACCTCAGGGATCCAGGGGCAGCCACAGCTGCTCTGGGCATTCCCACATGTCCCCACTGGAACGGTCCCAGCCCAGCCCTGAGGACAGGAATGGGTGTGAGTGACCCAGGGCAGCCCTGAGCAGTGCCAGGGACAGCGGGGTGACCCCTGGCTTTGTCCCCACCCGCAGCCCCCGAGCCAGGGGGGAGTTGGAGGGGTCGGAGCCCGTTCCCGTGGGCAGCCCTGCTCCATCTCAGCTGAACAGATGGTGAAACACATCCCACACCTCCCAGCCCGGGCCCTGATCCTCCCCTCGGGGCCACAAACACCATCCTGAGCACAGCAGTGCCCCGAGCCCTCCTGGGGGAACACGCCACCCTCCTGGGGGAACACCCCACCCTCCCACGTCCCTGTGCCGGGGTGCCCAGAGCTCCCCCGGGCAGTGACAGAGCCAGAGCCGCCCAGCAGGTGACAAACACAGCCCCTGAACCACCCCAAATCCCTGTCAGGGGAAGGAATCGGAGCATCCTCGTGGGCAGCAAGGAGCACAATAAAGGACTGAGTTCTGTTTAAACCGGCTGGATTTGCAGACAGGCCGTGGGAAGGAGCAATGCTGCGGTGGCTTCGGGAAGCTCGTGTTTGTCTCAAAGAGAAAAGCCAGGACAGCCCGCAGCAGTTCCTTTGGCAGGGAGATGTTCCCTGCCGGCCCAGCAGCACTGCCCGTGTCACCCATCCCCAGTTTGGGGCTGCTGTTCCTGGATCTCCTGCCCCAAAAAGTGCCCAGGAAAGGGGATTTCCCTGCCAGGCACAGGAGGTGTGCGAATGGCAGCGGCTTCGATCCGCACAAAGCTGCTGGAGGGGCCGAGAGGGGCCGTTATTAAAAGAGGGATCAAAGCAGGCTGCAATTATGCCCGGCTAATCCTCGGGAAACAGGCACAGCTATTTCTTCATTATTTGCGCGGGGCGAAAAATAACAACCGCACAGGACAAATTAAAACTTCACCTTCAGATGCCACCCCGATTGTTATGCAGATTTCGTCCGTCCCAGCCGGGAAAAAAATTTAAAAAAAATAAAAAAATAAAAAAGAGACCCTGAAGGCGGGTCCCCCTTGCAGCAGCAGTGTGACATCACCGCTAAATTAATTACGGGTTTATTTGATTTATTTGCCCGCGCAGGGCTCGGGGCGGCCGCGGAGCTGAGATGCCTGTGCTGAAAAGGGTGAGCCATACATCAAGAGCCCTCGGAACCTGTGCAGGCGGTACCTGCGCTCGGCACGGAGGGCATCCCGCGCCCGAGGAGGGGCACAAACTGCTGCCGGAGGCTTTTTTTTTAAACGCGGCCATCACGCCTGGAAATGTCACGCTGGGCTTTAGTTAACTAAGGTGGCAGGTCCTTAAAGCCCAGAATTTATGGCGGTGGATTTTTTCCGAATGTTAGACCGGAAAGGGGAGGGAGGGGGGGGAGGAAAGGGAAAAAAATCTGTCGGGTTTTATTTATTCCCTATATAAATATGGGCAATTTAGTCCTTCCCCCAAACAGGGGCAGATTAGACGAGTTAGACAGCAGTCAATTCATTTTGCATAGGAATGGCTCATTAAAAAAAAGAGAGAGAGAGGGAGAGGGAGGGAGAGAAAGAGAGAGCCCCCCGTTTGTACGAGGAGCCGGTTGGGGCCAGCACAAAATGGATTTACGGTGTCACTCAGAGCTGGGAGGACTAATGAGGGAGGAGAGGCTGGGGTGGGGGCAGAGCTCCTCCAAAGCCATTCCCTGCGCCCGCAGAACGGGGGTGTCCCTCATTATGGATGTGTCTCGGGAGCTTTCTTTAATATTTTAATAAATAACAACATCGGCCCCAACAAGAAATTAATGAATAGTATCATTAATAATGAGCTGGAGCCTTGTAGTGATAGGACAGATATTAAATTGAACCACAGTGGTGCTGTCTCCAGAGACTTGGGAATTTTCCAGCGGCAAACAAGGCCACTGAATGAAGCAGCCACCGCTCTGTGCCAACAGCTTTTACAACAGGTTGGGAGTAATAAAAGAGGATTTTCTGCACGATAAAGTTAAGCCTCAGAAAATCTGCTGGTGTAGATCGGTGTGAAAAGTACTGCCAAACGTGATCCTTAATTAAACTTTAATTAAGATAAAGCTCTTTCCCTTAAAAAGGGGGGCGGGGAGGGGGAGGCAGCAGCAAAAAGAGTGTCAGCTCTTTTCCTACCGCTTTCTGATCTAAAATAATTCTATATTAAATCACAGAAAACTGTGTTCAAATAAGTTAAATCCGCGAAACCCCGGAAATTCGGGCTGGGGGAGGAAATGCCATCCCCAGCACAGCCATGTGCCCATTTGTCTGGATTTATGGATCGTTTGGAGCCCGTGGGGTGGGAGCCCAGTCACAACTGGGAACGGGGGTGGGAATGTTCCCATCCCCAGGCTGCCCACAGAGTCCTCCCCGTCCCTTTCCTAAAGGTTTGGGATTTTGTGTTTCACAGCACAGAACATTTGTCACAAGCATGAGAAACAGGCCTGGGGAACAGAACATTTCCTCTTCCAGAGCCAGGACCAAACCTCAGCAGGGCAGGGAGGGGCATGGAACAGTTTCAGTGTCAGCACATCCATGTCTGGGCAGCTTCCCAACACAGGAACCCCCAAAACAAATATTCCACGGGTTCCAGCTTTTCCCCAGCAGCTGGTGGTCAGCCTGGAGCTGCACCAGGAGCAGAGGGAGTTTCCCTCCCAAAATGACTGAGCAGGGGCTGCTGCCTGCCCCAAACCCACAGCAGGGAATTTGGGTGCCAGAAACAGCCCCCGTTTCTCTTTGGGGCTGAGAGCAGCTCCTTTCCCAGCACCCAGAGCCACATCTGGGGCTGCCACTTGATCTCCTGATAAGATAATTAACATGAGCTCACCAAAACAACGACTCACTGCACTCTCAGAGTCAGGTTTGTTCTGCTGCTCGTGGTCTGAACTTCTCAAGCTGGAACCAATTCAATGATGAGGGCAATGGTGGACAATGTTGGGATGGATTGGAAATGGGGAGAGAAGGGAGGGAGCCCCAGTTTCACCTCCCCACAGCAGAGCAGCCAATTCCTGGAATACTGGAAAACCATCAGCTTTGTAGGCACCAACTTCTCCATGTTCATTTTCCTGTGCCCATAGAGGTGTGGAAGTGTCCCAGGCCAGGCAGCCTGGCACGGGGGAAGGTGTGGATGGAAAGGGCTGGGACTGGGATGGGCTTTGGGGTCCCTCCCACCCCACCCCACCCTGGGGCTCTGTGTGACCCCGGGTGTCTGGCACTCCTTGGTTCACCCCTTCCCTCCCCACTGGACACGTTTTAAACTGATTTCCTCAGCAGTGCCACAGGGAAATGCAGCACCCTGGGGAATTCCAGTTGCAGGTGTTGTGGGAAGGTCAGGAACCCTCACCAAAGGAATTGTTTGAACTCCAGGATGAGCTGCACTGAGAGCAGAACACAGCCTGGACACCAATACCTGACCAGCCCAGCTCTGACAAAACCAGGGCTCCTCCCTGTGCCCTATTTCCTTCCCCATTACCTCTAGAACCAGTATGAAACTTTACTGCTGAGTGTCTCAAAGTGCTGTTTGCAGCCAGGCACACAAATTCCTAATGCTTTGCCTCAAACCCAGCTGAGTTCAGTAAAATCAGAGTTCATACAGAGCCTATTGACAGCAAAACAAAGATTTTGTACAAAGTCAAAAGAACAGAGAATATTTTTTTTGTTTCTTCCTCTTTTTTTTTTCTTTTTTCCTTTTTTTTTTTTTTTTAATATGGCTCCACTTGAGATCCTTTTTTCCATTTCTTTCCTTTCAGTGTGTCTAAGGAAAGTATCTTTAAGGGTCTGTACATGCAGGGCACTTAACCTCCACAGACTCCCTGCTTTGATAAAAGTTTTTATTTGAGCTTCAGAAAGCAAGTCAAGCCTGGCTGACACGGTGCTAATTCTTTTCTAATTCAAAATTTAAACCAGAGTGTTTGACTTAAATCAGGGGTTGAGCACTCATGTTGGAGTGAGTGAGATCTGATAAAGTCAAAGGCAAAGGAAATCAAGGCTGGGAACATCCATTGTTCTCTCCATTAACCACGATTCTGTTATCCAGCCACTTTTAATCCATTTAGTGATAAATTAATAATTGGGGAGCAAGGGAACAGCTCTTGCCAGGGAATGCTCCATGCAGGAGTGGCAGCTCCCAGGAGCCCCAACTGCTCCTGCCTCAGGGGGGTGGATTTTGGGGAGAAGGGGCTCAGGGGGTTTGGGATAACTTTTGGAGATGGGACATTGCCTCCTGTTTGTCCCCTCCTCGTCCTTCCCCAGCAGGGGCTGAGGTTTGTACTGGGTGTACTGGGATTTCACCCGGCCCAGCCCAGCCCAGCCCTGTCCCTCTGCAGGTGCTGCCCTGGTCCCAGCAGAGCCCGGGGAGCCCCGGGAAGGAGAAACTGTCCCACGTCCTCCTCAGGCACCAGGCACAACCAGTCCCTCAGACATTCCCTGTCACCCGGGGGAGAGAGAGAGGCACCTTCCCACTGCTCCAAACATTCCCTGCATTCCCTGCACCCAGGGCAAAGAAGAAAGCACCTTTCCACTGCTCCCAGACATTCCCTGCACCCAGGGCACAGAGAGAGGCACCTTCCCACTGCTCCAGCCATTCCCTGTCACCTGGGGCAGAGAGAAAAGCACCTTCCCACTGCTCCCAGACATTCCCTGTCACCTGGGGCAGAGAGAAAAGCACCTTCCCACTGCCCTCAAACATTCCCTGTCACCTGGGGCACAGAGAGAGGCTCCTTCCNCCTTCCCACTGCCCTCAAACATTCCCTGTCACCCAGGGAACAGAGAGAGGCACCTTCCCACTGCTCCAGCCATTCCCTGTCACCTGGGGCACAGATAGAGGCACCTTCCCACTGCTCCAAACATTCCCTGCATTCCCTGCACCCAGGGCAAAGAAGAAAGCACCTTTCCACTGCTCCCAGACATTCCCTGCACCCAGGGCACAGAGACAGGCACCTCCCCAGTGCCACCAGCTCCCCCCAAAAGCAGCCAGAGGCGCAGCCCTGTCCCCCCAAAGCCACCCCTCACCCCCTGAGAGGGGCTGGGGCTGATTTTCCCCCGGCAGGAGGGGCCGAGCATCCCGCCCTGCCCACGGCCCGGCCCTGCCTGCCCCTGCCGTCTCCCGGGGAGATAATGGTTCATTTTTAGGCTGTTAGAGCAGAGATCGCCGGGTCCCGCCCTCGGCAGCGGCGTCTGGTAACTGCCTTTCACTCCCTGAAAGCGCCGGCAATTTTTCCATAATAAAAACTGGATTAGCATGTATCAAGGAGAGGTTCCACCAGCTGTCACTTTGAAATCGGGCTACTCTATCCGATGGGCGAGATGATAATGGATAAACCCATAAATGACAAGCAGTTTTCCTGTATTTATCTAATAAGTGGCTAATGCAGGCGAGCATCTTCTCTAATAAAGCAGGAGGACGGGGGAAGAGACAGGCTGGGGCTGTGTTTGAATTAAATCCAAACTGAGCACGAGTGGCACAGGCAAATACTGCAGGGAAATGGCTTTTTTTTCCCTCCCTACCCTTTGATAAATTCTGTTTTTAAATGCACTGCGGACACGAGTTAAATCAAAACCTATTAAAAATAAATATTTTTAAAGTTTTCCGAGATTCAGCTCATTGTGATTCAGTAGATCCAGAGTGTCTCAGTGTGTTTAGAAGCCAAACAGAAAATCAGGTGTCTGTACCTAGGCAGGGGCTGCAGGTGTGTTTGAAACAGGAGCTCGGGGCTGCTCGGACCAGCAGCTCCAGGGGGGCAGGAGGATCCTTATTAATCTGCAGAATATTCATCAACTATTCCCTAATTTCTCGTTGTATTATTGGGGATGACACAGCAGGAAAGTTCCATCAGGGGAAATCACTGGCAGGGAAATGGCAATTGGCAGTTTACTGAAGGCAGTGCATGAAAACTGGGGCTAACTCAGCTAAATTGATGAATTAGGAAAAAAGCATTATAAAAATACTGATCACTGGGTAAAAATGAGAAGACAAAAGAGCCTCCCCACCCTCACAGGGAGGAATTCCTGCCCAAGATCCCATCCAGCCATTCCCTGTGTCCTGTCCCTCCATCCCTTGTCCCCAGTCCCTCTCCAGCTCTCCTGGAGCCCCTTCAGGCCCTGCCAGGGGCTCTGAGCTCTCCTTTCCCCAACCCTCAGCTCCTCCACAGTGTTTGGAGAGGATTTGGAAGGAAGAGGCATTTCCCAGGCACAGAGGGCAGTAAAAGGGACAAAATCCATTTCTGCCTTTTCCTTGCTGTCCCAGAGGAGGAGGCAAAGAGGGAACCGGACCCTGGCATGGCCCTGGCGGCTCTGGGCAGGCAGGGACAGGGACAGGGACAGGGACAGGGAGAGGGACAGGGACAGGGACAGGGACAGGGACAGGGACAGGGACAGGGACAAAACAACCCCTGTGCTCAGAAGGGACATTCCAGTGGCAACAGGCAGCACTTTTCCATGGGCTGGATCCATTCCTGTGGATGAACAGGACCTGGGCTGGAGGGAGGCACTGGGAGAGCTCCTGGGGCTGTGGGAGCTGGGGATGTTTGGAATGGGGGAACAGCTGGGGAATTGTGGGGAAAAGGGAACTGGAGATGTTTGGGATGGGGGAACAGCTGGGGAATGATTGGGAGAAGGGAGCTGGAGATGGATGGAATTGAGGAATCATGGGGAATGATGGGGAGAAGGGAGATGGGAATGTTTGGGATGGGGGAACAGCTGGGGAATCAGGAGTAGAAGGAGTTGGAGATGTTTGGGATGGGGAAGGCTGGTGAGTCATGGGGAGAAGGGAGCTGGGGATGTTTGGGATGGGGGAACAGCTGAGGAATCAGGAGTAGAATGGAGCTGGGGATGTTTGGGATGGGGAAGGCTGGTGAGTCATGGGGAGAATGGAGCTGGGGATGTTTGGGATGGGGAACAGCTGGTGAGTCATGGGGAGAAGGGAGCTGGGGATGTTTGGGATGGGGAAGGCTGGTGACTCATGGGGAAGGCACCACCACTCCGCCTCCCTCCCAGCCCAGTGCTCCTTGGCTGCCTCTGGGATTTGCAGCTCCTCACTTCTCCCCTTTGTTGGGCCAGACACGTGGGAAGGAGCAGGGTGTGATGAAGCCAGTGCCACTGAAAGGGCTCCTTTATTGCAGCTTTCTGAGCCGCTGTTTTGGGGTGGTTTGTTCCAAACCCCAGATGAGTCAGGGAGCAGGAATTGCTGGCGAGAAAACGCAGGCACCAAAATCCTCCGTCCTTCCAAGAGACCTCCCCTGCAAAGGCTGCAAACCCCCCCTCCCCCAGCTGATAAACATCACCTATTTTATAAATACTGATTTATAGCACGATTAAGAGGCTTCCCAAGCCTTCAGCAGGGACAGGACTAACAGTGTGCCACAAACATCAAGTGCTCCTCCTCACCAATGTGATAACATTTACTTCGAAAACAAATTAAATCTGATATTTCCAAAAAAATAAAAATACATACAGCCAATCCACAACTTTCCCTGCCCTCAATTTAACTTTTCCCTGCAAACACACTTCAAGAAAATGACACTTGGTGTGCACTTAATAGCACTGGGGAGCACGAGGCAAATCCCCCTGCACGTGTCCCTCACTCAAAGACCCCCCACCCCCTCCGTGTGAAATCTGTGTCTTTGTGTTTCCTTGGGAGGGAGGAACAAGGTGGACCAAGGGAAATGGGAATTGTGGAATGAGACAGTCACCCAATGGCAGTGCTGGAAATGGATGTTCCCAGCTCATTTGGTGCCTGCTCACAGGTCTGGGAACAGCTCCTGACCTGGCCCCAGACTTTGCTGTTGCTGTTCTGGGGCACTTTTCAGGCAGGATCACACCCCCCCTTCCACACTCGGTCACAAATGGGGACCTGGTGGAACCCTGCAGGCTGAAAATGTCAGGGTTTCTGTGGTAAAAGGTGCTGAGCCTCAGGCAGGCACCAAATCTGACCTGAGGCCTTGGGCAGGCTCCAGCACTGAGTGACAGCACAGGGGCTGTGGGGGTGGGGTTTGATTGGAAGTGTGGGATCTCACAGGGTGAAACACTCAGGGTTTGGGGTTTTAGTATCTGATAATGTGTGTGAGCCAGGATGGAGAACTTTGGGCATTGTCTGAGTCCTTCTCTTCACCTTCTCCTCCCTGGGTTTGGGTGGTTTCTGTCCCTGGGTGAAAAAGGTCCCCAGTGCAGCCCTTTAGTGGCCATCACTGGGTCACAAACATCAATAACAGAGGGGTCACCTCATTATTGGGGAAATGGTGCTGGAAGAGCTGGGAAAAGTCAGCAGTGGCCATTTGGGCAGGTTTTTGTGGCAGCTGGTGAGAGCTCAGGGCTGGGAGTGTGGGAATGGTCTGGGAATGGATCAGAGAGAATCAATCACCAATCCCAAACTCCAATTCCTGTTTCCTGTGTCTCCTCCATCCTGACCTCAGCAAGGACAAGACAAAGAACCTGCACCATAACAGGGACCAACACCTTCCTCCCAAAAATCAGTGTGAGCTGAGCTGTTTTGTGGCTAAATTCCATATTCCCAGCCACCCCACTGCCCCAAGCCATGGGGGATTTGCCTGACTGGAACCTCCCCACAGAGATCAGGGGTTTCTGGAGGGGCTGCTGGAGCCTCCTGGGCCCAGTTTTCCTCAGGACTTTTGGGAAGCAAAGCCCAGCAGCCGTGTGGGGAAGGACAGGGGGCTGCTGCTCCCCCCTGACAGCGCCTGGCAAAGTTCCACATCAGGGGTGAAGGTCTCTGAGCACAGATTGAGGTCTGGGGAAGCAGAGGAAGTGGAATGGACAGGAATGTAACGTGAAGTGGATTGACATCAGCTAAAGGGCAGCGGGGACAGGCAGGCACGGGCAGGAACACAAACTTTTCTTTAGGGGAGAAGGAACTGGGAGGAGGTTGTTGGATGGGCATGGGGAGCCCCACTGCCTGCCATGGACAGGGGAAAGGGAGGAAGAGTAAATGCAAAGTGATGGCAACTGCTGAGATCCACTGNATGTCCCAGCTGTGCCATGTCCCTTCTGTGCCAACCAATGTGTGCCATATCCCAGCTGTGCCATATCCAATCTGTGCCACATCCCAGCTGTGCCACATCCCAGATGTGCCATATCCCACATGTGCCCTATCCCTTCTGTGCCAAATCCAATCTGTGCCATATCCCAGCTGTGCCATATCCCAGCTGTCCCATGTCCCTGCTGTGCCATACCCCACATGTGCCCTATCCCTGCTGTGCCACATCCAATCTGTGCCACATCCCTGCTGTGCCATGTCCCACCTGTGCCATGTCCCAGCTGTGCCATGTCCCTGCAGCTCCCCATGCCCCAGGGCACCTTTCTCTTCCTGTCCTGGGTGTGGTTTCAGAGCCCAACACCTCAGAGGAGGCTCCTGGCCAGCAGCAAAGCCCTGGGTGCCCCTGGCCTGCCTGGGGAAAAGGGTGATGGGAGCTTCTGACAGGGATGTCCCCCCAGGATGGCTGAAAGAAATATTCACAGATTTGTTGTCAGATCCAGGGACACCCCTGTGGGTGCCCTGGGAGGCTCGAGACCCCCACAAGAAGTCCGAGGTCTTGGAACAAAGCCAGAAATACCTCAGTGCCTTTGATCTGAGCCCCTGGAAAAAGCTGCCCACATTGAAAGAAGAAATGCAAGCCACCAGAGTGTAATTAGAATAATAATTAATATATCACAGGGTGAAAAGTAGCATTTTTAGATCTTTAATACAGAAGTAAAGAGGACAGAGAGGGAGGAATTTGGGTGTGTCTGTGCCCTTTTCCTGTTTGTTTTTGTCCTCCATGTTCTGCTGTGGTGGTTTTGGATTGGGCTGTGGTGGAGTTTCACTGTCTAATACAGGTTGTGAGTATTGGTGATTAAAAGAAAGCATTGTTCACATAGTTATGAGTATAAAATGGGACATGCTCTTGTAGGAGGGACAGATGTGCCTTTCTGACCTCTTGCATGCACCTTGGTGTGCAGAAAGAACATTCAGAGTAAGAAAAGAAAAAACAACTCCAAAGGCAGAGACTCAGACTCTTTCTTGAAGCAGGGGCTGGGAGGAAGAACTTTCTCCCTTGCCCTCAGGACTGTAAAATACATTGAAACCTGAGACTCTGTGAGCTTGAAAATACAAAATGCAGTTAATTCCAGGACGAAGGGGAGCACAGGGAAAGGGAAAGCTCCTGTGGGGAAGCTGCAGCAGCCTGAGCCCCCCTGGAAGTGCCTCATGCACTGCACACCTTCCCTGGGATGTGGTGCTGGGATTGTGACTAAACACAGGATTAGAGATTAATTTGATCTAAGCAGCCCCCTCAGCACTCTGCAGATCATTGTAATGAAGACATGAATCTCTCAGTGCTGCAAGAGGAGCAGCCAGGATTCCAGCCCTCACACAGGAGGTTCTTGCCTTGCTGGGGATTTCCATTGCACTCACGCTATCAGAAATCAGCTTTGCAGATTCTGACTTTTAGGAAATTATTCCCTTGAAAGGCTGTTTGGTTTTTTTCCTGTTCTTTTCTAGCAATTAATGCATTGGCTTTGGAGGGGGATCTGTGATGTTGTGCAAGTTAAAGCTGTAAAAATGGTAAACTTTTACTAATAAACCCCCAGCCAGATGCATTGGAGCACACACACGTCCTCCTATAAACACATAAAATACTGTGTCTGCAGAGAAATTAATGCACACCTTGAGAGGGGTGATCTGTCTTCTCTGCTAATTGTCTTTATCAGATAAATATACAATTAGATAAAACAATATCATTATTTTGCCAACATGCAGGCAGGAGTGGTGACAATTACTCACTAACATCTGTAAATGCTGGAGGGGGAATATTTCCATCTAATTTAGCAAACGTCTGACAAAGCCTGGGAAAATGGTTATTTCATTAAAATATTTAAAAATAAAAACCTTTTGCTTCCATCAGAGCGTTGGCAAAAGTCTGCTCAGTGTGAGCATTTAGAAGGATGCTGCAAATGGATAAAAATCCTGGATACCCCACAAACTCTGGGGTTCACAGACCCCACTAAAGCCAGACCAGCCCACCAGGGTGTCCCCATTGCTGGGTCAAACATTCCCACCTCTGTCCCCAAAACCTGAGATTAAACCAGGACTGTGCCCTTCTGTGGGGCCTTTGGCTCAAGGTGCTCCCTGGATATGGAATAATTCCCTGAGAGCAAAATGCCAGATCAGCCCAGCAACACCCAGAGCACAGGAGAGGGCACCTCCAGGACATTCCTGGGTTTGCTTTAACGAAGATAAAGGCTGGGGAGCTGGAATGTGACAGGACAATCCCACATCCCCGCTGGCACAGAGATGGGTTTCCATGGATGGATGGATGGACACGGAGCAGTTCCAGGGATGTGTGTGCACTGCTGCTCCCTGTCCCAGCTCATTGGGGGCAGGGTAAGCCACCAAAACTCTGCTGAACTCCAGCAGTCTTTGAGAACTGAGGCACTCTCTGTTCTTTATTTCTGCTTAATCAGTGATCTCCAAATATCAGCACTCCCAGCGAGGCCCCACGTGAGGAGGAGCCTGAGCCCTGTGGAGCAGAGCAGGAATTGCCAGCCTGGGCACAGAGATCCCCCAGCCCTGCTCTGGCATCTGCTGTGCAGAGCCTCAGAGACCCCCTGAGCCCTCACCTTCCTCCCAAACCATCCCTTGGACCTTTGATCTGACTGACAGCACGGGTGGGAGCCTCCCCCTGCCCTCTGCAGCCTCAGAACCAAACAGGGATTAACACATCCCACCCCAGGAGGGTTTGAGGGAGCTCTCCCATGGCAGCAGGCCCAGCCTGAAGTCCATGGCCACCCCCCTGGTGTAACACAGGAATGACATCCCGAGGATTGGATTTATTGGTGTTTAAAGGGTCGGGGCTCACACTAAAAGCACATTTCCCCTTTGCCAGGAGGGCTCAGCACTGCCTGTGTGGGAACAGCTCCGTGGGGCTGCTCCTGGGGTGGTTTGTCACTGCCAAGACCCAGGAGAATGTGCTGCTCACTGGGGCAGGGCACAGAGCACCTGGACAAGGCTGAGGTTGATTCCTCAGTCCTGCAGGCTCAGGAAGAGCTGCAAGCCCCGCCACAAATCCCTGGGGGGATTGAAAAGCCCTGGGTAGGTGACCCTGGGGACATGGGACAGTGGTGGCCTTGGCAGTGCTGGGTGGGACTCAAGGCCTTACAGGGTTTTCCCAACCCAAACCATTCCATAATTAATGATTTCCCTTCAGCATCCCAAAGTCCCTGATCCCATGGGAGAGCTCAGCACAAGAATTTCACAGGTGGGGGAGCCCAAAGTCACATCAGAGCAAAAGAGAGAGAGAAGCCTCAAGATGTTTTTTCTGGTTTTTGGAGTCCTGTTGGAGGATTTGGTCCATTCCTACCTGACCCCCCAATTTCCTGGGGTTCATATCTGATATTGCATTGGAAACTTCCCTGGATGAGGAGTTTCTCAAGGAACAGATCCTCCCCTCCCTGACCCCAGCCCCTGCTGCAGGAGGAGCTGTCCAGAACATTTCAAAGCTAATAATGCAGGCAGGACTTAAAACAACCCCAAACATCCAGAGCACTCTTTCTTTTCAGTATTATTTACATATTTCTATTTCTCCTATTTATGGGTTCCTATTTCTCCTATTTACAGGTTCCTGTTTCTCCTTAGGCTCCCTCTCTGTCTCTGAAACGAGCCCAGCCCTGTTCTGAGCTGCTGCAGGACTGTCCCTGTCACCTGCAGGCTGCTGTCACTGCCAGGCACTGTCACCTGCCCCGGGGACAGCTGGCACTTGTCACCAAGCCCCAGAGCCTCTGGAGGCATGTGGGAATGCATTCATCTCCCAACACGTCTGCTTTGAACAATGAAGTTGTAACACGGGGAACTACATCTGCAATAGTGGGTTTGCCTAATCAGAGGCATTTTTCTCTTGTAAAACTCTCTATTAAAGCCACTTTGCTTTGTTAACTTTCATGGCATGTATCCTCACTATAGCCTTCAACACCTGAAAAATTAGTGGAGGAATTTGACTGATTATAGAGGCTGTTTTCCTTGTTCCACTGCTTCTCCTAAAAGGGATACTCAGCAGAACTTGCCTTTTTTTTTTTTTTCATTTTGTGCTGTCTGCATGAGTAATTACCTCCCTGATTTCTGAGATGCAATTGAGTAGCTTCCACATTAGAAAAATCCCAAGATTGATAGAGCCATCTCTCCTAAAGGATTAGTTTGCTGCTGTAATTCCACTGAGTAGGTCATTCAAATAGCAAAATGCTACCCAGTCTAATTCCTGCTGTTGGGAAAAGCCAGCTATTGATGCCTGTGCAGGGGAGGCTGCAAAGGGCTCCCTGCCTTTGGAGGGGAGAAAAAGGGGCTCCCTTTTCCTGGGGGGCAGGGGGAGGGAAAGGGGCTTGGTGTTCCTGGGATGGGTCAGCCCAGGGGCTGCTGTGCCAGGGGAAAAACACCAAGGGAAAGGTGGTGATTGAGTTGAGAAATGGGGCACTGCTTTAGGAATCCACGAGGGAGCTTCTCCCAGGATTGAAGGACAAGTGAGTTGGGACAGCTTTGGGACAGGTTTGGGACAGGTTGGGACAGGTTTGGGATGGCTTTGGGAAAGCCTTGGGATGGCTTTGGGATGGATTTGGGACAGGTTTGGGACAGCTTTGGGACAGCTTTGGGATCACTTTGGGATGGATTTGGGACACCTCTGGGATGGCTTTGGGATGGCTTTGGGAAAGCTTTGGGGTGCCAGGGGAGTCCCCTGAGAGCTCAGCACTGCTGTGCAGGAGAGGATTCTCCCAGGGATGGGCAGGGAAGAGATCTGAAATCATTTCCCAGGCTCCATCCAGGCCCACGCTCCTGGGAAGGGCCACGTGTGTTCCCAGCCTCCCCCAGGGGGATGTAAAAAACATCCACGAGCAGGAGAAATCCTTCCCCTGACCCAAATCACCTGCTTTCACACCAAATATTTATGGAGCAGGCTCTTTCATTTATTGGAGATATTCTGGGGGAGGTTTGGAGAGCGTTCAGCACCTTTTCATCAGAACCCATCTTCCAAATATTTGAATAATGAAGGCAGAGCTTTGGAGGGAGCAGGGAGGCAGGAATTCCTCCAGACATCACAGGTGGAACCGTGAGGCTGCAGAGAGCAGCTGGGGTTGTGGTAAGTAATTATGCCAATGTCATTTTATCAGGGAAAAATTACTGACTTCCTCTGTCACTCTGCTAGACTAAAAATAAATGTATTCACTAAAACTGGCATCTCAACAAAAATAAACACGTCTTAAAAACCCCTAAAATTCTGAAAGACATTTTTTTTTCAAGTACAATACTAAAAGCATGGTGATCTCTGAAGTTCACCAAGATGTATTTTGTGATCATTCTAGGGGGGGAAAGAGTACAAAACATAAAAAATAAAAAAAACTTTGTTCTGTAAAGTAAATAAATGTTTTACTTCCAGTGAACTTCCCCGGGGTCCAAGCCATACCTGGGCTGATACAAAGCCCCTTTCTCTGCACCTCCCTTTCCATGCAAAGGCTCTGCTCAGGAGAGCCTCAGCATTTTCCCTCGGCAGAGGATCTGCAAGTGGATTTGAAAGGCAGCAATAAATGTGAGGTGTGCTCTGAAGTCAGCAGAACTGGAATGCAAAGGCTCGATGTGAGCTGGGGGCAGGTTTCAGGGACTGCCATCCCCTCACAAGGCACAGACGCTGCCTCTCCTCTCCTCTCCTCTCCTCTCCTCTCCTCTCCTCCCCCCCCTCCTCCCCCCCCACCTGCAGCGCTCCCCTGT
>VWYE01008746.1:0-11831 GCA_013398995.1 Alaudala cheleensis | reverse complement strand
ATGGAGGGACAGGACACAGGGAATGGCTCCCACTGCCAGAGGGCAGCAATGGATGGGATCTTGGGCAGGAATTCCTGGCTGGGCTGGAATTGCCAGAGCAGCTGTGGCTGCCCCTGGATCCCTGGCAGTGCCCAAGGCCAGGCTGGAGCAGCCTGGGACAGTGGGAGGGGTCCCTGGATGGATTGGGATGGGATTTAATGTCCCTTCTAGCCCAAACCACGCAGGATTCCCCGTGTTTGGAGACATTTCCTCTAAGAATATAACCATGCCTTAAACCTCCTCTGTTCTGTCTCCAGGCAGGGAAAGCTCTGCAGCTGCAGATCTCACGGATGTTCAGTCCCTTGGTTCCTCCACTGTGTGATTTGTGCCCAGCACATTCTGCCATCCCACTCTGTTCCTCCAGTTTCTACTGGAAACACTCCCCATTCTTACTGGAAACAACATCAATCCTGCCATTTTAATTTCATATTCACCAAGCAAACGACTTTGCACAGAAGCCTGAAGTGTTTTAAAGATCCAGAATTCCTTTATTTGTTTAAGTTTTCTGAAATTGTGTCCTTACACTTACAAAAAATGCCAGCACAGGGTCCCTGATGAACTGGAGCAGAAAGCACTGAGGGGGAGGCACAACCAGCACAGGCAGTTAGATAGAAAATCCTCACAGTCAGATGCATTTTCCTGGTGACAGACAACAGGCAGGTTTGGGTGGAAAGCTCCCAGGTGCTCCTCAGCCACCTGCACGTGGCAGAGCTCAGCACTGCTGCAGGGACAGATCAATGCATTGGTGATCACCTCTGCAGGTCACCTCCTAATGCAGCCATCAATCACATTTCCCCCCATTCTTTCAAAATTAAGCAGCAAGAAAAAGAGATTTTAGTTTTCTTTTCTTAGCTTATTTTTAACAGAGGCACTACAGAATTATGATGGTGTCCTTTTGGTAAACCAAAATGTCAGACACATATTATTCTTTTAAACATCTCCTGGCCTTTCTCTGAAAGGTTAAGGTGGTTTAAATAAATTTAGTCAAAGTAAATGACAGCTGAGGAAGAGTATTAGAAAACTATACTTATCAACAACCTCTTTTCCTTAAATTTAAACAAGTCATTTACCAAACTGCAGTTTAAGGAGATCATGACAATGTATGCTGCTCCACGGGAAGATGAAAACAACTTCAAATGGTGAAGAAATGCTGGGTGGGAGAAATGACACCCGAGTGAGTGAATGTTAATGCATGGTCTGCAAGTTGCAAACCATGGTTTGCCAAATAACGGGGCAGCAGCCGGGGCTTTCACCTGACACCTGCAGTGGGAGTTGTCCTTTCCCTGCTTTTCCATCACACTGATGGTGACAGGAACTGAGATGGAGCAGGCAGGAGAACTGTGCATCCACACCTCTCAGTGCTGGACACATGTTGTTGTTTGCCAGGGGAGTGCTGCTTAAAGCAGTTTTAGATGGGTTTATCTATTATGAAATGCAATTTTTAAAGCGATTCTAACAGCCCTGAACGTTTCAGATGCACGTGTGCAAAAATAGTCCAAGTGGGAAAGAAACCAACCCAAACCCAGCAGCCAAATCAGTGGCTCTTCAAGGGAACTCAGCAAGAGATCATTTACTAATTAACACAGATAATTGGGATCTTGAGCTCATCACCCAAATAAAGCGGTGATTAAAATGCAGTGAGTCTCAGCATCCCAGAATGGCTTGGGCTGGGAGGGGCCTCAGGGCTCTGGGCAGGGACACCTCCCACCCTGCCAGGGTGCTCCCAGCCCTGTGCAGCCTGGCCTGGGCACTGCCAGGGGTGGGAACACCCCCCTGAGATGGTTTCTCACACACCAGGGATGCATTTCCCCGTTCCCATGTGCCGAGGAGCCAGCAGCAGTGAGCAGACACCACTGCCCCTCGGGGATGCAGGGCAAGGGCTGTTCCTGTCCCTGCTGCTCTGCTGCCCCTTGGCCACCTCCTTCCTCACCCCCAGAGCCCCCACGGGTCACCCCACTCCAGTGAGTTCCCACCTTCCTGCAACAAATCCCAGTCCCAATCTAAAACCCAGTCCCAGTCCCAAACCCAATCCCAATCTAAAACCCACTCCCAGTCCCACTGGCCCTGAGCCCGCTGCCCCCACAGGCAAAGGGGAAATGGGCTCCTTTACTGAGCACATCCTCAGAGCTGGCGGCACCAGCACCTCTGGCAAAGTCCTGGAGGAAGAGGAGCTGCCTTCCACCACCCTTCTCCTGGGCTCTGTACTCCCCACACAGCACAGGCAGGAGCAAGAGAGAAAAACTCTTGTGAAGACAAAAATACACATTATTATTATTATTATTATTATTTATTTATTTATTTATTTATTATTCTTCACTGATCTATTCCCAAGCAAAGGCCTCCTGCCCAAAGACTAATTATCATCTTTACTTACTTTATCACTATTTTACAGGCCACATAATTACCACCCCCTGCTTAGACATTTCCCTTCAAACTTAGCAGAAAACCAACCAAACCCAACTTTCTGCCAGAGCAGAACCCAAAGTCCCACCGAAGCAGGGCCCCGGTGGAACCATCGCTCCCAGGACCCAGAAATTCCATTTTCCCTGGTTCTCAGGCACGGCAGGATCGCTCCTGTGCCGGCCCAGCACTGGGGCCTTGCAGATTTGTGCCGAGTTTCCATAGAAATGCATTGATTAGCGCCTAATTGCAGCTAATGTTGTGTCCTTGCAGCACGCTCCGCTTGCTTACAGCAGCCAGCACCTTCCCTCGCCGCGCCCTGCGCTTTTGTTCGGCTCAGTAGGTTTCCTAACTGCTGGCTTTTATTGAGTTAAATCAAGCTGTCACTTCATCTGCCTGAAGGATGACTCAAATACAACACATAATAATAAAAGAAAAGTAGGATAAAATAATCTTGTCAAGCCAGAAAAACTGATTGCTTGAAGTTGTAGCCTTCAATCAATACACTAATTCCACAATTTATACCTCTTTCAATTGGAGAGGAAAGAAACCCTGATATGGTATTTCTTGGCTCACTGACCAACTTTGACCTTCTATCTGTGTGAATGTGGGATTAGCAAGTGCTGCTGCTTAGTGAAATCACCTATGAAAACAGGGAGGCAAATCAGGGCCAACTTTATTAATTCCAGCAGGGCCAGGGGTGTTTATTGCTCACAGCACAGGGCCCCGGGCTGGGGCTGGCTGCTGCCAGAGGAGGGGGAGCAGAGCTCTGGGACCTGCAGGGGGTCCCCCCAGAGCCACCCACGCTGTCACCTGTCCTGGGGAAACCCCAGGGAAACCCCAGGGAAACACCAGGGAAACCCCAGGGAAAGCCCAGGAAAACAGGCTGTGGCTGCTCATCCTGCTCACTGGAGTCAGGTGGACAAAGACAGTTTATCCAGGCAGCTCGAGAAACCAATTTCTCCAGGAATAATCACCCACTTTGTAATCTGCTATTTTTTTTCCAGTGGCCAATCATCACAGACCCTCTTTTATTTGTAAATTGTGGTTAATCTGCATAGCTTTCCAAGAGAACAATCAAAGTGCTCCGTTAAAAACTCGGGATGCTCTTTGGCTGTCAGGTTCCTGCTTTGCTTTCAGAATTCCTCCCCTGCAGGCACAGTCCGGGAAATAGAAATGCTTTGTTTGGTGAAGCTTTTCTCCTTCCCCCCGCCACCTGCTCGGCTCAGGTAGTGGCAGGCCATCAAACGGGGCTGGAGCCAGCAGCCTGTCCCTGTCCCTGTCCCTGTCCCTGTCCCTGCCTGCAGGAGGGAAAGGCAAACCCGGGCAGGCTGTCACACCAGCTCTGCTGGGGCACTGCCAGCCCACACTGCCTGCAATAATACAGGGAATTCAGGCACTGCAACAGGGTACAGCTTCCCTCAGTGCAACAGGGTACAGCTTCCCTTTGCTTGGGAAAGGGTGGGGTTTAACGAACAAACGAATTTTCCCACTTTGCAAGGGTATCCCTCCTTCCCAGGGATAGTCCTGGTGCCTGTTTGCAGTGATTTCAGCAATTCCTGCTGGCCTGACAAATAAAAGCTGAAATAGAAGCTNCAGCAGCCTGTCCCTGTCCCTGTCCCTGTCCCTGCCTGCAGGAGGGAAAGGCAAACCCGGGCAGGCTGTCACACCAGCTCTGCTGGGGCACTGCCAGCCCACACTGCCTGCAATAATACAGGGAATTCAGGCACTGCAACAGGGTACAGCTTCCCTCAGTGCAACAGGGTACAGCTTCCCTTTGCTTGGGAAAGGGTGGGGTTTAACGAACAAACGAATTTTCCCACTTTGCAAGGGTATCCCTCCTTCCCAGGGATAGTCCTGGTGCCTGTTTGCAGTGATTTCAGCAATTCATTTATTATTCACAAATAAAAGCTGAAATAGAAGCTGAAATAAAGGCCTGGCCAGCCTGGGGTGGCCTCTGAACACAGCCTGGGACAGCCCAGACCTCAAATCTGCATCACAACTCGGGGCAATGAATGAAATAAGTGCCACATTCCAGGGGCTGCTCCCGACCCCTTTTGTCCTTCCTGTGTCCCACGGGTGGGGTCAGGAGCAGGGCAGAGCCGATCCCAGAGACTCAGAAGATGTTCTCATGGACCCCTTTTGCAGGCCCTGGCACAGGTTCCCAGAGCAGCTGGGGCTGCCCCTGGATCCCTGGCAGTGCCCCAGGCCAGGCTGGATGGAGTTTGGAGCAGCCTGGGACAGTGGGAGCTGTCCCTGCCATGGCAGGGGTGACACTGGATGGGATTTAAGGTCCCTTCTCACCCAAACCATTCCAGAATTTCCTGACTCCAAGTCCCAGCTGGAAACAGAACTGGGTAAAAGCCAGGAGCAGGGAGCAGAGTGCCTTGGGCAGCTGCAGCATCCCTGACTGCTCCTGGAGCTCTGCAGCCCCTGGGCCAGGAGCCCCACTCAGCTCCCTCCTTCCCTTTAACCACACACCACTTTGATTAACCTCTCCTTTGCTCACAGGTTACTTTGCTCACTGCAGAACACGCTGCTGGAGTTTCCTTTGTATTTTATTTTCATCCCAGGGAGTGGATGGCATTTCCCCAGCCTGAGCAACAGAAACACGTCCCTGGAACATCAAGCAAAGCACCAGAGCTCACTGCTGGTGCAGCTGCACTTCCCACAGCCTCAGCCCATCCCAGGCTGGCCCCTGCTCTGTTCCAGGTGAGCTCTGAGCTGTTCCTCAGCCCTCTCGCTTTAACAGAGCAGAGTTAATGAGGCAGCGTTAATGGACACAAATCAAGCACAACACGGGTCAGGCGCTCACCTCACCCTCCAAAAGGGGGAGTTACACAAACCTGTCTCTGCTCTAACGCTGGGCATTCACAGGCAGCACAAACCAGGGAAAATGGGAAAAACACACAAAATAAAGGAGGAAAAGTTACAGAGTATCAACGTTCTCCCTCATTGATTATAAGCAACAAATAGAAAACATTAAGGAATGCTCCAGGTGAGATCTCCCCAGACACTTTGCACTCCCCAATTGGGATCTGCTCTACCAGAGGTACAAATACCTGCAGGAAATCAGGGTCTGCACCAAAACACCCCCTGCTTTTCCCTCTCCAGGGGAAGCGGAATAAAAGGAGGCATTTGCAGGAGAGGAGGCAGAGCCCCCGAGCCCACTGATCACATTGTCCCTGCATTTCTGCCGCCATGAGGGATGGACATGCAGCTCATGCTGATCCTTTGAAGCTCATGGAGATGAAGGTTAAGAGGCATTTTGAGCTGTTAGTTTGTTTGTGGCCAGGGAGGGAGGTGCTGGCTGCCCTCCATCCTGCAGCCTGAGGGATGTCACCAGGACTCACCTCTTGACATTCAGTCCCGTGGCAAAGAACAAAGATTAGAGGCAGGGTCAGCCCGTGCCAGTCCAATTTCACTCAAAGTTTTATTGCCCACACCGCTGCTCATCTGATTGTTCCCAAACACTTCCCTGTTTTAGCAGAAATGCCGGGCTTTAGCCTTATTTTCAGCCATCGATTACGGTGCTGTCAGCTGAGCAAATACTGGGCTGGAAATTGCACTGCACTTGAGAAAGTCGGGGGGAAATCTATCAGAAATGAACAGAAATTGCTCATGGAATAAGCAAATAAGGGAGATGGGCTCCGGGGCTGAATAAACACTTGGTGTGGTGTGTGCACTGAGCAGAGGTGCCGGCCCAGCCCCGCTGCTGGGGGAGCACAGGGATGGTCCAGGAGGGAGGAACAGGCAGCTGAACACTCCAGGATTCCCAGGAATCCTTTTATCTGAACACTCAGCTTCTGCTGGCCACAACCAAACAGCCAGTGCTGTTGTTTTAATGCACATCAGTGATCTAAACCAGGGGAGTTTCAAAGGACTGCCCAGCCATGGCTCAGCTGTGGCACCTCCAGCGTCCCCACCACCCCTGGGACACCGAGGTGGCAGCTCCAAATCAGCTCCTGGCTCCCCAGGGACACCTCAAACACCTCCACAGCTCCCAGGAAACAAAAACACAGTGAGCAGCAGCAACCACTCAGAAACAGGAGTGATGAGTAAAGCACAAAAGCCTTCAATGGGCACAGAACAATTCTGTTCCTGTGCTCCAATAATTCCTCAGTGAAGCCTCGAACACCACCCCAGCCCCTGAGGCCTGCACCAGGCTGCTGCCAGGTGTGTTCTCCTTTAGCAGGGCTGCACAAAGCCCTCAGCACAGAGCAGGGACCCCCAAATCCATCAGCCCGAGCCGGGGTGGGGCAGGGAGGGGCCGGGGGCAGTGCCGAGCCCCGGAGCTGTCCCAGCACAGGAGCTGCAGCCCAGCACTGCCCCTGGCAGGGACACACGGGACCCTCCTCACCGCGGGGAGAGCAGGGACAGAGCTGTCTGTACACACAGGCTCTGCCTCTGCTGGGGGATAAAACCAGCACTCAGAGATAAAAGGAGCAATGGGAAGGATCCCACTGATGGGTGAGTGGAAAAGAGATTGGNAAAAGAAGAGATTTGCCTTCACAAACAAACCCTAGATTTGTTGAGAAATTAAACTGGATATTGAAAGATGAAAGAAACAATGGAGGAAAACCCATAAATTCCATAAGAATTAAAAATTAAAAGGAGGGGTTATAGGTTAAAGGGGAGTCTTTAGGTATGAGGCATTTTGGGAAGTCTGTGCCTCTCAAGTACCTCAGCAATGGGGAGAGAGAGAGGGAATGTGGTCAGGAAATTGGGATAAAAAGGAGGCTGCATCCTCCAAAAACTGGAGAGACCCCAGGGGCAATGCCCCATGGCCTCTCCCTTTATTCCACTAGAGTTCAGGACTCCTCTGTCTCCTTTTTGGACATGAACCCCTGGTGTTTGTGGACTCATTTTCCTGACAATGGGAACAGTAGGGACGCACCTGAAAGGGCCCCAAGAACCCCAAAACCAGGCCTTGGTCACTCTCAGTGTCAATCCCACCTGGCCTGGACCCCAAACCCCAAGCCAAGCCCAGGGAGCCCAGCACAGCCCCAGGGCCGGTCCCAGGGCAGGAGGGAGCCGGGGCTCTGGGCAGTGGCACTGAGCAGCCCCTCCTCAGCTCCCAGCCCGGCTCACCTGGGCTCCAGCTCCGCTCCCCTCCCCTCAGCCCAAAGCTGCTCTCCCCTCTCGGTGCGGGCGCTGGGGGATTCGAGCAGAGTGACAGGCGCTCGGTGCGGCAGGGCAAATATTTGTCGTGCGAGATAAACACGCAATTATCTAAAATGTAATCTTAATATGAGTTATTAGAAGAGATTGCATTTGAATTCGCGCTGCAATTTGCGCGGCGGGCGGAGCGCAGCATCCCCCGCGCCGCTCCCCGCACGCCCTGCGCCTCTGCAGATACCGGGCACGCACCGGCCCCGCCGCTATCTGCCCCCCTCCCTCCCGCTCCGCTCGGAGCGATCGCCAGATACAGCCCTCACCTTTATCCCGGCTGTCCCTGACCCACCGAGGTGTGCTGTTAATCACCCCTGTGGGCACCGGTAATTTCCCCACGTGTGGAAATTTGATAAGTTAGAGCACCCACTCCGTTCCGGGCAGATTCCAGCTGGCGATCCAGTTATCGCTGCGGACAGCTTCAAGCACTTCCATGCTGCTCCTTGTGTTCTCAGCTTTATCGAGTGCTTTGCACTTTTTTTTGTCTTTTATCTCTTAATTGAGACCTGACTGCAAGGAATGCCTATCTCTGAAAGGGTGCTGCATTAGGCATTAACCTAAACTGCTTCGGCTACTTGAGGCACAGAAAAGCCTTAAGAAGATGGGGAAAAGGGTGGGGGGAAAAAATCTCCCCAAATCTCTGTTTAGAAAAACTGTGTAAATGCTACAGTGTAATAAGAAAAATAAATCTTTTTTCTTCCTTCTCTGCCTCTTCCCGCAAGCAAAAGGAAAAACAGAAAAGGAAAGTGTGTGTTACAGACAGAAATCAACTCCATCTACTTGTTTGCTTAACTGGAAATGCATTAAAATGCAAAGGGCCTGGAGAAGGGAAGCGTTAGGAGATGAAATGTGTATGAATAAGGAATTATTTCACAATTAAAGGTGGTAAAGAATTCTCTTCTCACTGAATGATCTGCTCAGTCCATTCAGTTGTCACCAGCAGCAGCCGAATCTCCTCACGGAGGGTGTGGATTGCCACAGACACCCTCTGATGGGGAATATCTGTGGATTTTGATGCCTCCCTCCCAGAAGGACTGTGAGTGAAGGGTGTGGAGTCTGGCACAGCCAAGGCAGTGTGGGAGATGCAGGTTCTCTCTCCCTCCTTCCCCACAGCCCTGCTCTGCACCCAGCAGCAGCCCCAGGAGCTGAGGGGTTCCACTCATCCCTGCCGGGGTCTGAAACCCCAAACCTCACTCGGGCTCGTGTTTGTCACCATTTCCCTGGGAACAATCTCCCTGAAAAGCTGCTCCTGAGCTGCCTGAAGGAGCTGTCCTCATTCCCTGGCAGGAGGGGGCAGCCAGCTGAGGGTCAGGCTCTTCCCCCGAGGAACAAGGGCAGGAAGAGAGGAAATGGCCTCAAGCTGTGCTGAGGGAGGCCCAGGCTGGGGTCAGGGAAGGTTCCAGCCCTCAAGGAGGGGTTAAGCACTGGCACAGCTGCCCAGGGCAGGGCTGGGGTCCCCATCCCTGGAAATGCTGGGAAAACCAGTGGAGATGCTGTTTTGGGGGCACAGGGGGGATTCAGCTGAAGGTTGGGCTGATGACCCATGATGGAGGTGTCCTGCAGCCTCAGTGATCCTGTGATTGTCCAAACTGAGCAGATAAGCTCAGAATGCATTTGGAGACATGCACAGAT
Source organism: Alaudala cheleensis (assembly GCA_013398995.1). NCBI lineage: Eukaryota > Metazoa > Chordata > Aves > Passeriformes > Alaudidae > Alaudala > Alaudala cheleensis. Next base: position 2,588 of record VWYE01008746.1, on the reverse strand, counting down.
CTCCTGGTGCAGCCATTTTATCCTCTGTGTAAAATGGGGTGAAAACATTCCAGTGGCAGCTCCAAACCTTTGCACCAGCCCTGCTCCCAAACCGTGGGGCCCTGGCAGAAAACCTCCACAAATCCCTCACGAATGATCCTGTCCTTTTTAAAGCAGAACCAAACCAGGCATTCCCTGCTTTCTCCAGCCCAAACCCAGTTCCCCAGGAGGCCCAGGCAATGCCTTTGTGCCAATGAATCTGCAGCATGGAAAAGCAGAGGAGGAGCAGGAGCTGCCCTTCCCAGGAGCCCTCCCCTCTCCCAGGAGGTGGGACAGTCACAGCCTCCCTCACTGCACGTGCAGCAGTGTTATCTCCCTGAGCATTGCCAAGAAATAATGATAAAATACCTTTGGAAAGGCTCTTTGCCCCTTCAGAGAGCTCAGGTGAGTCCAGGCCTCACCATAACCCAAATCCACCCCCACTCCTGCAGGTTCTGCCACTGATTTACAGAGATTCCAGTTTGCTGCCCCCAAAAAAGCCACCGGCAAGGCAGACAGGACCAGGACTGCATGGGGCAGGTGAGGAGAAGGAAATATTGATGAGCCAAAAGGCATTTTTTTCCTTCCAAAGAGAAAGGCAGCAGCAAGAATGCCATGGTGAGGGACAGAATTCTCACCTCCCTGTCTGGGGGACCTCACTGAAACCAGAAATGCAAAGCAAAGGGGAAATGACCCAAAACAGCACTTCCACGGGGTGAGGTGAAGGTACCTGTGGCTCCTGAGGGGCAGAAGGGCCACTCACAGACTGGGAAATACAGACAGGAGGATATTTTTGGCTGGTCAGGAGTGAAAGCAGAACAGGACCAAAGCACCAAAGAGGTGCAGGGCAGAGAGGGAATATAAAGGGAATTTTTTTACATGGCTAACACTGAATAACTGAAATCAAATTCCCAATGCAACAGAAATAGAAGGCAATAGATGTGCTATGAGAAAAGATGGGATTCACCTGCAAGAAGTCAGAGCCTTTGCCATGGCATCACATATTCAACAGCACCCACAGATTTCAGAGGGCTTCTACTGATAACAAATTGCCACTTGTATCAGAGGCCTACGACAAAGAAAAAACTGGGAACAACCCATGATCTGTAATGATGTTCCTGCCAGGTCACAACATTTTTGGGTTAGTTTTGGGGAGACTGTAATACATGAAGTGAGCTGGGTGCCAAAAACTTGTACAAATCCCTGCAGGAATCCCTGGCACACACTTGTACAAATCCCTGCAGGAATCACTGGCACACACTTGTACAAATCCCTGCAGGAATCACTGGAACACACTTGTACAAATCCCTGCAGTGAATCACTGGCACACACTTGTACAAACCCCTCAGTGAATCACTGGCACACACTTGTACAAATCCCCTCAGTGAATCACTGGCACACACTTGTACAAATCCCTGTACAGGAATCACTGGCACACACTTGTACAAATCCCTCAGTGAATCACTGGCACACACGTGTACAAACCCCTCAGTGAATCCCTGCATGGCAGCAGTGACCAAAGGCCATATTTTCAGAGCCAGGCTGATCCCTTAGAGCACAGTGAATACAAACCCCTCTCTCAGATAAATCCCCCCCGGCACACAGAGGAACAGGATCACCCCAATTCCCGGGATCTCATCCCCCCATCCCCGGCTCAGCTCCCTCAGCAGGCTGGGCTCAGAAATAAATGTCTCTGCGTTTGGCACATTTCCCAGAGCCCCCAGGCTCTGCATTCCCCAAAGCCCCCGAGCCGTTTGACTGCCGAGACGCCGCTGTTATTGTCAGATTCAAGAGTTAAATATTCCAGGAGGAATTTGTTCCTGCACGGTGATACATAATGCCTGAAAACCCCCTGCACCAATATTGCTCTCAAATTGGCAGCAAGTGAACAAGGGACATGAAGGATGCTTCAGCACAGTAACCTATCCTCCCTTCTCTCCTGGGAGCCACTTGGCCAGCTTTCATCCTCATAATTATAATAAATTTGACATTTCATAGATAATATTGATTTCTGTATTTTAGCATTTCACCATAGGTGACAGTCTAGCGTCAAGAATGAAATTTCTATTGATCTCCAGCGCATTAATCTCTCATGTGTATGTGATCATTTTTATAAGACCTTTTACTGCACATAAATCAATATTTCATATTTCCAGCTATGCCAGAGGAGATGTCATATTTGTAAACTGTGAGTTGACACCTGCAATTCCTTCCTGTTCAGCTTCAACTGTTCAGTAACAGTCGATTCGGGGTTGGGGAAGGATCAAGCTCCAGAAACAAGCCAGATGAGAAAGAGGGATGTAGAATAGAGTAATTAGCTTAATGAACAAAGCAGCGGAGTAAGTGAAATAAAGCTGTGTTTCTCCTGCTTACACTTGCCTCATGAATACAAACATCTTTAGGGAGGTTTGCTGAGCGACTGATAACGCATTTTAATACGTTTAGTGCACATTATAGGATAAATGTATTAAGGAAATAGAGGCAGTTAGGAAATTAGGCAAACTCCTAAATTAACTGCCTTGCTTGATACACCCTTGTATCCATCTGGAATTATCCCTCTCACACACGGC
>VWYE01008745.1:51404-68359 GCA_013398995.1 Alaudala cheleensis | reverse complement strand
TGCTGCCTTGTGCTTTTGTGTGGTGAGGTAATTGCTGCTCTGCCTTGGTGTGTTTTACCCTTTTCACATCCCTTTACCAGCAGAGCATGGGGGAGCAGCCAATCTGACTTGCTGCACACACCTTTCCTCACTCTCAGGCAGTTAATTATTTGTGGGTGGCAGATGCTATGCAAGTACTTTAGGGAATGATATGCATGGTAAGTAGATCCACTGTGGAATTTTTTAATGAGGAGGTCTTATGAGCTCTAATTCAGCATGAATCACTTCTGCTTTGGATCTTTTTATGTGCCTGACACCTACCATGGAGCTCCAGCAGCATCCAGGAGCCCCAGCTGAATTCAAAGCTCTCTGCAGGGAGACTTGGAAATGCACACAAGTCAGTGTACTCAGGAAATTAAAATCTTAGTTGACAAGACAGAGGAATGAAGGATGTTTGTTTCAATTTATGTCATGAGGACTGATGTGTGAAGAGAAAAATATATCCAAAAATTACACTTATGATCACATGTTTTCTACAGCACAGGCATAGGTTGACTTCCAACGTGGAGCTTGTCAGAAAAGGTCTATTGAAATAAATTGATCTAATATGATAGAAAAGTTGTGAGTTCACTTTTATCTGGGTCAAACTGAAAATTGTTATGGCTGGATGTGGCTCGCACAGAAGAGGAGGGCAAAGTAAAGGAGGAAATATTCCCAGCTTCTAGATAGGGAATTGCACTACCCTGGGAGACCTAGATAGCCTTGAGTATGACACCATGAGATGTTAATTCCTGTATTACCTTTATTTTCATGCTCAGGTGAATGCTTCGGCACAAAAGTTGCTTTTTGGTGGCTGAAATATCTTTTTTAAAATACAATCTGTTTCTGTTCTGTTTCATCTGCTTTAATGTTTTTGGATTTTGAAAAATACCTTCTGAAAAGATTGAATGCAGAATGAAACTGCAAAATTAATCTGCTTTCCAAAACAACCTGAATTTGATGAGTTAAGGTTCTGTTTCACATGTAGAATTGACACTCTATTCAGTAAAAAGTATTCAGGTTTTATTTTGAAATGGAATAATGTTTTTCTGTGGAGAATTCATATTAAGTACAGGAATTTATTATCTCTGATGCAGATCTTTAGAGCATAATTTCTGAATTTCTGCTATATTTTATTTTTCACTTAACTTCAGTCTTGAAGATATATCAGTCTATCAGTGAACTTTGATAGTCAGATGTGCTCTTGTGGATATTGGGCACTCTGGATATATTGTTTGCAAAGTATTTGTTATCATTATTTGCATGTTCCATCGAGTCTTCATAAATGATGTTTCAAGTGAAAACTTGTTCTAGTAGACATGCTTATAACTCCTCATAAAATCAATGCCTTAGCTTTAAGACTATATTAATTAAGAAGTAAATTTCCTAGTGGTTATTTATGCTAAAGCTTTTTAAATTTACAATGAAGTAGAGAATTAGAAAGTAGTGAGAAGTGCTGACAGTTCCATCTTGGAATAAAGTTTCTCTTGATCCCTAATTCATGTAATGCTGATATATGTGCACTGTGTCTATTCATTTTGTCCTTCTGTGATAGATGCACTCTGTTCCTCTGGGCAGTGTTTCTGTCACTGTTCTTATTCAGTATAAACTTCCTTCAGGATTCCTTGAAAAATGGAATCAGACCTCAGTAGTGTCACATAACCATATCTAATACTTCAATGTTTATTGCTCTGTTTGCAAATGCCTAAAACCAGGTTATAAATGTACTACACGCATGGTTGTTCTTACTCAGGGGAGCAAAGTGGTCTTGGCTAATGTAAGGAAAGCTCTGCATACTTTTTACTGGTGTTCAAAGTCTTGTCCTCTTTATTGCTGCTGTGAGAATCAACAGAATGTTTAGTGAGGATTAGCAAAGGTGTAATGATTTCCCTGTGTGTCTATACACTGCTCTGTGAAGTGCAAACCCTGGATGCTTCATAGCCATTTGGACATTTGTATACTTTTGGTACCATTCTTTCACAGTCTTTGTGTAGCTGTTTTTAGGAGCTGGTCTTAAAGTTTTCCTTGGAAAACTTTCTGAAGTATCAAAAGTGTCATGATTCCTGAGTCTGGAGCATGTGTAACATTCCAGAGTTTTAGTGGCAGCTGTTGGCCTGCAAGAAGACAGAGGAAAGAAAGCATTTTTAGAAATGGAATGATATTGTTCCCACACACTGTCATTTGCAGTTATGCCACTTCATATTCATAAAATATTTTTTATAGAATCTGAACTCATTTATTTTACAATCTAGATGTTTCAGGGAAAAAACCAAGTTCAGGATAGTAAGGTTTTTGCAGTTGTTGTGATGTGGGTGGGAATGATTGCTTCATCAAGCAAGATGAAGCTTTGTTGGAAGAGCAGTATTTGATATGATTGCAGGGAAAGCAGACAAGCTTTTGAGCCCACAAATACTTTTAGACAAGGAAGAGCAAAGCAAAAGTTCCAGCAAATTATGATGGGAACCATTGCTCTGATTTTACAGTTCAGTTTTTCCTGGCCTTTGCTTGGTAAGTTGCTTCTCTTTTGGGGTAACCAAATGATTTGGCTTTTTTTCTATTGTTTTGCCATAATATTTGGTAGCATCCATTCCTTTGCCCACGAGGTTTTTGGTCTTTGAATAATCTGCCTGGACTAAAACTAAGTGTTTGGTGGCTAATAATAATAATTATAAATAATTATTATTATNGGTTTTTGGTCTTTGAATAATCTGTCTGGACTAAAACTAAGTGTTAGGTGGCTTATTCCAGGACTGTGAGTTTAAAATAGCTGTGCTATCATTTCACTGACTCCCCAATAGTCTAAGGATCCAAATTAGGAAAACTGGGGAGAGGTTGTGTAAAATACTTTGAAAAGCCAATTTCATAACATGAATTCATAACAAAGATACTAAAACTGTGAACAAGACAGATATATTGGTTTTATTGCTCACAGAAAATTATATGCTGTCTCTCTTCTTTTGCACAGATGCTAACAGCTTCCCCTCCTCTCTATTGACATAGGTTAACTACCTCTCCCTCTCTTGTGGTCCAATTGATTTATGTAATTAGAGCACATTAAGAGCTATAATCATTAACCTGCAGTGAAGCTGGATTGTTCTATCTTTCTATGTATTTATGACAGAACACTAATTGCAAAATTTTGTCTGGTTTTTGTTGCTGTATCAAGTGGTCTAACACAAGATAATTACATTTGAGTTTTGCCTGTGCAGTTTAAAATATATATCATAATATGAAGTATTTTCAATATTTCATGATCAGTTTTCTAGGCAACAAAATTTTCTCAAATTGAAGTAGTACAGTAGAGAACATGATTATGTATTAATATATGCAGCTTTGATTTATCCGTATTAGGCTATTTTTTTAAGCTGTCTTCTGATATTTTAAGTTTTTTGTTTACAGAATCATAGAATCATTAGGGTTGGAAGGGACTTCTGCAGATCATCTTATCCTTGGCAAGGCAGGGTCACCTGATGCAGGTGACACAGGAAAAACTACCCATAATAAGGAAGTTATGGTTAAGTTTTCCATGACTTTAAGTGTTTTCTTTTTCTGTGTGCCTGGAAAGGATTTAGAAGTTTATGTCTGTTGTAATCCAGGTCTTCCTCATCTATGACTTGTGTAGTGCATAATATGCAGTGCATGCTTAAAAATAAGTGTGAGTATTCAGATGAAAACTCCCAGTGTGAACAAAACAAGAAATTCATTCCTATAAATGTATTATGACATTTAGTTCCAGTTCTACCTAATCATTCAGGAAAATCCCCATAACATTTCTTATCCCTACAAATAATGCAGTGGCACGATCAAAGGAGATGAGTGGATTCCATAAGGCAATCTCATGTATACAATTATGTAGTGTTGCACAGGTAAATGTGTGGGGCTGTGATTCTACAGCATTGTTAAAGGTTTTGATTGGCTGCAGAGTGCCTAAGCTTAGGATTAAGGTACAAGGTATTGTGTTGATTTTGCTTTACTGTTGCTATGGCACGGTTTATTTATCATGCTTCAGTGCTATGGTCTTGGGCTGAAGTTTTTAAGTGCCTGCCATGCACAGCTATTCCTTCTCACACCAAAAGGGCAAGGTGGAGGGAGGGAATAGCTTACTGTGAGCCAGCACAGGGGCAGGGACTTGGGGCAGAAGGAACAGCAAGTGAAAGGAAGTATCAAATAGTGTTCGAGCAGTCATTTTGCCCAAACCTTTGCATTTGAAACTGCTCTGAGCTGGAAATAACAAACATAAAGATAATGACAGTTTTGAAGTACATAAAACCCATTGTCATTCTAAAAATCTTCATTTCTTCTTTTTCTTTTTTTTGTTTTGACCCATGTCACTGTGGAAACGTCATTCAAACATAGAGAACAATCCCTTTCCCCCTCTCAAACCTGATAACTTCTTTTATTCTGCACTACATGAGTGCATATACAATGTGAAATAGAGATTGTCTGAACAACTACTGGAACCTGTGCTGTTAATCATGAACAATGTCACAGATAATGGGAAACTTCAGTTGTGGGTAGATGCCACTCTGTATTTGTTTCTGGACAGGCGTAGGAGTAAAAAGCCTGATTGACCAGGTCAAAAACCTGCAAGCATCACTTGGAAATTGTTTTAACAGATAAATTTCAGATAAATCTGAAATTTAATCCATGGTGACAACTTCCCAAGGCTCCACTCTCATCTGCACATATTTGCTTCTTGCATGGTCTTGTTATGACAATTAGAGTCAATGGATAAAGGTTACAAATGAGAATACTTCTATTGATGGGAATCAACTCTAGAATTCCAATCCAGAATCACCACTTATGGCTCTAGAATCCCCTTGAAGGATTTCCAACTGGTTTATGTTTTATTATTCTATTTTATCACATAAAAACTGGATAGAACAGAAACCATGCTTTCCCCAGCTTTTAAATCAGAGTTTTTGAAATTCTTGCTGTTGGGTAATTTATATATCATCCCTGAAGACCTCACAGAACCCTTCAGACAGAGGAAGTTTTTAAGATGGGAGTGTGGTAGATAAATAATTTAAAGGGTATCTTTATAGGTTTTAACTACTTTGAGGCAAGCCAAATGTTTTCTCTGAGATTTATAGAAAAGTCCTGGGGAAAAGAAAAAGAAAGGGATTTACATGTGGAATATGATATTACCTTGCAAAACACTCGGTGATTCTGAAGTGTTTTCATTTGATTTGAGACAGTAATGCCCAAATGGCATTTAAATATAAAACATGTTGCAGCAAACATGAAAAGAGCAAGCCTTCTATAGTTGGAGCTTTTAACTGTTGCTTGTGGCTTCAGTGTTATCTTCAAACCAACTGAAGTGTACTACAGCAAAACAAAATCCTGGCTCAAGAGGGATCAAAAAGAAGACAAAGGGCTAAACTAAATTATTTAATGAAATAATTAATTTATTCACTTACAGAAGCTGACAATCATAGTGCATGAGAGATGTGATGAATTTTTCAGTCTTTATCATCACTGAAACATCAGGAAGCCCTGGACATGTATTTTTCATCTTGTTGCACTGGGATAAAAAGGTTGTGTCAAAACTAAGGCCACTGCCAGGCATACATAATGTCTTCTTTCAGAAAAAAAAAACCTCTAACAAACCCAAACTAGAAAAAGCATAAATTTAATAATTTTTATCTGACTTAAGTGATGACACCTGACAGAATGCAAAAGGGAGTTTAATATTGCATGCAGAGGATGGGACTGAGCTGCCTCCTCATGGCCCCACACACACACCCCATATCCTCTCCCTCACACACCCTTTCTTCTAAAAAACAGTCCTTATCTTCACGTGTTTGCCACAGCTCCTCTGTTTGCTTGGTTTTATCCATGCAGTTCCCAGTCAGCACGGATCCATGTCTGTCAGAACCTTGGAATTCCACAGCCGAGCACTGCTTGGGAAGTTCCAAGCTGCTGGAACAAGGTCCCATTTCTGCTGGAGTTCCTTTCATTCCTGCACTCCCTCACTCCCTGTGCAGTGAAGCCTTAAAGTTTTTTAAGTATTTTTAAAGGTTAAGTGCATTTCAATATTACTTGACTATAAAGGAGCCACAGTTCAAACCAAGTTGTTTTTTATTTCAAGTGAGATTATGACTATTACACTCTCCAGAAATGTCTTCAGATAACCCATGTAATGGGAACTGATTTTTCTCCTCTGCCATGAGTTTTGTAGCCTGCATTGAAAGTAATGGTGCTGATCTACTTATTTTTAAATACCTTTCAGGTTCTTCTGAACTCCTTCAGGAGGCCATTTAGGCATCTTCTCACTCTGGACTTGTTATTAGAGCTAATGGAGTGGTTTTTTGCTGATCAGCCTTTAAACTCTCATCAGGCTGAGGAGTTTTGTAAACTTGATGAGTGCATTTCATTTTTATTATCTGCCATGATGTAAACTACATTCCAGTGTCCTGGAATGCCATGTTCTGACCTCCTAGATAAATAATCATCCTTTCACTCATCATGGTAATATTGCTAACAAGTCAGTGGTTTGACTTTTGTCAAATCAGGGGGATTGGACTGTGGGAATGAGTGAACCAAGGCTTTCAGTCCCACTTATTGCAGTGTGAAGAGAAAAGAGGAAATGAAATATTTTTGGTTTCTATGTCTTGAAAATACTTGCTAATATTGGCATGAAACTGAGCAAATGGCCCTTACACAGATGTGAATTTTGAGGAGTGGGATGTTGAAAGAGAAGGCTGACTGAAAATGGATGAAGGAAAACAATATTTGATGTTCATTGAGGGAAGAATAACAGACTTAAAAACTTAAAATGAGAAATGTATTTTGCAGCTAAAGAAGAGATTGAGAAGAATGATAGCAATTGTGCCCCAGAGGCATTTCTTTATTTTATTTGTTATGTAATTTTCTATAATTGTAATTTTTTTCTATTGCATTATATTAGCTTAATTTTTTCTTTTTTCTTTTCATTTTAGTTATTATTTCCTTTCTTCTTTTCANTATTTTTCTTTTCTTTTCTTTTCTTTTCTTTTCTTTTCTTTTCTTTTCTTTTCTTTTCTTTTCTTTTCTTTTCTTTTCTTTTCTTTTCTTTTCTTTTCTTTTCTTTTCTTTTCTTTTCTTTTCTTTTCTTTTCTTTTCTTTTCTTTTCTTTTCTTTTCTTTTCTTTTTCATTTTTGTTTTATGAGATTTTATAAAAAATAAAACAAAAATAAAATAAAATAAGAATAAGAATAAGGTAAATCAATTAACTGAAAATGAAAATCAATTAAATAATCTAAACTAAATAAAAATAGAAATAGAATTAAAATAAAACTTAATAAATTTGAATAAATAAAAAATACATGCAATTTAAAAATTAAAATTTGAAAAAAGAAAATTATAATAAAGTTTTTTGTTTGGTCAGTTTGGCTTTCTTTTCCCTCTTTATTTGCATTTTTTCTGAGCAGAATCAAAAAAAATTCAAACACAAGCTCTAGAATTCAACCTAAGCTCAGAAGTGACTAGACTCACTTGACTTTCAGAAGTATGAGAGGGCCTTTTAAGTGACTTTTCGGTTGGTATATTTACTGAGATTAAAATGCATTTTCCATTCCTATTGAATATTTCTTTCAAAATATCAAATTTATTCTCTTTGAGCACCACCCCTTTTCTAGAATGAACTACTGCTAATGAATGAGTTTTGCTACAACTTTTAAAAACAATTTTTCATTCAATGCTGTGTTTATAAATCACTGAAACACAGCTGAAGGCCTACTGGACAAACTTTCTCTGTTTTATAAGCCTGAAATGTGCAGGAATTGCAGTGCATATCTGAAGGTATGAAAAATGTCTCCTTTAGAACGCTGTGGTTTGCAGTTCTACTTCCTTGTTCAGTTCATGGTTTAACCCCTGTTAGTGTGCACATTCATTCTCAGTGTTGTGTTTTATTTCAGATTTTCTGGCTTTGCACATTTGCTCGTGACTTTGCACATTAATCTGTTCCTTCTGCAGCTCCTCGGACTGTTACAGAAGCTGATATTTAAATTAGCATCAAGCCTAATGATTACAAATGCAGTTCTAATTTTGCAGTGCATAAACAGTTAAGAGAAGATGAGCAGCTGTTGGCACAAAATAACAGTAGGTGTTCATGTGTTTAAGTGGAGATGCACCAAAGGTCAGAAATTAGTTTCATATTAGATGGTTCTGTGGTACTGAAGGTTAAAAAAGAGGGGGACAGCTCTCCACTTGGATATATGTATGAACTCACACACATATTTCCCCTTTCCCTCAGTGATGCAAAACACAAAACCCTGGGGCAAGGTCCTAAATGATCACAAAAATGCCTCTAATGAAGCAAATCGTGGTGTTTGTCATGCTGGCAGAGGAGTACAGGCATTATTATCATTCCTCATGGTGAGTAGAACAGAAAGATCATCAGGAGCTGCCACGGGCACACATGAAGAAGTGAAGGAGACCCTTTGCAGAAAAGCAGGTTTTTATTTGAATGGGAGAATGAGTGAAAGGTCATTCTTATGTTTAGTGAAATAGCAATTGGAACTGTATTAATGGCCACACACAAAAAAAAAATCTGTACAGTTTGCATCAGGGCAAAGGAATAGATGCCAATCTTGAGTCAGAGACTAAGACTTGGATGTGCTGCTTTTCGACTGATTTTACAACATTTGATCACTGACCTGAAAAAAGGAATAACATTAGAGTGTGTCTGAAATCTAATTGTGCTTGGGTACAGTTAACTAGAACACTTGCTTCCAACTTGATGCCAAGAAACTCATACAGGAAATATTGATCCATGCAATTCCCAAAGGAAAAGGAATCAGGTGCGGAGTTTGATGCTAACCAAAAGAATGAGGTGAGTTTCACAGGAAAGCTCAGAATTCTGAGTATTTTTTAGAGTGGATATGCAGGTGTTACTGTCATTTAATACCTTGAACCAGAGAAGCAATTGAGTACTTCATAAATCCACCTTATTGAGGAAAGCACTTAAGCACAAACTTAGTCTTTAAACTTGATTACAAATTTTCCTTTTTGGAAAAGGTAGGAAATATTTTATTACCTCTAAGGCAATCTTACCCCAGCAAGACCATACACACCTCATGTCTGTAACAGGCTTTGTAACACAGTTTACTATTTCTAGATGTGAAGTTGTTGCCAAGAAAGAGGGGAAGTGACAAAAGGGAACAGAGGGAGGAAGGGGAATGTGTTGTGGGTCATAAATGCTTTCTTTCATAAAAATAATTCCTGTCTTTTACGCAAGATTGTGACACGTGGTTTGGAAGGCTGAAAACCTGCCTATTTCCCCCCCTTTTTTTCTGTAGAGGAGAGCTAACAACAAGTCCCTTTTCCTGTGTTTGTCACACAGTGATACCATGGTCTAACCCAGGATGGCAGATCTTGAGTGACTGAGACCAGGACACGAAGCAAGCTGTGAAGAGATTTACAGTGTGCAGAGATTTACAATGTGAAATGTCTAGGATGTGAAAGCAAAATTTAATCTCTATGATATAAACAGTGTCACAACTCCTATTATAATTATGCACTGAAGCAGACTGAGATGAAGATTTTACTATCACATCTAAGCTGTCCTTTTTTTGTTGATTTAGACCAGCAACAAAAATCATTCACAGGTTCATGTCTTTGTGCTAAGCAGCACTAAGTTAAAAGAGAAAATAAGTGAAAAATTTAAAAAAGACCAAAACCCAATGAAGAAAAGGATTGTCTTTGCTTTACATGATTTTTTTCTTCTTCTGTCCATGGTACTGATAAATAAAATTAATAAATATATGTTCTGCTTCTGGACAATTTACTGTTAAGTCACTCTTCAGAAGAAAATCTGCTTTTCCTTTTTTCCTGGTTCCTGATCTATGAGGTTCTTCTTGGTGGTCTTACACACTGTTGGAATCAAAATGCTCATTGCAAGCAGAACAAATTCCAAAACTGTTAAAATGGCTCAGCATTAAACTTCCTAGAAGGGCAAACTTTTCCAAATGCCCATGACAGATGCTTTAGAGGGAAATATCAGAGCAGAATGTGTACCCATATCACACTGACTCCTGCTTGTTCCTGTGTGTTGGACTTTACCCTTCCAACAGAAGATTTTATTTATATCCCCGATATATAAAATTCATAGCTCTGCCAGACAGACCAGGGAGCAGCTCTGTGGTGTTTCCTGCTTCATCCAGGTCTGTGTGTGATGACCAGGACCCTGCTGTTTGCTCTCAGTAATGAGTGTTGTCTATCTGGAGCAGGTCAATCCCATAACCAGCACCAGAATTGTGCCCTCTTGGAACCAGGGGCCAGCAGAGTGAGCTGGGAAGGGAGGGGAGGGCAGCAGCCCCATGTCCTAGGACAGCTCATCCACACTGTCTTTACTGTGGCTGAGAGACCGGGTTGCAACTGGTGCTGCCTTCTGTGGTATTCATGGGCCCTAAGTATTCCCAAGAGAAATTACTTTTACTTATACCTTCATTGTTTTATTAAGGTCTGGGGTTTCATGGCGATTTCTTGGAGCAGTTTTGTTGGCTGGATGTGGTGCTCAGCTGCTGACTGGGATCCAGGCCAAATGGCAAACGAGCAGCAAGATGGCCTGCCCACAGTAAGTAGAGCAAAGAGCTCTTGATCCTTGTGTGAATGGCTTAATCTGTTTTATACTGCACTTTTCCCTCAGTAAAACGGGGATTATTGCACTCTACTGCCCTCAGGGGTGCTGTGAGGGTAAACACAGTGCAGGTTACAGAGTGCTCAGATGCACTGCCTGAGAGAACTCGGAAAATATTGGGAAAGAGAACAATTTGCACAACAAATAGGCAAGTCTGAAGCAGAGACAGGAACGTGCTGGGCAGAGGCTTTGAAAGTCACTTCTTATCCCGCACTCAGATTGAGACTACAATTAACAGTAAGGCAAATGGAGTGCAAAATCTGGGTGTGATGGTTCTGAACTGGCCTTGTATTGGCTGCTTGAGACATTACTGACACTCTTCTGCCATCAAAGCCATTGCAATTCTGCAGCAGCAGGGAAAGTACCCACAGATGGGCTCCCCTGGACCCTGCTAACACACACCATCCCCTGTCAGTGCCTTGAAGCTGCAAAAAGGCTGCAAGGCATAAATGAATCTCATGCTTTGTGGGGTTGGAGGGCATCCTTGGCCGTGTTGGCTTAGCTGGGGGACACAGTGTGGGTTCCTTGAAGTCTTTTTTCTCCAGGAGAAAATGCCAGATGATGAATGGAACTTGAGATACTGCCGTGATATGGAAGCATTCATGGGCTTTGTTTTCTTACCCTGCAGCAGACAATTTTAAAATTCTAGGGCAAAAAGGTTTCCACAGTTGCAGGAACTTTTAGGGAAGCTCACAAAATGTAATCTATCTACCATGAATAGATTTCAGCTGACTGGAAGGATGCATTTCAGGATACAGGAAGAAGCCTTTCCATTGATTTTGGGGAATTTTACTGCAGGATGCAAGTGAAGGAAGAACCTGGCCAGATTTGTGCAGAAAGTGCTAAGTGCCCTTTGGATTAAATTTGCAACTGCTAATGTTTTCTCACCTCTAAGCCTGGCTGTAATGGTAGGCTTGCTGGGGAATGCTGCTCACACTGGGTCAAGGTGAAATAAAAATAAGAAATCTTTGCTGTCCCTACTGTGAGAGGTACAACTTGCTACTATTTTTTCTCCTGGCAGGACTTTGGAACCGACTGCATCCAACAAATGCAAATTATGTTGCTAATTTAATTAAGCAAGCCATATGAAATCAGAAAAAATTGCAGTCCACGGTCAAGAGCAGTTTTTTATTTATTGGCAGTACATCAATACCTAATTGAAAAAGATTGCATAATTGCTTTTGATTGTGATTTAACCCCAGCAGGCAGTTTGGCCTCACACAGACACTAGTTCAGCCTCTCCTCCACAGGGAGATAGAGGAGAGGATCAGAATGGTAAAAGTGTAAAAAAGGTTTGAGGTGCAGTTTAATTGGTAAAGCAAAAGTTTTACACACAAGCAAAGAAAAGAAATCCAACGCATGGCCCCTTAAAAGTTGCTATGAATAAAATTAACTCTATCCCCACTAAAAAAAGCACAACAGAAGACAAAATATGATGTAAATCTATTTTTATCTTTGTTATGGTAGACTCTGAGTATTTAATGACCTTTCATATCCTTATCCTTAAAGCATGACAGTGGCACAGGACATTTTAAATCTGAAGGACAGTAAGGACAAGGGCCAGTACTTTGCCATTTTAATCCCAGGTAAGCCAGGTTGCCACAAGCTGACTGCAGTTCAAGTTAGCACCACAATACAAGGCTTTTGCACTGCTGTGACTTTTGTTATGCAAGGGCTCATAGAAAAAGCTAAATCTGTGAAATGTTGTGATAGTGTCTTTGATAGAAAGTGTCTTTGACTCTGAACTTGAGATGCTGAAAGTGAGGCTTGTGATTTCTGCACTTCAGTTCTATCTCTGCTCTCTTTGTTTCCTACTTCCAATGGCCTGTGTTTGTGCTTCCCCTTTTCCTCTTTTCTTGGCCAACAATAAAACCTGTGAATGGTGAAGAGAGAATCAGGAAACCAGGGATGCCGTTTCTCTCTCTTCAGGACTAACTTTTGTCAGTTTATGCTACATTTGTGTCAGTTTTCAATGCTTGATAACTAATTGCCTTCCTTTCTTCCATCTTTAATATAACTGTCAGGATTCACATCAATCTGTCAAATATCACAAGCCAGAGCTTAATGCAGATTTAGCTGGGAACTGAGGTTTGGGGACAGGGTTGGGGAGGAACTTCTGAGCAACCTCTGGCTTAATTTATGATTCAGAATCTCAGGACTTTAGAGTGCTGCTCTTTCCACAGAAAGGGTGTGATACAATTTAAGCTGCTGTTGGCTTGGTCACTATCTTCAGAGGGAAAGTGTTTCTTGATGCTAGGGGATAACCTCCTGTGTTTCTGTTTGTGTCTATCCCTTCTGATCCTGTCACTGAGAACCACTGAAAAGACCCTGCTTAAGTCATTCTTATACCTTGCCTTCAGGTATTGTCTAGATTTAGTCAGATTAATTAGTTAATAAGGTTAGTAAGATTTAATGAGATTTAATAGGATTAATTAGATTAATCATTAATAAAAATCCCCCCCAAATTTCCCTTCTCCTCAAAGAACAGTCCTATTTCAGCCTTTCCTCATGGGAGAGATAATCTAATCATTTTTGTGTATTCTGTTCAGTAAGTCCATGTCTTTCTTGGAGTTGCTCCTGTCCTAAATTTCCATACCACAACCCATTGCACCTTTTCTTGCAGGACTTCAGGAGCTGGAGATTTGAGAAAAAGTAACAGAAACTGCTGCCAGAATTGTTGTTCAATCAATTGTGAGACATCAGAGCTGGTGCTGTAATAGTGTGGAATGGAATTATCACAGCACTACTTTTCAGCAGGACTGGAAAAAGTAGGATCTAACTGTGACCTGACATGGACACTATTCTTGTCTGTCTGGGCTGACTTCAGTGGCATAAACCAGTGCTGATGAGTTTGGAATAACACATGAGACAAATAAAGGAATGGGGCAAAAAGAAATTCTATTTTATATTAAAAAGCCAATTTAAATGCTGTTTTCAATCATCCATGAATGTGTGAGCTGACTCAGGACTGGAGTAATTTAGAGCTTGCATTCAGGGTTTTTTTGGTTGGTTGTTTGTTTCCATGTTTGGGGATTTTTGTTTGTTTTACTTTTTTTTTTCTAAGACTGAGATCATAATTGCTGTAGTGCCATGCTGAAGAACAAGAGAACCTGTCAACAGTACTGCAGCTTGGTGACACTTAGTTTGATGTTGCATAGTATTAAAAGATTTTGCAGGTAGATTTTTTTGTGCGTTTGCTTTTAAGCATGATTTTCACACAGAACATTTTATTTACTCCATGGTAGAAATCCACGCATGAATTTGTAGAGTAAGACTTTACTATGGCATATTCCAATTTACTCATAACGTATTTAGGTGTTCAAATCCTTAAATAAGTATTCAAATACTTAAATAAGCAGGTGTCACATACACAGAAACCATTAAACTTCCTGAGATATGAAGATATAGGGGATTTCCTGGAATAATGGAGTAGAAATTAAATTTAGCACTTAAAATGAAATACACAAACAGTACACGATTTAGAATTTCAGCTGTGCTTCCAAAACTGCTTAAGGGAAATGAAAAAATTAATAAAATGAAAATTATAAGGGAATGAAAGAAATAACTTAAACAACAAAACAAATAAAGCCCCCAACAAACCTGCACTTACAGCTAGAAATTTTGAAAGAAGAAAAATGTTTGCCAGCCCTGGTATACACTGCCATTTTATCTAAATAAAACTCAGTCATGTCTATTTTTTGGGAAATAGTGTGCTTCACCTGCCAGTATTCCAGACATATAGTTCAGTACCCTGTGTGTGTGCCCATTTAGAAGATTAAAGGTAGGCACTTAAAGCCTTTTAATGGTTGAAGCATTAACTTAAGTTTATCATCAGTCCTGCTTTTTCATGAATCAGTGCACTTTGCTTTCCAGTGCAGCATCCTGACTTCCCCAGGGATCACATTGTCTGCTACTTGAAATACTCCCACAATTCAGAGTTAACACCCCTGTGCAAGCACAAGGGAGCTTTCAGCTCTAGACTGCTTTCTCCTCACTCTTCCTACTGTTCAACACATCTGCCTTGGGTTTCTGTCCTTTCCTGTGGAGCCCTGTGGCATCCTTTCAGAAAAGACCTGTTGAGGTAATCTTTTCAAGTTTATGAAAACTTTTCCAGGAAGTTGTCACTACAGACTAAAGAAAACCTGTCCTTTCATACATCAACAAGTGTTGCCCTTTCAGTGGTTTTATTTATCCATATCACTTCCTCCTCTTTTCTTTTTTCAAACCTTCATCAATCCTTCTATTCCTTGACAACACACCATCTCAGCCCCCTTATTTAAATGAAAGCAATGCACCTTTGTCCCCTGTCCTCATATAGGTTTGCACAGCATTTCCTTCCCTTGTTTTGCATGCATGTGCTTCCTCTGCTCCTGTTTCTGAAACCATGCTTTATCACCTTCATCTCCACACTACAGAGGTGTTCTTGTTGAGCCCCACTGAGAGCACATCTTATCATTGCTTCCTGAATCCCCTAAGGATTGATACAGGGTTAAAGTGAGAGCAGCATCCCCAGGAACTCAAAGATCTTTTCCCCTGTATTATTTATGGTTAGATATAAATAATATTAGCTATACTGATGATTCTGTGGAAAAGACATTCTTCCTTCTTTGAATTAATTAGCTAATGCAGAGCTGAAGGTTGTCCAGCAGACACAAAAATGAGGTGCACCATCCTTCTTGAAATGAAAGAGCTGTGGGGGGAGGCAAACTGAAATTTGTTTACAATAAGTGATCATTCTTATTTTAATACATCAAGCTGTCAGCTTCTTTTGAAAATAGATGAGGTAATTTCAAAGTTAGCAATTAATTTTGTTTTTATTAATTGATGAATTGGCGACTACGGATTGCTAACCAAATAGCTTTTTTATTATTCATGTCCAAGCTTTCCGTTCAAATTTATTCGAACTCTACTGCAAGTTCTGGAATGCCTGTGTTACCTGTTTGCACACTTACCTGAAAAAGGCCAGCTGTTATGTGCTCATATGACTGGTCATATGAGCACACCTGGGCAGTGACAAAGCTGTACACACAGTCACACTGGACATTGCTGCTGATCTGAGGCACTTTGTGCACTTGTTTCGACCACTTCTGATGGATTATGCAGCTGAATTGCTTACACAGTTTGTAGCAGAAGTCTTAGAAGATCCAATTTTAGGTCCAGGTGTCCAGGACTGTTCTTATAAGGACAGTAAGGAAGAGCTTTTGGTTTAAATGTACTGAGATACATTTTCATCTGGTCCATGGCTGGTGGTTCTGTTGGGGCCTGTTGTCACCAGTAGAAGCTTTCCCACTCATGAATGGCATGAGAAATATCTAAACTTTCCCAAAGGATGTTAAAAGACTCTGTGTAATAATTGTGAGGTTTGGATCAGAGCCTGAGAGTCTCCAGAACTGAGCCATGCATTTGACCTTTCTTGACAGGACTCTTGGTAGTCCCCACCAGGAGCACAATGGTGGTTTTGAAGTCCTGGGAAACTGCAGGATGTTCCCATCCTTCTGAAGCAGAGGAATCAATGAGGGAGTGAGGAACATGAGGAAGTTTGTTAACATCACTTAGGAGGAGGGAATGAAAAAGCAACAGTAATTCAGAAGTTTCTCTGTCAATTACTGCTTTATGGGGAAAAAAAAGGGGGAGGACTCGAAAACCTAAAGCTCTTTAGGTCAACAGATAGTGTTCATGATATTTTTCCACAAAAAGTAAGGCTTTTTAGTATAGTTTATGTCAGAAAGGGGAGATGAACCTGAAGATATGCCTGAAAAACAATGGAAACTACTCCTGCTCTAACTACAAACGCACAGCTCCCTCCTTCCTTTAAAAGAACACTCTTAAAGGCACAAACCTACTCTTTTGTAATACTAACAGCATCCATTTGCAGGCCATACCCTCATGTCTGTACTCACACAGTGTGTGACACTTTAATCCCCAAGCAATTCACTAAAGTATATGAAACTAATAAGCATCCAACTCTCCTGTGTATCATTGTCCTACCAACAGACACAAACCAGTGGGAAACAATGTGCAAAATACCTCTAATGTGTTTTTCTCCCTTAAAAAATAGATGGGCCAGGCAATGCACTGCAGACCTTGCTGGGTCTACTGACAGACTGCAGCTCTTAGATGGTGCTGCTGTGCTGGGCAATATATAAAGCTCTAAGTCTGAGGATATCTAAGGATAATTAGTGTGGCAGAAGTGGTCCCTTAAGAGTATGCTGTTTAATGATCAGCTTCCTATCATCATCATCATCATCTCACTAATGGCTCACCTGCAGTCTTGCCTAAAGGTCTTTATACTGGGTTTTGTGATAATGTGCATGTC
>VWYE01008745.1:0-51095 GCA_013398995.1 Alaudala cheleensis | reverse complement strand
CACATCTTATCATTGCTTCCTTAATCCCCTAAGGATTGATACAGGGTTAAAGCGAGAGCAGCATCCTCAGGAACTCAAAGATATTTTCTCCTGTATTATTTATGGTTAGATATAAATAATATTAGCTATACTGATGATTCTGTGGAAAAGACATTCTTCCTTCTTTGAATTAATTAGCTAATGCAGAGCTGAAGGTTGTCCAGCAGACACAAAAATGAGGTGCACCATCCTTCTTGAAATGAAAGAGCTGTGGGGGGAGGCAAACTGAAATTTGTTTACAATAAGTGATCATTCTTATTTTAATACATCAAGCTGTCAGCCTATTTTGAAAATAGATGAGGTAATTTCAAAGTTAGCAATTAATTTTGTTTTTATTAATTGATGAATTGGCGACTACGGATTGCTAACCAAATAGCTTTTTTATTATTCATGTCCAAGCTTTCCGTTCAAATTTATTCGAACTCTACTGCAAGTTCTGGAATGCCTGTGTTACCTGTTTGCACACTTACCTGAAAAAGGCCAGCTGTTGTCATATGAGCACACCTGGGCAGTGACAAAGCTGTACACACAGTCACACTGGACATTGCTGCTGATCTGAGGCACTTTGTGCACTTGTTTCGACCACTTCTGATGGATTATGCAGCTGAATTGCTTACACAGTTTGTAGCAGAAGTCTTAGAAGATCCAATTTTAGGTCCAGGTGTCCAGGACTGTTCTTATAAGGACAGTAAGGAAGAGCTTTTGGTTTAAATGTACTGAGATACATTTTCATCTGGTCCATGGCTGGTGGTTCTGTTGGGGCCTGTTGTCACCAGTAGAAGCTTTCCCACTCATGAATGGCATGAGAAATATCTAAACTTTCCCAAAGGATGTTAAAAGACCCTGTGTAATAATTGTGAGGTTTGGATCAGAGCCTGAGAGTCTCCAGAACTGAGCCATGCATTTGACCTTACTTGACAGGACTCTTGGTAGTCCCTGCCAGGAGCACAATGGTGGTTTTGAAGTCCTGGGAAACTGCAGGATGTTCCCATCCTTCTGAAGCAGAGGAATCAATGAGGGAGTGAGGAACATGAGGAGGTTTGTTAACACCACTTAGGAGGAGGGAATCAAAAAGCAAGAGTAATTCAGAAGTTTCTCTTGTCAATTACTGCTTTATGGTGAAAAGCAAGGGGAAGGACTGGAAAACCTAAAGTTCTTTAGGTCAACAGATAGTGTTCATGATATTTTTCCACAAAAAGTAAGGCTTTTTAGTATAGTTTATGTCAGAAAGGGGAGATGAACCTGAAGATATGCCTGAAAAACAGTGGAAACTACTCCTGCTCTAACTACAAACACACAGCTCCCTCCTTCCTTTAAAAGAACACTCTTAAAGGCACAAACCTACTCTTTTGTAATACTAACAGCATCCATTTGCAGGCCATACCCTCATGTCTGTACTCACACAGTGTGTGACACTTTAATCCCCAAGCAATTCACTAAAGTATATGAAACTAATAAGCATCCAACTCTCCTGTGTATCATTGTCCTACCAACAGACACAAACCAGTGGGAAACAATGTGCAAAATACCTCT
Source organism: Alaudala cheleensis (assembly GCA_013398995.1). Lineage (NCBI taxonomy): Eukaryota > Metazoa > Chordata > Aves > Passeriformes > Alaudidae > Alaudala > Alaudala cheleensis. The sequence continues at coordinate 49,523 of VWYE01008745.1, read as the reverse complement.
AATGTGTTTTTCTCCCTTAAAAAATAGATGGGCCAGGCAATGCACTGCAGACCTTGCTGGGTCTACTGACAGACTGCAGCTCTTAGATGGTGCTGCTGTGCTGGGCAATATATAAAGCTCTAAGTCTGAGGATATCTAAGGATAATTAGTGTGGCAGAAGTGGTCCCTTAAGAGTATGCTGTTTAATGATCAGCTTCCTATCATCATCATCATCATCTCACTAATGGCTCACCTGCAGTCTTGCCTAAAGGTCTTTATACTGGGTTTTGTGATAAGGTACATGTCAGAATGCCAGCAATGAACTTTTGTAGCTAATTTAGAAGGCTGGGTACTTTGCAGGACTCCTGGATATTCACTTTCAGCATGTCCTTCATAAGGAAACTCACTAGTTCACTGCTTAAAGAAAAACAAAAATCAGTTAAAACTATGAGGCCTTTGCAGAGTGAAACCTCAGAAAAAATAAAAAGAAACTAAATAAAGAGGCACTGAACCCTGATTTATCTGGATTGTCAGGAAATAAGCAATTGTTTGGAGTCTTGGCACTGATGGTTCATTGAAGAACAAACCGCGGTGGATTTTAATTTTTTTCTCATTTTCTTCTTGCCTACACTTTAGTTTCGTTTTCATTGTGAAATGAATATGCCTTATGCTTTTATTTCAAATATCTTAAAAGCCAGATTGAAAAATCAATAACACACAAAAGAAAATTGATCTAGAAAAAATGTTTAAATAAACCACCTGTCAACAAAGACAAATGCTAACTCATAGTTAATATAATAAAGGTAAAACTCTCTTTCTATTCTGATAGTACCTTCCATATCAGTTTATGTCATGCTGTAGATCAAACTCTGGATTTACCACAAGCCTTTTGTGAGTTCAAAAATAACATTAAAACCAGGGATAAATAAATTTTTTCTTGCTAACCGCTGCAAATTTTAATAAATTGCCTGGATTTTCATCTTCTTATACACTGTCGTCTCCAAAGAGCAGGGGATGTAAGTATTTGGTGAGAATGACTAAGTTTAATGAGCTCTTGATTTTACTTATGAAGGAAAACATTTTGCCACTGTTAGTCACCATAATTCCCCCACTATTCCAAGGAGTTTTCACACTGGATAACAAAACAAACATGCATTTAGTCATTTAAATTAACAGTTATGTTTTCAGAAGTTCTCAGTATTTCCTATGGAACTTGTCCATGTGCCTGAATAGATGAGTTTTTAAGAGCCCAGTGCCTGCAGCCATATGAAGAATGAAATGGAATTACCAGTTTTTTAATCAGGACATTTTGAAAACTTTTATCCTTTGTTTTGTTTACTGAAAGTCAACAAANAACAGTTATGTTTTCAGAAGTTCTCAGTATTTCCTATGGAACTTGTCCATGTGCCTGAATAGATGAGTTTTTAAGAGCCCAGTGCCCACAGCCCTATGAAGAATGAAACAAAATTACCAGTTTTTTAATCATTTTGAAAACTTTTATCCTTTGTTTTGTTGACTAAAAGTCAACTTTAGCAAGTTGGAGTTGAGTTCCTTTGGAAATGTATTTGATGTGACTACTGAGCACTCTGGAAAACTGTCTCTGTTGAAAGTTCTATTTAATTTATGTGAGTATGAATCAATATTTCTTTGTTCTGTTTGTCAAATTGAAGAAACAATTCTCAAACACAGGTAGATGTTTTCTGTGTTGGTGTTTGGAGAGTGAGTTGTAGCAGAAAAAAAAACTGTGAGTGTCCTTGTTATGCACATTATTATTGTCATCAAAGTGGCACTATTCTCAAATTTGCATGCAAATCCCTGTTATCAATCTTTGCAGAGTTTGTGTGAAACAGTGAGCAGGTGCATTTCCAAGTGGAAGAGGTTGGCTGCAGACACGCTGTTTGTTTTGATGGTGAGGTATGAAAGTCTGCTAATGGTGACTGCCATCTCAGGGAAAAAAAATGCCCTCCAGGAGTATTTGAATTTTTATTTGCAGGGTAAATATTCCCCTCTGCAGAAGGAGCACTTTGCCATGGCAAGACACCTACACGTTCCAGTAAGCAGATTTTCCAAATGACGTCTTTACTCGGTGCCTGTTGCCTTAGCACAGTCACCTTGTCACTCAAATGCCTGTAATGATCACTTCTGAAACATTTACACCCCGTGTTTGGCTGGCTGGTTGCTGCTTACTCAGTAGGAAGATTATTGATTACGGGTGCTTATTAAGAAAGCACGGAGCAATAAGCTCTGAGAGCTGTTGATAATTCAAAAGGTGAAGCTGGCAATTATATAGGGATCAGGGGGATTATTATATACAGGGCCCAGGAAAATATGACTGATGGATGTGGCACTGCTGTTATGACTGCTTGAAATAAAATGTATCATTATTGATTTCCTTTGTTGGTCTTTTTTATTGCATTTTAAATCTACATATTTTTCATGCAAACAGTCTATTCTACGCTAGAACTAAAATATGCCACTGTAACCTACTGATTTATGAACATATCCCTCTTTTAAAGTATTTCCACCTCTTGCTACAGAATTTTTTCTGATTTTTCACTCCATGGCCACTATTTAAATAGGACAGAAATCAGGTGTCTGACTTTGAATTTTGCTACTTCCTCTGTTGTTGCTGTTATTGACTTTTAATGATTTTTCTTGTAATGACAAGAAAATGAAGAGTGAAAAAAATTTTAAAGCCCCATATTTTGGGCATCAAATATATTAAATACTTTTTTTTTAAATTATTAACTCTTACTTTCACCTGTTATGTCAGGTGGCATTTTCAGCCTTATAACATTCTTCCTTGTTTTAATTACTTTTAGCTAGTTTCCTTCGTTTTGCATTAATGTGTCTCCTGCTAGTTTCCTCTGCCATTTCCAGGTCTTAAATGACTATATTAAGTATCAGAGATTAACATCATTAACATAGTAACATTCCCAGTGCAAAACATAGAAAAGCCTTGCTCTTAGGAGAAAAGTCCACTGCCACAGCTCAGTTTGTACCTTCATGAATACCCACTATACTCTGGAAATTATCTCAGTTCCTAGAGTTTGTAAACCAATGTAGAATCTAGTTCTAAAAAGTGCATTTCCTTTCTGCTCTGCAAAATCACCAACTACCTGAAGCCTTTTCTTAAAGCAGAATACCAGATACTCAGGCGTTCTCTATACCTTTTATTCAGAATTTTTTTTCCTGGTAGTTTCCACTCTTAGCATTTGTGTAATAAACAAGGTTTTTACCTCCAGTGGGGTTTGTGTTAATGGTGGAAAGAGGTGGGGGAAATAGCATGAAAATTTTATGCAGTTGCATGACTTATTATTCTGAATAAAACTAATATTCTGAGAGACTGTTAACTACCTAAAACATTACAGCCACCCCACTCGCTTCTCTGTTATTTTTGCATGCAGGATTTGGTCCTCTTATCACAGCAAAAAATCTATTCAGTCATTATTTGGGTAAAGTTGACTTTTAGCCAAATCCAGAACGAGCCCCACAAGCCAGAGGCCTGATCAATACCACACTAACTGCTCCATTAATCCTCTTTTACTGCTATTTCCCTCTCATCTTTCCAGGAGACTGTTGTTACCTCAGAACAGATAATTGATTTTTTTTTTCTAGGTAATAAATGCAGCAGCTTTTCAGTGACACTTCCCACACAGCCCTGTACTGCAGGTCCCTCTCATGATGTGAATGAGCAGAGCTGCTTCCTCATTATTCCAAAGCTGGATGTGCACATAATGCAGAAGTCCTTTGTCAAATAAACCAAATTGGCTCATACCTGGACTTTTCCACCTCAGATGCTGCAGTAAGACAAGCAAATTTGCATCTTCTCACATGCAAGGAATTTTGCATGATTTATCTCATATATAGAGATAGATAGATAGATAGATAGATAGATAGATAGATAGATAGATAGATAGATAGATAGACAGACATAGGCCTAATAATAGCAAAGGATGAGATAAATAAATTTGGGACTGGAAGAGTTCTTGGCCTTGAGGTTTTTGGTTCAAGAGATGATTAGTGTGCTGCACACAGAGGCCTGAACTGTTTGGCCTGAAAGTCCTTGTGCAATTACAAAAGCTGAGCAGAAAAGCTCACAGCCAAAAAGATGTGCTTTTTGTCCTCAAAAATGAGATTATGTTCCTGAATCAGTAATGTAACACTAAGCACTTCCATTACTATCAGGAACAGTGCTGACTTGCTTCAGTTTTGGACCTCGTTTGAGCCTCTTCTAAATTTTTACTGCTTTACTATAAGAAGTTTTTCTTTGATTTAAAAAAAAAAAAAACAAACAACCTCAGTTATGTCTCTTTCCTGTAATTCCTAGGTACTTTCAGCTAGGATGTGGAAGATGACTCCAGCAGAAGTAATAGGATTTTTCTATTGGTGATGTTCAACACCCTCACAAACCAAAGTAAAAATTAGCTTGTGCTTATTTATTATGTTTACTATTTTTCTCCAAAAGACTTGTTGGCGTTACTGGCCTTTAATATTAGGAAGAATTTATTCAAAGAAGAAGTAACTAGATATTGGAATGGGCTGCCCATGGAGGTGGCAAAGTCAGAGTACTGGAGGTAGGACTTTTTCATGTAGCTGGGTGGATTATTCACTTTAAAACAAACTTGTGGCCAAAAGGAAGTATGAAATCTTGACCTGATATGACCCAAATAAGCAAAAATAGCTGAAAACAACAAAGACATTCTAAATTCACTTAAAATATTCCCACACTGCCCCTTGGAGAATCTGTAAAGTAACACAACTTTTGAGAACATGACCATTTTATGTTCAAAACAATCTCTTACAAATAATACTTCTTGTTTTAACATCCTGCTTCCATTAGAAAAATTAAAAAGCAAAAGTAATTAATTTAATTCATAGAACACTGGGCACTGGATCAAATGACAGAGTTATGCCAGTATTTATGTTTTGGTACAGGATCACCAAGCCACAGCTCTGCACACTGGTCAAAATAAATAAATAAAAATATAAGTAGATGAGACTAAACTTGAGATCAAGTGCTAATCTACATTCAGAAGATAGAAAAAAAGGGGCAAATAAGCACTATGATTAAAACAAACCTTTTGACACCTGCTTTTTCTGTGCAGTTACTGCTTATGCTGTGCATTTCTCCCCAGCAAACAAAATTAAGTACCAAGATGTTTGTAACTCTCTCTGCTTAAATCAGAAGTCAGAGGGTGGTCAAATCATGATAGAAGTGATCCTTGCTATAAAGACTCACCAAAATCTGAACATCATGCAGGCAACTTCATGCTTGTCACCAGGGCTTGTCAGACTTTTTGTGTTTATGGAGGGATTTGGGGAAGTTTGCAAGTGTCAAGTGTGCATGGTGCAGCACAGTTCAACATCAACAATGGAACTCCATGGCCCCTTTCTCCTTCATCTGATGCTAAAATCACTCAAGAGATAAAAATGTTTAGTTCCTCAAAAAAACCCCAGAACTTCATCACTAAAGTATTCCTTGTGTTGTAAGTACTTTCCCTCATGTAGAATAAGATCTAATGCTTGCTACAAACACTGTTTATTCAAGTCAAAATGTCCAAAATCAATATTAAAAGCTCTTTAGCTTTCAACAGCAGGTTCTGCCCCAGTCCCAGGATATATTCTCTCTATATCCTGAGAAGGCTCAGGGTGCCACAATAACTTTAAAAGAAAAAAATGTGAGTAACTTCGTTAGGCAAGGATTTCTTTATTAATTTGTAATAAAGTAGGGTCACAAGAGGTCTTTAATTAACTGATAGCAGCAGGTTGGGATTGATCAGCACTGATTATCTGCAGAGCCATCAATTAGTCCGTGTGAAATGGAGATTTCAGAAGTACCACACTGTTCACACACTGCTCCTGCTGTTCACTTTTAAAAATAGTCCAGCTTTTGTACAACAGAGGGAGCTGGATACAAAACACTCAGGCCCATGAAAGACACGTGTCGTGTTTTTGCTGTCAGTTTTAGCATTTGTCCTGCTGCCTTTTCCTCAGCAGTGGAGCATCTTCCATATTGTAGTCAATGGCAATAATGAGGCTTTTTTGCAGCCAACAGCTCTTGAAAGATGGCCCTCAGAACAATAATTGCCTTTGTCTTTAACCCCAACAAGCACAGCAGGCCTTTGGAAANGTAACCATTGGGAAGTAATTAATTAATTACTTCAGATAGAAACAGATAAAATAGAAAGTCAAGGCCAAGAGGTGTATTTTGTTTTGTTATGTTTTAAATTTTATTTCTTTTTATTTTAGTTTAGTTTAGTTAACCTGACATTGGTTCAATCTACTTTTCTTTTGAGTGGAAAGTAGAAATCACAGAGCTCTTAAATGTCAGAATGAGACCAGCACTGAGCTGTTCTGAGCGGCTGATCCTCACTCTCACTGCTCACCTTCATTTCATCTTCTTGGTATTTTTTCCATGTTTCCATGCAGTAGCACTGAGAATTGACTCTTTTAAAGCATAACAGGAGGAAACTGGACAATATTAGAATGAAATAGCACAGAGACATCTTTATGCACACCACACCCCTGACTTTTGGTTTGGTTCATATTTGGAGCTTGTAAGCAGCAAGACCAAAGTTATCAATCTGTCAAGAGGAAAATTTATAGCTTCATCATAAAATATGGGGGAGAGCTCAAGGCAGCCAAGGCTGTAATAAAGCTTATGATGCTGTATTTTGGAAGTTCTTTAATTTCTTCTAGAATAAAGAAGTATTGAGAACTTTTAACCTTTTAAGTAGAATTTCTGCTAAGCGTACATGTACTCTTGCTTCACAAAACAACTACTACCAATAAAATACATTCAAATTTTGGCATGCTAAATACATTCAATGTTCTTTATTCTACTTTTTCTTCAGTAAACAAATTTTATATCCTTACACTAGTCTAAGAAATTTTTTTCTGTGTTTAAAGTATGGACAAACAGCAAAAAACCCCAAATGCACCGACATGAACAGTTAAATCTGGGTTTAATGGGTCTAACAGACGAAACTAAATTTTGGATTACTTGATATGATGCTAGCCAACAGAAAGCTTTTCTGCAGGAGAGAAGTCTGTAAAGTATGAGGAAAAAACCTTTATTAATTTTGCCTCAGGAAATCAATGATTTGAGTTTCAATCTTTTTTAGGTGCATCTTTATTCTTTATCTCCCTGTCTGGCCTCAGAAATTAACTCCCCATATACTTTGTCATATGATTTACAGGTTGTTGGTTTGACACACAAGGACAGTAAGTCAATAGTCTCTCTCTGAAAATCCTACTGAGAGTTAGGCTGTCTAATATTAGAAGCGCAGTCAGAGCCAATCTACTCTTGAGGAGTTGTATCCTCTGCTTTGTGTGGAAGCACCAAATGGAATAATTTCCCCAGAGTGTGCTGAAGGCTTGTCTCTGAGAGGTGCAAGGAAATTTGGATGGAGTTCTGGAAAGTTCAGGATTACTTCATCAAGAGCAGAAGAGTATTCCCTTGGTAAATCTTCATTTTTAGTTTCATCACAGAGGCTGGTTGAGTTCCTCTTAAAAAGAACATTAAAAAACCCCATGATATTCTTGTATGCTCAGTGTTTGTATGACAATATCTACTGTAAAGTACTGCTTTTAAAAAACCACTGTCCCAGTTGAGAACATAATTTTGACTTCATGATTAAGGTTTTGGTCTGCTTCTGGTAAGAGAAGATGCAGAACCCCTTGCCCTACTTCCACTTGGTTGACTATGTTGTTACCCACAGCAAATTCTTTTCCAAGTAAAACCCTACTGAGCCCTAGTTGTGCTGTACCTTTTCTTGCCAAAGAGAGTGAATATTCTTTTATTTCTTATTCCAGTAGAAAATTATCAATGACAAAGACTAACCATGCAAGCTGCTGATGTGAGAGAAGTCTTGTGTATGTCAGATGAAAAATGCATCTTGGTGCACAGAATATATTGCAAGGCTCTTCAGCCAAGAGCTACTTCAGTGATTGACTACCTCTCACAACAACTGAATCAGGATAAACAAAGATTGGAAAGTACTTTGTATTCCCAAAAGCATTTAAAAGTTTTATGGAATTTGTGAGATTCTTGGAGGGGTTTTAGTAAAACTGCAGTGGACATAGCTGTGTCCAAGCTGTTCTGAGAGCTTCATCACTGGTGTCTGCCAAAGGTAAGCCCAACCTTCACAGATCTAAAGCAGTGATGGGTCTTGCAACAGTTTTCTCTGAATTGCAGTCCATGATTACCTCTCTGCTTTGATACCAGTGAGCTAGCAAAGAGGTTGATCCCTCACAATCAGTGATTCTTTGGCAGCTATTGAAGTGGGTTGAGCTGGCTTCACTTCCTGAGCCAAATGGGAATTCATGCTGTCATTTATTTACTGTTTGCTGAAGGGAACATTTTAATCAATGACCTCATCACATTTTTGATATTTCATTGTCTCAAGATGGTTTCTATATTTCTGGATTTTAAATTATTAATTTGTTTTAACTGCGGTGCAATTTAAATGAATAAATAAGGTTTGGGTAATTTAAATTGTATGGAAGTGAGGGCAAGAAAAGAACAAACAAGTTTTGCCTTTTGATTTTCAAAAAAAGAGTTCTTTGTTTCAGAGTCAAAGTTCAGGTTTGTTTAGATGCAAGGGAAAGAGATGATTCTGAGCATTGCACGTGGAATTGGGACTGAGATTGATGCAACTAAACCAACTCTGGAAAAGCAATATAGTTGTGGAGTTTATCCATGACTCTTTGCCTTTCCAACCTTGTCAACCTAGCCAGAACTGATAGCTACAGATAAAGCTGAGCCTCAGTGTAAATCTTACTAAAACTTACAGTTCAGGTGAGCTACAGAGAATTAATCTCCCTGTTCCAAATCCAGTGTTTTGTGGGGACAAACCTCCTCTTGTTCCTACTCCTGACTTTTGAGCTGTGACTGAAGCCCAAAGCAAAGAACTGTCTGGGAAAGTCAGTTTGTCCATATCTCCAGAAATTTCTCACCTGACAATTGCATTGTCATACTGCACTGGCCACACTGAGTGTGCTTCCAGATGAGAAGTCTCCCCTCTGGTTTGTGATACCCTCTGATGGTATATTTTAATAGAATAAATCCTTCATTTATGACTCCTTTGCAGCTTTGCCTTTTACATTGATTGCCCTGTGGAATTATCTACATATTAATGCTGAGTAGAGCTTCTTGACTTATGAATTATCAAAATACTGGATTGAAGGAAATGAATTATATGAAGCATGGAACAGTACTTAACAAATTGTCTTCCCTGCGTGTTGAAATCTTGCTCTGAGTGCTTCATTTCCATCTGTTCATTGGTTTGTGACCTTTAGCCCCCACTGGGGAGAAGCACATGTAACCTTCCTGAGCTGCTCAGTTTGCATTTGCAGCTCCAGTTTTGCTGAAAGACGTGTAAAAAAACCTGGCAAACACACAGCTGATGACACTGGAAAGCTGATGCTGTTTAAGCATAGCTTGGCATTTATTTATGCTTGCAGCCTTGCCCCTGTATGCAGCTTTTTGTGATGTGGCAGCTTTTAGGTTTCTGCTCATGAAGTTTTGACTTGCATTTCTTGAAAATATACCTTCTACATAAAGGGAATTTTTCAAACATTTACAATGGAAGAAGAAATCCAAACAGCTCCTGTGTATCTTTATTAATAAATTATTTAATTCAGGGGGAGATTAATCAGAATACACATCTTTGATTCTGGATATGTTTAAAACAAAGCAAATGTGTCATGTTTTGGTTTGTTCTGGTTTTTTTCATTCCCTTCTCTCACATTTCTCAAGCTGGATATAACTGGATATACAGATTTCCATCTGTAGATTACTTGAGAATATCCAGTGACACTAGGAATAGTTTGCTCTTAACTCATATCCTCATTTCCTCTCTTTTTCCATGTCTCACTACCCTTTTCCAAAGCAGAGAACTTCAATTTTCTACTCTTGCAATCTTTTTTCAGATTTCTGGGACTTCTTCCCTGACCCCCAGAAAAACAAAAAAAAAAAAACAAAAACTAACCTATCACCATGAATCAAAATATGAATGGAAGTAAATTAAGGCACCATGGAATATTGTTTTATATAACATTACAAAGGAAATGACAAAGGAAAGAAATCTGAAATGCCTTTTCTTCATTGTGAATGGCAATAAGGACTGTTACCTGTTGCATACAGAGCTCTTCAGGGAACTTCAAATTTTGGAGAGCTCTATAAGCAAAATATGTGCTATGTATGTATGTTGGTGCTTTAGCTGAGCCTATGTTTGAGTTTTGGAGCAGTTTTATATCTGGGATTCACGTGTTTTGCTTGTGCTTCCATCCCTGGGGTAAAGAAAGACATCACCCATACTCTACAGATAACAGCTCAGTTTAATTAGACCATACTTAGTGAAAACTGCTTCTCCCAGGCTCTTCCTTCCTGACAGATCACGAGCAGATTTGCTTTCTAACAAAAGCTTTCTAGCAGCCGTACTTAGAGATGCTTAACTTTTCTTATAATTTGTGAAAATTTCAGCATACTGAATCTTCTCATCTGGCACACCTAAACACCTCCATTATATTGTCCATTATATATTGTGGAAAGAGATTTCTTTGTACATAGAATGGAAATAGAATGGTCTGTTTACATGTCTCTCACTTTTGGAATCATATTGTATTTTGAGGCACCCAAAACATCCATGATCCCTGTGTGAAGATGCACATTACCTGGTTGGTTCCATGTTTGAAGGAAATTAGAGAGGGATATTCACCTGCTGTAATGGAAGTCGCATCACTGTCTCTGTCTCATTCTGGTTTTTTTTGGTCAGGGGATTTCCTGGGTCTGATTTAATTGTGTGGAGTTGCTGAAGCACTGCCATGGGACTGCAGCAGTAACTGCTGAATGGTATTTAAAGTGTGAATATGTTTAGGAGCCTTCCACTGCAGTTTGTTCTTTGATTTATAAAGGTGAAATAGTGGTTGCACAGATCAAAAGTTGACTTATTTTCAATAAGGATTGAGCTTAGTCAATCAATAGGCTGCCACCTTTTAGACTGCAAAAGCTTTTTGAAAAGACTTTTTCCCTGCTATCTCAAATCCCTATTTGAGAACAGCTAAAGAACGTCATAGTACTTCATTGTCTGCAATGAAATAAGGAATATTTAGAAATATTTCTATTCTGGAATAGGTTAGATTAAATCTCCAAAGATGAAGGCCATTTGTACTAACTGGCTTTGTCAGAGTTGTCTAGAAAATCCTACAACTTAATGCATGACAATACATGTTGAAGTACAAGCAGTGACCATAAACCAGCCACAGAATAATCCCCTCCCTTCAAGTCTTATTCTAAGCAATTTTTTCAGCTTGGTAACCTCAAAGTGTTCATGTTCTCTGTTCCTGGTTTTGCTACTAAACAAAACAGTCATCAGGTCATACAATGACATCTTTCATTACTGTATTTGGAATGAAGTCACTTCAGAAAAAAAGAGTAATTCTGACTTCAGAAAAAGAGTAATTCCCATTTTTAAATGAAAGTTTTAGGGATGGTGAAATGAAATAAGGTAAAAATTCAGGGTATGAAAATATAGGTAGCTTTTTATTTTCCCCTTTATTTCCTCAGTTACTCTGCTAAATAAGCTTGCCCTTTTTACAGCAACCTATACTGAGAATGGAATAACACCATCTGAATTACTTTTACATAATTTTATGTCATTAATATGTCTTCCCAACCTTCTTCTTACCTGTTCCTTACCTGTATAATATATCTTATTTATAAAATTTTCTGACTATGGTCAAAAGCTGTATCAAACCCAAAAAAAAGTGCTTCATAGCATAAAAAGTCCTAGTCAAGATTATGACCTCATTGTGTTTAGCATGACTTAAATAAATATCAAACATAAACCCCTTATAATTTTTTTTAATCCAAGTAATTTGCTTTTAAGAACAGACTTTGGGTACTGTTTATGGTAGGCACTTGCATCTTTAATTTTATTTTGTGGAAATGCCACCAAATCATGTCCATAATGGGGACATGGGAAAAAAGCCCAGCTTACTGGCAGATTCAGTGGACTATTATGGACTGCACAGGGAGTGAGGTATTTTAAAGGAGAACTGAGACCTTCAGCTTTTGAAATGTCATCCTCTGGAGTGCAGTTTACAAGTGATAAAATTCATTTCTCTATATCTCAGAGATGCTCTTTGAAAAAATTATCTAGAGGCTTAGGACTCCCTTCAAATCTGTTGTTTTGTGAAGACCTCTTTCTGAGGGGGGTACTTTAACAAACACTGCTCAGCAGGGCTGCACAGAATGCTGGTCTGACAGGAGTGGTGCTGAGGAAACAATGATTCGTGGTGCAGGGATACTGGGTGCTTCATGGAAAAATAGGAGACCTGACTTTTTTTCACTTGGGGAAAGTTCCTCCCTATTTTTCCCTAGGAAATCCCTGGTTAATCAGGATTTCATTCGCTTCCATCTCCATCTGAAATGTTCAGTCTATTAGTTGATTTTGCATTGACATCCCTTTAAAATTAGTTGTTTGAATATTGGCTGCCAAGTAGCCTGTGTGATAATGATGAGTTAGAATGAATTTCTGACTATTGCTAGTGCATTTATTTTAAAAAAAGTTTTTCAAACTGAAGGAGACTAACAGTAATGAATGCAGTACTTACCTCGATATTTCATATGTCTTTCTTTTTCTACAGAATCCCATTTCAATCAGTTACTTAAAAGGTCATGTTTAATGTCACATCAAAACTCCTACAGAGAGATTTATTTTTGGTCTGGTGCTGGTAATGTTAAGCAAACACCCAAGGTTCTGGTCACTTCTGCAGTTCATTCTCTGTTTAAACATTGCACTCAAACTTACTATGATATCTCAATACCATTTGACAGTTTTATGTCTTAAGGGATGGTTCCAGTTATCACTGAAAAACCCAGCACAATGATATAGAGGTACTTCTGACGTGGATGAAGTGTGCATGGCTCAGTAGAAGTGCAGTAATCATGACAAAGGCTGAGGAGAGAGGGCAAGATTTCCACAGGTGTGTTGTTGAATCCATCATTCAGTTATTTATGGTCTTCAGTGAGAATTATTAATTATATCTTTGAGATCTCTCTCAAAATCCTACATGTGCCTGATTTTGCCTAACTATTCCTCCCCTAGAAACCAGAGTTAACTTTGGTTTTAAATCTTTTGGCTTTGGCTTTTTTGTGTAACACTGGTGCTCTTTTTATTGTTCCATTGATGTAACAGATAAATAAAAGGCAGTAATTGATATGCTAAAATCTCTAACCACCTAAATCCCAAAGAATAACGTAATGGTTTTTTCCTGGATGAAGGTAGGAAACGCTGTGTACATGAATAACCGAAAGAAATGAAAGCAGAGAAGAAAAAGCAGTGTATTGTAACACTGTTCTCCTAACTGGTGAAACTAGACTAACAAAGCAAGCTCTTAAACATAAAAAATGTAAGTAAAAAGAACACTAGGCCAAAGAAGATGCAAGTAAGATAACTTCTGCACAGAACTTCATTTTAAATAAATTGGAGAAGAGCATGAATTGTGTCAAGTTAAATGCAATCAGGTCCTGACAGGTGGCATAAAATAGATTGGGGGAGCTTTGGAGAAGATGAGGGTAAGGATGGTACAATGATGTTGCCTCACTTTTGAAACAAACCTTGTAGAGTTTTTCTAATTTTCCCTGCACAGACTGAGGAACAAGCAGGTGAGTGAAAGCACTTCTATTTACTGCTAAACCAAATATTTAAATAGGCTTTGCCCATTTGCCAGCAAACCCTGTTCCACCACCCTTTTCAGAGGGAACAGCAGCATCAGCACATGTTATTATTGTTCCTAATGTGTAGAATAAAAGAGGCCTTTTGAGATTCAAGACCCAGTCTGCAGTGTAACATAAAACCTGGGGGTATAATTCATTCTTTCGTGTTGGTTTGTGTTGTTGTACTTGTTTGTTTTCTTTTCTTTTGCTTTAATTTAACACAAAATTATTATGAGGAATTTTCAGAATGGTAAGAATGACATTCTTACCTTGATATTTTCCAGTTTACCAAGAAATTCTGCAGAAACACTGCACTTTGGTATGACACAACTGAAATATTTAGCAAGGTGTCAATTCAAATTCCTTCTAGTTAGTTTGCAAATAAATAGAGCTAGAAAGCTTCCTGTTAGCCATTACAGCAACATCCATTGCTAAACTTGCCTAATATTTTTCTTATTGGGACCCAGCTTTCACTCACTTAATCCTGGAAAAGGCTTTAACTCTGTGGTCTGAAATTTCCCCTGCTGGGTATGTGCCTGAAGCTCAGATGCTTTGATTAATGGGAATATTGTTGAGACAAGATTCATTATAGTGCTTGTGTTAAAAAGCATAAAAACAGTTTTGCAGACTTGTCAGTATGAAAATGTAATTATAAAAAGCCAGTTTGCAGTATTATATTTTCATGGAAACATTCCCATGATGTTTTTTCATGTAGTTGTCATGCTATAAGAGAACTCAAAATAACAATTATGTAATTAGAGATGCATAAGGGAATTGAAGCAAAATTACCTGGACTTCTTTATTTTGGCCTTTACCCCTGTGAAGTTACTGAGCCACAGTAATTTCAAGAAAAAAAGAACTTTCAAAAAATGAGGACATCTTTCAAAAAAAATGAGGACTTACAAAAAACCACTTCTGTGCAAAGGTGAAAAAAGCAGTCTGTCCTGGGTTTTTTGTTCAAAATACAGACCAGAAACCCTGCAAGTGAAATAGTAACTCTGTAGGCAGCTAATTTGCTGTGATCTGACCCCAGAGTCATTGCAATATTAAACTCCGTTGAATTTTCATCTTTTCATCGTCTAAATTGTTCTTTCTTTTTATGTAAAGTTAATAGGAAGGCAGCAGCTGGTTTTTTTGTCTTTTTTTTTTTTCCAGCTAGAGGAATTTAGGAGCAGATTGTTCTGTTTTCATGCCCCATAACATGTTTTCACAGTTTGAGGATCAAACCATGGCTGTGTTGTGCGAGGAAAGCATCGAGAGCAAGAACAAATCAGGCCCCCAGATAAGATGTGTTCAGTAAACCAGTCTCCATGAAGGTGAAGTTGAAGTAACTCCATGAACAATGCCCCCATAGACATGTTAGAATGTATTTTTTTCAGTCAGGTAGTAAAGTGTCTGGAGAAAACATATGGCAGCCCAGGAAAGCACTTTTTCAATTGAAAAGCAGAAAATATTTGTGATTGTCTCCAGGATTTCTGAGGCCAGAATACCAGGCTTATTTTAACAGCAAGTTGATACTATCCTGGGAAAATAAGATATGTCAGGTTACCTGGTATGTTTGAAACAGACATAATTATACCTGAATTTCTTGTCTTTTGTCATTCTCAACAAAAGCACCACTCAGCTATATCTTGCCTGACAGTTGAGTTAGGTACAGTGCCCATTTTATTCAAATGAATGGCAGTAACCTTTATTCAGAACAAACAGCTACCCTGCCAGGGGAAGTGCTGCTTTGTCTCAGCAGTCCCTCTGTGTTAACTCCTCATCGGTTATGGCTGAACAACCACCACATTTCCCCCTTTCTCCACTCTGCCAGCTGCAGTTCCAGCCTCTGTAAGTGATCACAGTATGGTTCATTAGGTTTTTGTACACATAAACTGGTGTTTTGAGAGCTGTTATTAAGATCGACGAGTAACGGGATCTGGCCAAATTTTTGCACTGCTTAACTGAAAGCATGTTTTCCCATGACAGCATTATGTGAAATAACAGTGTATTGGATGGTAATTCCACATGAAGACATTGAACTTCTTTTTCTGAATTCTCACAATTATGCTGGAGTTTTGCAGGAAGCATTGGAAATTGAGAAGAGCAGGATTTCCCAGGATGTTGACTTATGACTGCCATCTCTAAACTGCATTTATTATGTGTATACTACAGCATGTAAAAATAGAGTGGAATGAAAATTGTTTCAATTTTTTCGGCACATTTTATCATTTTCTGCTGAACTATAGCTAAAATTAAGCAATTTTATGGGTAGAAATACATATGGCAAATAGGGAACTTGGTAATCTAGGAATCATAACAAATATGTGCCTTTAAACGTGCTTAAGTTGAAACATGAAAATAGACTTTATTAATGGGTGAATTTCTGAGTAAATTCTTATAGGATAAAACCATAAGGCTACTCTCTTGCAAAACATTTCTCACCTGCACAAGGAAGTAGGGCAGGGAAAGATTTTGTTTCTGCCTCTCTCAAACCCACTCACCAACCCAGCTTGGGAGGGTGCTTGAATTCAGCCCTTCCTCAGCTTTCCACCTCTGTGTCAGGCTTTCTAGAGCACACAGACACTCATTAATCTTTCTCATTTCTCTGGTGACCATTGACAGGGCCCGAGGGTACAGCATGAAGCTTCTTTGGGGGAGTTTAGGTTGGGTATTGGGAAAAGCTCCTTTACTCAGGATGTGGATGGGCACTGGAACAGACTCTCCAGGGAAATGGTCACAGCATCAAGACTTCTGGGGTTCAAGAATCCTTTGCACAATGGATAAAGGCTTCTTTAAGAGCAAGAGCCAGAATCTTGGGTAAGTTCTTTCATTTGGGTTAGTCAAAGTCCATATCAGCTCAAGGGGGGAAAAAAAAGCAAGCAACGTCAACACTAATGCATTTAAAAATCATAACTAGTCTGATGAAAACTTTATGGATGGGAATCAAGACCTTGTATTCAGTAAATCATAAGCTAACATTTTCTTGCTTTTTAAGTTATTGTGTATGAAATGCTAATTTCTCTTGTCAGGGATTAGCATTTCAGGGTTTTATGCTACTAAAAATGCACCATCTTAATAGTTACTTGAAGTCTTTTTTTCCGAGTATGGGGAATGCACAGAAAGAGTTCACTCTCAATTTGGCAGATGGAGCTCATGATGCTAATTAACAGAAGATATTTTATTGAAATAAAGATCCATGTAGGATGAAGCTTTGCACAAAAGTAATAGCCTGAATTTCTGTGGTCTAAGACCATGGACCTTCTAATTATGTTTAATTTTTGCTTTAAACCCAATTAGCTTGTAAGTACCCAAAGTACTGCTTTTATAACTAGACCATGATGGTAAGTGTTCCTGAAGAGACAAAAAATAATAAAGAAAAGGATACTAATGTTGCACAGAACTGTGAGTTGTTCCTTGTGCTTGAAGCCCTAATTTCTGGCAATGCATTTTCCTTAATACATTTGATTCATTCCCAAACTGGGGAGTGTTTTTGAGTCTGTAGCCATCTAAGATAGATGTAATAATAATCACTTAAGAGATTTTCATATCACTCCAGTAAATGCATTAAAAGCATTTTGTGTGATACCCTGCTAGTAGACATAAATGAATAAATTTCACCTGTGTTGATGTCTCCTAAATCTGAATCAGGACACTGATGTCTTTCTGAGATTCCTGAGCAGGGGTGTGCAGGGAGCAGGGCAGTTTGAAATGTACCTCTCATATTTATCCTGAGACCTGCAGCATGATGCAACTGGCAATACTGTCTGTAAGCAGGTGTCTATTGCAGTGCCAAAGGGGAAAACCTGCAATCAGGTGTTGCATAGGATGGAAAAGCCTTTAGGAATTTCAGATACTGTCTGAACAACAACCTCATGTTGTTCAGACAGTCTCTCCCGCACCAGCACATAAGCACACGTGGCACCCTCTGCCAAAGAGTACCCCCTGACTCTGGGAGAGGAAGCTTTTTGGAATTTTGAGTAACAAGGATATATATTTGGCCTATACACAGTTTGGATTCTGGGGTCTATTTCCCATCACAAACCTCAGCATGTTTCCTGTTAATTGTGCACCTCCTTTAAACCACAAAGCCCTTGTACAGCAAAGAAAAGGTCAGAGACAAAGCAGTGATTAACTGA
Source organism: Alaudala cheleensis (assembly GCA_013398995.1). Classification (NCBI taxonomy): domain Eukaryota; kingdom Metazoa; phylum Chordata; class Aves; order Passeriformes; family Alaudidae; genus Alaudala; species Alaudala cheleensis. The sequence continues at coordinate 31,697 of VWYE01008745.1, read as the reverse complement.
TTTTGTAGATTGAGGGCCAAATGAACTGACCATACTGTCCTTTCTTTGTCACATTCAGTTAGGTAGTCTGATTGAAAAAATTACCTAAATCTTTTGCTGCCTGTTTTGGTTATTATTACCCTTTCTTTTCTCCCATTTGTGACTCCAAGACTTGAAAAAACAAGGTATCTTCATCCAAAGAGGTGGCAGTTGACAGTTGTCTGCAAAGGGAGATGATGAAATTTACACTTTTGAGTATTCAGGTCTAAAGAATAGCCAAACTTCCTCATAAACTGTTTCACTTTTGCATGCCTCATCAGCATCATAAATATAGAGCATTTCTCTGCATCTTAACTTGCATCTGGGACTGAATTACCATAACAACCCACCATAAGGTGCAAGTAATGAGTAAATGTAAGTCAGCTCTGTTCTTAAGATGTATTGCTTTGCATGTTCGTGCCATAAATTTTTAAAGAATTTTTCCTCTCTTCTGAATTAGACATCTGCCAAATTACCCAAATGAAATTTGGATAGTGTGCAAACAGGCCTGTTTTCTGGACAGTGTAGTGAAATTTCTAATAACTGAAAGCTCTTCTGTCTGCAGACATTTTTGTGTGTTTGTCTTCTTTAATAACACGAGTGGGAGGAGACAAAAGCACAAGCTGTCATTAGAATTCTGCAGATACAAAAATGGCCTCTAGCTGTTAGAAGACCAGCATGGAAAAGTACTTCCATAAGCATCACAACAAAAATACATTGCTCTTACCAAGGCACTTCTCAGCTGTGAAAGACTACATAACACCAAACACATGTGTGCTTCCAAATCCCAGGCATGAGTACAGACTGGGAGAAAAATTCATTGAGAGCAGCTCTGCAGATAAGGACAAAGATGGACAGGGGAATTCTCATGGATGGAAATTTGGGTATGAGCTGGCAATGCCCACCTGTAGCCCAGAAAATCCTGGAGAGTGTTGTCACCAGTTGTATCCTGGGCTGTGTCAAAAGAAGAGGCCAGCAGGTAAAGGGAGATGATTCTTCCCTGCTACTTCACTCCCATGAGACTCTGCCTGGAGTTCTGCATCCAGGTCTGCAGCCCTGATCACAAAAAGAATGTGGACCTGTAGGAACAGTTCAGAGTTCAACCCAACCTCACTCCACGCATCAAAGTGGTTCAGGCCCCTTGAAATGAATCACTCTGTTCCATACAGCAAAAGAGAACAGTCTGTCCTGCAATCCTGGAAAAGTAAATCTCATTTAATGATATTAACATCATATTCCTTGGATATTAAAGGACTAGGCCCTGAAACTACTTGTCATCAGAATATTTTTAAGAGTATGTCCCAAGGTTATTTTATTATAGCAAAGAAACATTATAATACATTATATTTCAAGGTAGTTTATGGAAGATATTTGTTCCTCTGAAAAGCCTGACTTTGTTCTTATTTTCTTAATTGACCACAGTAATGCCCACAAACTGACCTTTATAACCCTCTATTTGACATCACTTTCAGTAAGATTTGTCAAATAATCTCAAATTGCTACAGAGCAGATGTCTGCCTCTGAGACAGCTTTCAAGTCATGCTTAATGTTCCCTGAAACAAGCCCTTAAAAAAAAAAGCAGTCCAGCTGGCCTGTTTTGGATGTCTTTCTGGGAATGGAGGGATTTTGAAATATTTCTCTCTATTGACTAAGAAGATAGTGCAGTGCCAGGTGTGTGTGTTGTGCAGGTCTGCACTAGGTCAGGTAAATACTGCATTTGAAGGGCCTCATAAACCTCTGGAGTTTGCTCTTTAGCCTTCAGCGAAGCCAAGGTTTCTCAAGTTTTTCCTATAGATATCTTTAATTGTTAATGGAAAGATTAATTATTCAATGCATTCCCAACTTAGTGATGCTGTTCAGGAGCAGAGTCTCTGAGTCGATGAAACACTAGATGAGGTTTTTGTTCCCAGATCTCTCCCTGGCTCACTGGGGACCTCTGTCTTCCAATGTTTGTATTTTGTAAAGAAAGACCTTAAAAATCATACCCAGCTCCATTGAGGCTAACTGGACTGTATACATTGTTATTAGATATTTTGGGGTTTTTTTTGAAGCAGACTTCTCCAGTATTCTTATGCTTAATTTTTGAATTTTATTAGATTTATGTGGGGCCTTTTTGCTTTTCAGCATTGCAGAGAAGTAAATATGTTAATTGCCTTTTTTCCACTCTCTGGTGTAGTTATTTGTGTTTTGCATTATCTTCATCATCCTTCTTTGGGATACTCCAGACATCAGAACGAGCAGAGCTCAGCAGGAGGCTGGCATCGAGTGTGTAGGAAATTGGCTGATTCCTGTCAGCACAGACCTCTCACAGTGAGCTCAATCATGTAAACCTACAGCCATTTACTGAGGGAAAAAAGAGAGTTCTGTCTTTTCCCCATTATTATCAAGGTTCACAAGGAGTAGGGGAATAGAGAGAAAATCTTTCTCCATGCATGTTTTAGATCACTTTTGGGAAGTAAAGACTTTCAAATGGTGCCCTTGTGCAATTCCATTGGACACTGGGTAGCTGTTTTGCAGACATATGGAAATTTTCATGGACTTTGGGAGTCCCAATGTATCATCAGGCCATTTAACACTGTCTCACTCAGCAGAAAATATAGGGAAGGTTGCAGAATGTTTTTTTCTCTTGTCTAGATTAGAGAAGAAGGATGAGGTGCAATGTCTGGATCCTCTAGATGACAACTAATGGAATGATTCTCCATCAAAAATTGCAGTTTCATCAAAATCAAGATGCTTCACAGAAATGAAGTTTTGAAGACAAAAGATTTCTAACCAATTGCTCAGATATTTTACTTAAATCAAGCAGTTGGTTTTCCACAAGAAGCATAAGTCATTTTGGCAAGGTGAGCTGCTTAATTGTTGTCATTCCAAATAATTTAATTTGGACAGTAATGCTAGCATTTAATTTTGCAATGCAATATATTTCGTGGGTTGTGCTTAATATTTGAATATGAGTTCAAATCTAAGATAACCAAGGCTGGAAACCAAATCCTGAACATCCCTGGGTTACATTTACTGTTGTACAGGGCAGTAGGTTCTTTGAGTGATTTATGGGTAGGATAAGAAGGATGGATCCAGGAAGGAAAGGAAGGATGGAACAAGGAAGTACTTTTACCCTGAGCCTGAAGAATTGATGCCCAGAAGGACACTCACCAAGACCATAATCAGACTGTGGCAAATTCGGAGACTGAATTTAGAGCCTCAAACTATCTCTGTTAATGAGATCATCTGGTGAAAAGATATTTGGTACTATCTATTTGGTACTTATCTATTTTTCACTTAAAACTTGCATTGGTGAATGGAAATACCAAACAAATTTATATAAAATTATGTATTTCATATTTTTGTGCTTGGATTTCTTTACATGTGCTACAACCTGAATTGTCACTTTTATTTCTGCTTCTTGTTGAAGTCAATTCTTAACCTCATTCCAGGCTCTGCAATGTCTGACCTGTTCTCTACTGTCCTCAAACAGGCATTTTTTACAGTAACTCTGCTGAAAACCAGATTCAGAACAAACCAAACAAGGTTGGTTTTCCTCACAGAACCACTTTAAGGATAGAATCAGACAGTCTAATATTTTGCCCATGCTTTTTAACCATTCCATACCTCAGACAGACATGTTGGTGGAACAGACAAAAAAATCGGATCACAAGTGGACTGTTACATTTGTAAGGCTTCAAACAAATTTGCCAATAAAAACTAGAACTTTAAAGCAGAAAAAACACCTTGAGAATGTTAATTTAACTTGAATCACAAGGCTCTTCTTGTTTCTTTATTCACAATCCCACTCTTTTGCAATTACATTGTCATACTTGCAAAGAACCGAGTCTCTTATGTTTAGAATGAAAACTTTTGATTCCAATTTATTCAGTAATTTACTCACATCTTCAACCACATTTGTCACTTACCTCCCTGCCTTCCAGTGCAATATGTGACAAACATGGTACATACTAGCTGGCACACACCTGCATGATGATGAATGCTTCTTTGGCACTTCAGAAATGCAGTGTGTTTATTATATCTCACACAGAGAAAGATCATTTGTACTTATTTGTTAAAAATATTCAGATTCAGATTTTAAAACATCCATAAAAAGAATGGCTATAGTGACTCAAACCCTCTCAATACCCTGGCACTGGCCAAACATTTAGGAATACACAGAATAGGGTTAGGCTTTTCCCTTTACTTCCTCCATCTTCCCACAATCTGTGGCTTAAGAAACTTGTATAGCTGTTTTTTGGGGTTTTTTCCAGCTTGTTTATGTTATTAGCCCTCAGTAATACTTTATTTTTCATTAATTTTCTTGAATTTTATTGAGTCTCAGCAACTTCCTGTCATAGGGAGTCTCCTGCTGTAACTATATGCTGGGTGAAACAGTATTTCCTAAAATTTCATTTACTTCCCATAGCTCTTGTGCTGCAAGAAGTGATGAGTATTGATTCCCAACTCACACAACTCATATGCTTATGATTTTATGTGCCTCTGTCATACACCTGTTCAGCTGCTTTCCAAACTGCACTGTTGCATCTATTTAAATCTCCCTCAGAGAGGAGATGTTCCATGCATTAGATGATCATTTATTTCTGTGTATTTTCCTCTGTGTACAAGTCAGGGAAACAAATATTAATTACACCAGATTTAAGAAGACAAGATGACTGAAGCAGAAACAAAATGTTGCTGCATGTATAGAGTGGGATTTGAAAGTAACTGAAAATAGCAGGTCAGCAAAGTAACACACAGATGTAATTTCAGGGGGGATTAATGAAATGTTCACTAATTGCTCTATTGAAAACAACATGTTAGCAGTATTTAAAAAGTGATTTGGTCTTGATTTAGTTCTGAAGTCAATAAGAACAGTGGTTGGCCAAGGTTTCTGGTGCATATGAAAATACCATTTTTAAGGACACTACTATGCTTTGGGCTCCCCTGGATGGCTTGTTCTGGGTGTGGAATACAACAGATAAAATGGAAAACATTCACTTTGGCTTTGCTATATTGCACAGACATAGGAGAATAATGTGCCCTTTCAGAAAGGTCCAGTACAACTAACACAGTGACAACAAAGTGATGTGTAGAGCACAGAAAGGGAAATCTGCAATAAAGGTTTAATTTAGCTAATTAGAATCATAGAATACTCTGAGTTGGAAGGAACCCACTAGGATCATTGAGTCCAACTCCTGACTCTGCACAGGATCATCCCAAAAATAACACCATATATGTATGTGAAGCCATTTTCCAAAAGCTTCTGAAAGTTTGTCAGTCTGGTGCTGTGATCACTTCCCTGGAGACTCTGTTCCAGTGCCCAGCCACATTCTGGATGAAGAACTTTGTCCTAATATCCACCCTAATTCTCCCTCGATGCAACTCCAGGCTGTTCCCTCCAGTCCTGTCTCTGGTCACCAGAGAGAAGAGATCAGTGCCTGCCCCTGCTCCTTTTTTCACAAGGAAGAAGTGCAGTGTCTTTGCCTGGACTAAGAAAGATCAAATCCTTCAGACAGTTCCTCACATTTTCTTTTTTTCTTGTGCTCCATTTTGATACAGCTGGTTTAATGCCTTGTTTTTTCCAAACAAGGAAAACCTTAGGCCATAGCCTGCTAAATGCCTTCAGGAAAAAAAATGTGTGCAGAGTTCTAAGAATGAAACAAAAAAGACTCAAAAAACCTGAAGGTCACATAATGGTCAGTCAAAGAGGGTGTATAATGTGTTTACACATAGAAGGCTCCCAGCTCCTAGAATTTATTCAACTTACAGCTGAATTCCCACCCAGGAGCTCTGGAGTTGCTTAGGAACACACAGTTTGTCAGTAACCAAATAATTTTTATGCTGAGTTTTGAAGAAGGTTCTAAAACCACAGCTGACAAAAATCTTAAATACTTTTGTTCACATGTACTTCTTTTTCATTAGACATTGTTTCTCCCTATTGTCTGTTCCCTCTCTTACCAGTAAAGAAGGAAGGGCAAAGGAGAGAAAAAGGGTATTCCTGCATTTTGCAAAATTGAAGTCAAGGCTATTATAATACTTCTGTATATTTTGCTCAAAAAAAAAGCCCTCCTACAAACACAGATGGCATTAAAGTTATGTTTTTCCCCAACAGTTTAATAGAAACACTGTTGACAAGTCCTTACTTTTAGTGTCTCACTTAGAGTCCACCAAAATTACCAAGAGGCCAGGAGAGGCTGGCAAAGACAAGATAAATGAGAAGCTGCTGAGCTGTAAATGAAAGCTGCAGCTGGAAAAGGACATAAAACTCTCATTATGGTGGTATAGCACAGCAAAAAAAAAAAAAAAAAAAAAAAAAAAGACAGGAAGGTGGCTTCTGTAAAAGTTGGGTAATGGTGTAGCTCTGGATATTCTCAAGGTCTGAAATCATTTTATGGAAGCAGCTGCTGAAGTAGCTTATGCAAAGAAATACTTCCCAAAGAGAACCTCTAGCCCTAACCTTACTAAGAGATATATGGCTGGGTTTCCTATGGCAAAACTTGATATATAATACCAGTTGATATTTCAGGATGGACAACAGGTGCAACTTGCACTTTTATGACAGATTTGCTCTCAACCTGTCACAGGGTTATTGCAGAACCTGTGCTCTGACCCTTATCCTTGGAGTAGGGAAGCAAGCAGTGGTTCCCAGGACAAGCTCCCCTCACAGACACCTTGGGCTGGTCCTTAGTGCTGAGTGTCACTCAGTGAAGGGTCACTGCAGGGAATGTGATGACAGGAACTTCTCAAAGGCAGCTGTTAACTCTAAACCTGGGACAATAATATAGAAAAAACTATTTTATTTCAGACCTTTGGATCACAAATCTTAGAAATCTTACCTCAGGAAAGGGTTCTTGTGCTTCCAGAGAGGTTGGAAGTCAGTTCCTTGACTTGGGATTCCCATGTGACTTTTGTAATATGAGGAGAGATATTTGTAATGCAAATCACCCACAAAGGAAAGGGAATGATCACTTTCCTCGAGCAACAAATCCTGCCATAATCTTGCTAACACCATAAAAACCAGTTTACTCAAGCATTTGATGCATTTTTGTCCCCATGTGTTAAGATGACAAGGCAGGATTTACAAAATGTTCCTGGTAGGATGAGATGAAAAGCAAAGAAAAACTGTAAAAGCCTGTGGGACTTAAATTAGGCTTTTGTGGAGCACTTAGTAATGAGGTCATTGCCTCATTTTCTTCTGCCCAGCACTACTTCCAATGCTTTCCCACTGTCCCTTTAGCTGTGGCTGGAATCACTGGTGCTCTCATACAAAAATTTAGCAGCTCCTCCCCACCATGCAGTCTGTGGCAAAATTTACTTTGGAGTTTGGTGAACATTTATTCCTCAGGAGCCATCCCAAAGATGAGAGTTTGCTTGTCTCCCTTGATCTTTCCCTCTTCCTGTTATTCCCTAGGCAGCACATCACCTCTTTTCTATCTTCTTGACTTAGGTGGGCCCATTATAACCTGCATGGGGAGTTTTTTCTTGTAAAGATTTGGGTTTAAAAATAAAATCACATTGCAAATCAGGATAAAAGGCTGAAGTCTTGTAAGCTTCTGTGACTCAAACAGTTGAAGGGGAGAAAACAAAACAGCTGAAATAAAAAATTGGCCCTAGCAATTATGGTAGCTTTTTTATCATCTTACCATGCATTCATTTAAATTTTAAAATAAAATGCTTACAGCTGAAAAGCTTTACTTATTTTAGGAACAAAAATGTGGTATTTCTGAGCATATTGTTTCAAAATTAAACATTCAGAGAAAATTTCATGGAAATTTCAAAGAATTGGCAAGATCTAATATAAATCTAAATATAGATAGAGTGATGTGTTGAGGGTTTTTTTTTTTGGTGAAGATTGCCTATTAAATATGTGTGCAGATGTTTCAGAAAAATAGTGATCTCTTATGGTCCTTAGGTGATGGAGCTTCTGCAATAAAGTTCAAATTAAATACTGATACATCAATTTTTTTTCAAAAACAACAACCCCTATAGCTCATACTCAAAAAGAAACATTCCATATATCTCTCTCATTTTAAAAAAATGAACTAATAATAGACAAAAAATCAAAATCTTATAAAAAATTCTAATCAAAGAGCAAGATTTTATCCATTTTACAGTGCATCGATTATTTTACCAGCTCTGTAAGGCAAAAATAACTTCTCTGGAAACTAATAGCATGCTAAGTAAAAAAGGGTTTTGTTTCTACTGTGGATGCACAAGGAACAGAAGGAACACATAGCATCTTCCTGAGCATGTGGATAATAATTACCTAAGAATACAGGACATGCCTAAAGGCAACAGGAAGGTGAATAATTATTATTGAAGAAAGTCCAACAGGTATCTGGGAACAAAATTTGTGATTTGTCACATGCTGGGACTAGAAAAGAGTGAAAAGTGGAACAAAGAGGAATACTCCATGCAGAATACAAGTAATGCATCTTTTTTTTTACTACATCTTTATCTAGGCACGTAAAGGCCAGCATAGATAGGAAGACAAGTAAAATTTTATTATCTTTAGATCCTGGCATAAAATGGATAAGTCCTCCTATGTCATTAAAGAATTATTTACAAAAAATAAACACTGGTAATCCATTATTTTAATAGTTTTACTTTGAGGATTTTTAGCAGTAAGTATATTCAGAAAAAAGTAAGCCTTTTCTTACAGGAATATCCTGACATGATGATAGTGTTCTTATTTTGTTGCTGTCCTGTATATGTTATGAAAGGCAAAATATCCTCCAAATATCTCCCACTCCAGTCATATTCTGTCAAGAGAAACAATTAACCAGAGATTCATTTATTCACTATTTGAAATCTTACTCAGAAAGGTCAGCCCCCTGGAGAATTGATAATAGCAGTTTGTTCAGAAGCATTAGTAGCTGTTTGCATCACCTCTTTTACTAGTTGTGCAAGATCTTGGACTAAATTAGCCTGGATTAGAAGTGTTTTGGTTCATGCCTCTACTTAAAACATTTTCTTTTAGACAGATCTGGGGGACATTTGGTCCCACTTTGCTCTCTACAGCAATCTAAAAAGTTTTGTTTGTGTGTGAAAAGAAGTGTTTACTGCTTTTGCATGAACTATGAATTTTGGTTTTATAGTTCAAGTTAAAATTAGCATATTATAAATAGCTTGTTAGTTAGTCCCCTCTGGCAGCTGCCATCTTCAGACTATAGTTGCAGTTACTTTCAATTCTAACAGTGACAGTACGTGTTGGCTGTGTGGTGACATTATATTAATCAGTTAATTAATTAATTGAATGAAGCTCATAATGTTTTATAGAATATTGCAAAAACAGGTGCATGGTCCTTACATCTAGTGTGATGTGAAAGCTGCAAAACAGGAGACAGGTGAGCAATAAAAAAAATAACTTAAAAACTACCTTTGCTTAGGCAGGGCTAAGCTCAAGGAGATTCAGATGTTTAATTTGATATGATTCTGACTGTTGCTACAGTTTTGTCTGATATTATGGACTAGATGGAATGAGCTTCAAGGTCAGCTGTTCCAGCCTTTGCTAAGCAGACAGGACAATTTAAAATCTGTGAACCTTTGTGAGGGGTGGATAACATTAATTCATCACTATAATCTCCCTTCCCTACTTTGCCCCATCTTCTGTTCTTAAATAGCAATGGATGCCAGGTTTTCCCAGCCTGCTAGTTCATGCTGAGGAGTGCAGCTTTTTCTGCATTTCGTCCAAAATATCCTGGAGGTGAGACAAATCAGGCCAGGCTGGATGGGGCTCTGAGCAACTTGTCCCAGGGAAAGGCTCTGCCCATGGGACTAGCTGATCTTTAAAGTACATTCCAACCCAAACCATTCTGTGAAAACTCTGGAGCTGGACTAGCATATGATGAGCAGTTGGTATCCTTCTGACAGAAATTTTCAAATATATGTATAATTAGTGACTGGGGTGCTTCTATCTTTATCACTTTATATAATGAGATGTTAATCCACTTGTATTGATCGATTCTGCTTTAATCAGGATGCAAGAACAGGCTATAAAAATGACTGCATTAATAGTGCATTTTTTAATGGGTCATTCACAGCAACAAGAGATGCTACATTCCTCAAACATACCTTTTCTTGCTGAAAAACTTTACTGTTATGGAGGAGAGCTGTTTATAGCTGTGTTGTTTTGGTAACAAAAGAGGTCGATCTGGTTGAATAATTTATTGTAAGGAGTATTAGCCATGAATGTAGTTCTATTTTCTCTTCAAAAATCATTTATGAAATAACCTGGTTCTTTTTGTGAATGAAAAATGTCAGTGTATGGGTTAATCTATTAAGCAATTTGCAATTTCCTTCCGGGTGTGAAAAATTTTCCCTTTGCATGTAGTTTCCCCTAGCATTCCTTGTTTTCCATGGGGTTTATTCAGCCAAAAGCAAATTTGTTGCTTTTCCTTCAGTGGAAAACAGAAGTTTTAAAATCACATATATATTTCTGCAACAACAGTAGTACTCACCTGCGGATAAAGGTCTCCAGGTCAACCTGAAAAATCACACTTCCCCTGTCCACAGTGCAAACAAAATTCCTTCCCTAAAAATTGTCAAAAACAAGTGGCAGTACTCAGCAGAAACCTTGTAACTAAAGTATAGTGCAGTTTCCATGCACATGTTTAATTTTGATGGAATGCACTACATCCATTTTTCACCTATGTCTAACAAGAAGTCATTAGTGGTATGCAAAGAACATTAAATGAGGAATTCTGAAATACTGTCAGAGAGAGTCCAGTTATGTCAGGTGCACCCATCTAAGTTTTTATGAAAAACTCCTGTGTACAGGAGTGAAGGTTCAAAGCAATGGGAAGGAAAATTGAAAGTGACAATTTTATTTAGGCACCCAAATCTCGTTACTGGCTGTAACATAGATGCTTAAGACAAATCCTCAAAGATATTTTGATTCTGACTTCAGAATTAAGTAAGAAAGGACATAATGCCTTTAAGGAGCTGAGCTTTACTTAACCTAAGTCTCTATAAAAAAGAAGATAATCAGATTCCTAAGTACTAGGCTTCAGTTGGAGGTTTCCACAGTCCTGTGACTTAGCTGAGAGCAAAAGTGATGCAAAAGTGCACAGAGGAAGGAAGGTTTCTCCTCTTTAAGAGTTTTCATGTAGGAAAATTAACCAAGAAAAAAATCTGGTCTGAAAGGCTGTCCTTTACTGAGAATTGAGTAGTGATGACACATAATGGGGTTTCTTTGTTTCCTCAAATTCCGTCAATAATTATTTGGTTTAAGTATTTTGCTTTGTTAATGTTGTTTTTTTAGAATATGGTTATTTGCAGCGATGTTAACAGCAGGTTCAGAGATGATTTCATTTGAAATGTAAAATAAATAGCTCTGAAGATAATAGAACTGCTACATTGTGGTTTATTTGGTGCTCTATGTTCCCAGGCTCTGACTAAGGTATCTTCAGATATTCTGCCCTAAACCAACTATAAAGCAAATATTTTCCTGCTAGTAATTAAGTCCTTTGCCATGGACTTAACATGGTTCCCAGAAGCTGCATTTGCCTCTCTGAAATTACTCGTCAGAAAACTGGTAATAAACCCATAATGCATGGTGAATCTCAGTGCTGTGCAATTAACACTGCTGTTTAAACCTTAATTAGATTTTGCTTTTGAAGACAGCATATTTCAATGCAATTTAATGGTTTGTTCAGTGACTCTCTGCTTCTGTCTAATTATAGCAGATCTAAAAATAATTTTCTTCCTAAAACAACTAGAAGAGGCTGAAAGAGCTATTGTTACTGCTCAATATTGGAGAAGATAGGTGGGAAGATTCTTAAAAGGGTGCCAGGATGCTTGGGTGGAACTGTGTAGATACACAGGATCTTACAGTGCAGCAGTCCTGTTAAACCATGAGGCATCCTTTTGACTGCTGAGTGAAAAGAATGGAAAGCATCAGCTTTTGTAGTCCCTTAAACTCTTGTCAATTAAATAAGCTCTGGTTCCCCTCTAAGCAGATTTTAGTTGGTGCCACTATAATGATACATTAATCTTGCATGTGTTAGATAAGAAATGCATTAACAGCATCATGGGGCCTTCCTTTTGTAAGTGGTGCTAATCATGCTGTCCCTGGCAAGAGGCTGTCCAAATGGCCTGCTAATTAGGAACTCTTAGAAAGAGGTGGCATGCTGAAGTAATATTTCCTTCTTCAGCTTGCTGCTGGCTCAGGCACACAAGGAAATGTTCCTGGTTTAGCAAATTGCTCTTCCAGCAGGAGGAATTGTTGAAGGAACTGTCTATGTGCATGCCCACAGCAAATACAAGTTAATTTAACTGAACGCTGAATTCACTCTGCAGTGAAAGAAGGAGAAGCACAGCTGCACTACTGCACATTAGTCTAAAGTAAAGGGTATGAATGTGGCTGCTTGCTACTGTTCATGGGATGACTTGTAACTTGAGAGATAATAATTGGCCACTTTTATTGCAGCACTTTTCAGCTGCATTTTTAAACAGAGAGAAAAGCATTGCTTTTCACTTCTTTTTGTGTGTCTGTGTGCCAGACCTTATGAGCATTATTTTAGATACTAATAAGGTGTTTTTCAGTTTGAAGCAACCACATTTTTCCAGATAATTAGCACAGTCATGTAAAAGAGAGGACATTGCAGATAAGTCATGTATCTTTATGCCTTGCAGTCATAAGAAAAACAGTTATGTGCTGTAAATATTGAAAATTTTCTGTTAGTCTACCTTGTTACCTTATTTTAAATCTGGTCTGTTTAAATATCCCATCACAAAGACTGCCTTTCTTTGAATGCAACTTTCTGCATTTTTCAAACTTTGGATCTCCCTCTTCACTTCTACCCAGTGAACCAAAAAGGATCACCTGTATTTAAGGGTGCTCCTGAACTGCATTTCAGATGGGCCACAAAGGCCTGCATCAATCTTGTCTTTGACAGTAACAGGTACCAAGTGTTTGATAGCAAAGTCTGTGAAAAAACAAACAAAAAAAAAATGGCATGAGGTGCTTTCTCTCTGTCAAAGAAAGAGAAAAAAAACAGCTGAATTTATAAACATATATATCCAAAACCCAGTCTTTTTTCTTCTGATGTTTCTTTGCACCTTTTCCAGCTTCAATGCACACAGTGATGAGCATTTTTCAAAGGAACTCTCTTCACACTGAGGTATCAGACAGAGTGGTCAGATTTTCACTCTGCCTTTAAGCAGCTCCTGTTTAAAGGCAGAGTGATGGGAAGAGTGTGTTCTGCAGTGATATATTTATAATATATATATAACATACTGTTACTGACAATAAGCAAGATATAAACTAACATTACATTGCATATCTTGTAGAAATCATAGAATGCTGTTGGTTGAAAGGGACCTGTAGCTCATCTTGTGACAACCCCAACAACAGCTTTTAAGAAAGAAGTGAATTATTTTTTTCTAGGTATGTTACAGAAAAATACAACTTTGTTTAAAAAAGAAGAAGAGGCTCTAGTCACATTTATAGACATATGACTGCTGTGGCTATTCTACCAGTGAAGGCCATTCTGGGTTTGTCCTTTAGCATTTATAACCAATACCAAGGAAATTTGAAAATAATAAAAAGAAGATTTCACATTGCAGTTTTGGCTTGTGCTTTGCTATGTGCTCAATACAGACCTTAATTTCATTGGACCAACAGTGAATCACCAAATTTTGCTGCCAATTTGCTGAGACTGCTACACCACATTTGGTAGAAAAATAGATCTATTATTCAATTTATAACTGAACATCTAAACAGGCTTATATCATTACATACTGCAAATAGCAGGGGAAACAATACAATGATAAATAAAAGAGATGTGAAAGAAAAAGGGCTGGAGTATCAAATGGTGAAAACACATCTCAGTGAAGAGAAATCTTTTCAAAAGAGGCATTGATTACTGTAAAATGACTACAAACAACAAATTTAATTAATATGAAGTGATGCTCTCACAACAAGAAGATATGACACAAAGATGTGATAGAAAACATAATGAAAGCAAGACAGCAGCACAATGTAGAAGAAAATTAAAAAGCATCAGATATAGCTGCTAATTGAGGCTTTTTTCTCCTACTAACAAGGATATGTGTATTTAGCTTTATCAATGATTTCAGTGAGGCTTTTCACATCCTTTCAGTGAACACATACAAAAATTTTTAAAAATGCAAGGGGTTTGAAATTCTTGCCCTCTAACAACTCTAGAGGTGTTGATGAGAACTTGCACCCAGAATATTTTTTTCTTAGTCAGCTCTCTGGGAATAATGAATTAATCAAAATGGTATAGTGGACATTTGAAATCTGGTTGACCTCATTAATTGTCTTTAAGCTTCAGCTAAAGCTTTGGACACAGGCATGAATGTATCAGTAAAATTCTTGGACTTGTGTTTAATCTCTTGAACAAAAATAATTCTTCTAGCAGTTCAAACCACGGAGAATGCAAACGATCATTCAGAGCTTAAAACTAAGCAGGAACTTAGCTATAAGTTACAGGAAGCTCATCTCACTGAATGCTTTCTGAGAGCCTCACACACTGGAGGAAACAAAAGCAAATGTTGTGGGAGAAGAAGTTTTCAAAGGTCTCATTCAAAAGCTTTTTAGTTAGTACAGCAAAATCCTGAAACTGAGTGCTATTTCCTAGTCTTAATTTGGAGTAGAGGCTCCACCCTCCTGAAAACCCTGGTGTAGTCAGTCTTGTGCTCAGCTTTAAGTCAGTGAGTTTAGTCTTTTTTAATGCCTGCATATTGTGTCTGTTTTTATTATTGTCTATCTTTCTATATATTATATGATCAGGGTTTTTAAAAACTGTATTGAAAGCTAGAGATTTGAAATGAAAAGGAGAAAAAGCAACAGTTTCACATCAGGATTTATGTAATAACCAAATTGTCACCAAGATTAACGTCTTGGAGCTCCTGCTTTCTCTAACAATAATATAGATAGCTTTAATTTTCTTGTAATTTGTTTTAGATTATACATCCAAGTCCTTCCTGGCTTTCCCTTTTTTATCAAAAATGAACACAAAATCCTGTGGGCATAACAACCCTCCTCTGTGAGCCTCAGATGTAAGAACCCACAAACCTGCACCTGTTTTTTGAGGGAAGACTTTATATACCCCTACTTGCTTGCATAAAGACCCAGAATCTGGCCATCCTGAGAATCATCTTGGCAGATTGCTGATCTGATCATGTATCCTTTCCCAGAGTAACAGAGTTCTTTCCCCTTACTCAAAGGCAGTGGGTGATTTAGAGCTTCTCCACCAGGCTTCTGCCACCCACTGTGGTGGATCCATGGCTTCAGGCTTGTTGGAGAATTGAAGGGATCATTATCACAGTGCTTCTTTCTATTTTAAGAAATCAAACTCCTGTGAAGTTCTGGGATGAATAGCGAGCAATGTGATTATTAAAATCCTGCCATTTTCTACCAAAGCAAACAATTCAAACAGTCCAAAACAATTGTCAGATACAGGTAGATGACAGTGAAGAGATCTACTGGGTAGAGAGACAACAAACCACGAGACGCACGTTAGCACAAGCTGTGTTGGTGCTGCAAGTCCTACAGGAAGACAGACACACAGCAAGTGCCAACCATCAACTGATGTTTGCCCTCAATGAAAAGGAAAAGCAGTGCAAACAGCCATGGCAACCTGGAAGAAAACACATATTTTACAGTTGTCTCCAGGAAAAGGTAGATAAACTGCAAGGAAGCATTGATGTTAAATAAAAAATGCAACAATAAGAAATGTACAGAGGATGACATCTTTCCTGCACTAGACCTAGGACCCAGGATAGGCACTGGAATAAAAGACCTCATAGCAGGCCCTTTGTAAATAGCTGTAAGGGAGAAAGTTGTTTGTTCCAAGAATGATGGTATCTTAAAAGATTTGATATCACTAATGAGAGAGCTTATTTCTTTCTGCAACAAGAATTGTTTCGTTCCCCCATGACATGGTTAATACTTGATTAATATTTCACTTTTAAATGCAAGCAAAGAAAAGCAGCAGAGTTTTACTTCTTAATTAGCTTCTTGCTTTCTGTTTGCAAAGTCTGTATGTCATCTAATCTGCTGGGGCTTGTCTCACCAGAGAAATTGAACACTTATAAGTAGAATATGCATTCAAGGTGTTTGTGGCTGGAATAATTGATTCCAAGGGAACTTTCACCGTAACAGAGAAAAAGATAATTCAAAAAACAACCCCCAAACAGGTTTAAAACCATAAGAAAGAGTTACATTCACCACAAAGAAATAATGTGAAATATGGGACCTCCTATATAAGCTTTAATATAGGAAGGGCATCAATAGTAGAAAGGGTTGGAATACTTGGAGAGAAGAGAGCTCCCAAAGGAAGTGGAGAAGTGTCACAAAAAACTGGCACAAGGTTTTTCATCAAGAAACAAAATTAAGATAAATGACAATACAAAGTATAGTGTTTACTATATGGGAATATAATAGGAATAACGTCATCTAATTTAAACTTATCCCTCCTCCCACATTAAACTCCTATGACAACTCACAACCTTTTATTGTCTTACTAACTGTACATATATATCTGCCTCTGAATTTGACTCAACTGGCCTGCATGGAAAGGAATCTAAGCTGGTATCATTTGCATGCTTAGAAGAGGAATGAAGAAGGGTTAGAGAGCATGCCAGGAAGTAAAGAGTATATAAAAGCATTATAAACTCTTTTATTATATACCTTATAATGCCACTTGGGTGTTGGCTCAACCAGATTGTAAAGCAATGGTCATCCAAGATGTGGAAATCTCCATTAAGTCTCTCCACCACTATTTTTCCATTGTTGAGCCTAGAAGTCAAGTTGTACATGTGAAAATGGACACCCAAGCTGTTTTAAATTATGTTCAGATAAATTCCTGAAATAGCATATTTCTAAGTTGTCTCTGTTTTTCTCCCATTTAAATTTTTTGGGGGGAAAAGAAAAATACAAACATTTGTCATCTTGGCAAAGTTTGTACCAGGCATTTTGCAATACTGAGAGGACTACTGAGTGGTGGCTGTTTCTCTTTAATTGCCATTTCAGAGGATTTTCATTTTTTATCTGGGATAGAATGGTGCCACTGGGAACCTCACAGATATCAAGAAAAAACAAATTCAAGAAAGTGTCCTTCCAGATAAAGAGTTCAAAAAATAGTATTGTATGCATACTCCATGCTGCAAAATTTTCTAAGAAATCATTCTTCCAAGAATAATTCTGTATTTTTAAAACAGAATCCAATACTTGGATCTGAGAATGTAGAAATGTCTAAAAGATTGAAAATGTTCTGAGATGTTTGAGAAAATATCAGAAGATTTTCTTGTCTCCCATCTACAAATCTTTGAATGCAAAATTTTCCAGATTTAGGAGTATCCTTTCAAGATAAATTTCAAGCAAACAAACAAACAAAACCAACCAAAAAACAACAGAAAAAAAGCCCAATCAAGCTTCTGGAAGTGAAACACATTTCTCTAGAAGGAAATCAACACTTTAGGGTGGTGCTTTCACGTTCTTTTGTTTGACTATCTAGCTCAATGGCTGCAGTACATCATTCTGCACTATCAGTCACATTTGCATAATGCTTAGATAATGTGCATATTATTTGCCACCAAGCCATAAAGAGATAGTAATGCATCCTTCCCTTCCCTTCCCTTCCCTTCCCTNCCTGTAGTGCTTGGGAGTACAGCACTTGAAAGAGTCACTAAAGCCAAAGGATTTTATGTCAAACAGGGAGTGACCATTAAATGTCTGATCATTAAATGACAGATCTGTGCACATTATGGATAACCAAGGTGAATGGTTTTTGTCTTTCAAAGGTTTAGTGTCTCCCTGTAAAAAGCAGCCCAGGGGGCAATGGTGGGTCAGAGCAGGCAGAGCTGCCCAGAGTGACCACAAGATTGTGGAGCCCAGTATCATGAGGAGGCAGAGCAAGAAGATAACAACCAGGGGCTTCAGGAGAGCTAACTTTAGCCTCCTCAGGATCTTCTTGGAAGAACCACATGGGCACAGCCCCTGTAGGAATGAGGGATCTTAGAGAGTTGATTAATATTCAGGGATTACTTTTTCCAGGCCTAAAAATGGTGCATTCCAATAAGTGAGTAATTGGGCAAAATGAATGAATGAGGAACCCCTGTCAAAAGTCAGATATAAGAAGGATACACACACGAGGTGGAAGCAGGGCTGAACATAAGAATGTGGTCAGAGTGTGCAGACAGGCCATGAGGAAGCCAAGGTCAGTTTGGAATTAAAACTGGCCAAGGATGTCAAGGAATACAGGAAGGGTTTCTTCAAATGCGTCAGTAACAAGTGGGAAAATGCATGTCTGCTACTGAATGGAATGGGCACCCTGCAAGAGGTGTTGCAGACAAGGCTGCCAGTCTTAAAGCCTTCTTTGCTTCAGTCTTAACCATCAAGGCCAGCCCTCAGGAATCCCTGACCCAGGAGACCAGGGAGAGGGTCTGGAGGAAGGAAGATTTTTCTCCCTGGGCAAGGAGGATTGGGTTAGAGAATGCAAACCTGATATCTTAAGTCCAAGGGTCCTGATGGAATGAAGTTCCTCTTGATAAAGTATGTTGATGGGAAGATCATCAGAAGAATGTGCTTTAAATAATTTCTGCTCTTGTTTTAATGATGAATGGGGAGAAAGAAATGTAGAGGAATGAAGAATATTCTCCCCAGAACTGCAGTATAAAAATATACTGTTTTATATAGGCTTCAGGAAATTGAATTAAGGAAAATCAGCAATTCATTGTTTAAAATTGGGTCTGGATTACTCTCTTAGTCATATGGTTTATTTTTAGGCAATCCTGTGAGCAGGAGGGAGTTGGGCTTGATGATTCCTCTGAGTGCTTACTAACTTGAGATACTCTACAAAATTCTAACAAATTCTCAAATATCACATCAATGAATTGCTCTCAGACTCTGGCCTTTCTATTTGATCTCATTTGTCAGGATTTTTTTACACTTGCAAAGCTGCCAGGAGGTAAATTCAGCTAATTGAGAGAGCTGAGAAAGATCTGGAGAGGGAATAGACAGAAGCTGTCCTTCCATCAACTGCAATTTAAAGTCTTACTTAAACATGAAGTCAAAGGACTGTAGACAGTAGGAATGGTAGCCAAATGTTCCTTGACCTCTGCATCTTTTACATCAGTACTTGAAAATTATATTGGGGATTTAATTAGCACTGAAACCCAGCATTAATGAACTGTAATACTCATAGCTTAAAGAAGATTTATGTTCTTGACAAAAAAGCATTGCATATGATTGTCCTGAAAATAGAAGATCCACAAAGTTAAAGTATCAAATAAGTATCCTCTAAAAGGCATTAATTGCTTTCATGGTTTAACTCTGTCTGCTATAGCCAGTGTCAGAGTTCACTTTTCACTTTGATATGGAAGCTGCTGCTTCCATGAGCCTCAAGACATTGTTCCATTTTGTTTAAAAAACACTGAGTGTGTATTTCTCATGTTTCATTGAACACAGGGAAGTGCACTTTTTATCTCATCTGCTCCTTTATTTCAGCACCATTGCCTGCCATGAAATTAAGACAAAAACTAACAGATGTAATAAATAGAATTGTGAACTCAATTGCAAATGCAACAAACAATAATAAAAAATAATCAACTACTTTGTTTATTTGCTCTCCATTGTTTATGGTGAATATTCAAGAAATAAAAACATTTGTTCAATCTATATCTGATATTGGTGTAAATGCCATTAAAGAACACAAATTAGGTACTTCAGGCTTGGCAGTTTGCATGACACGTGAAGCATAAAGAATGGATTTCCTGAAAGAAATTAGCAACTGAATCCTGTACATATTTGCATATAATTTCTGGTCCCATATTTTTAAGAGTATGCCTTCAAACCATGACCAGAAGTATTTATCTTAAGGTACTGAAGGGAATGAAAGGCCAAATGCAATTAATAATGTTCCAAGTTCCTTCTGCAGCATGACCACCCTTGCCAAAGAGGAGAATTGTAATCTCAAAACAGCAATTCCTTGTTAGAAAAGATTCTAGAATATACTATGGGGAGGGGGAATAAAGAAAGGGATGACAAGACTTCCATTAACTAAACTAGTTAAAAGGAAAAAAAATTAACCTCAGGATGAATGCAAAGGTTTACCCTCCACCAGTAAACTCTCTATGAAATGAGCTAGGCTGAAAAAGTTCTGCTTCGTTCTGATCTCTTTTTTGGCTTTGAGAAATATAATCCATCTGTTCAAGCTAGCAATATAAGGATACCCTCCTGCTCTGATTAAATAGAATTCCAGATGTCTAATATATGAAGCATGCTTTATCAGCTCACCATTTATAAAAATGTAATATTTGTCAATTCCATAGGCAAGAATGAGCTCTAGTGGGAAAAAAAGTAGCTACAAAAATTTAGATCTTAAGAAAATATATATGTATTCCAACTCTACAAGCCAATTAAACTGGTACAAAATAATTCTGTTCCTTTGCACAATTTGTATATTTTTTTTCTGTCTTGCTTTTTAAAAAAATCTTGTCTTTAAAGTTAGGATTTGGTACAGCAACTACATTATGTAGTTCTTAACAATGATAGTTTTATAGACCTATAATTTTCAAAAGTATAAATCCTATGTCAACAACAATGAAGTATTCAGTCAAATAGAATTGCAGCAGCATATAACTTTGATAAGCCTTAACAGTGAATAAGTGAACAGTAAGTTCCCTTGTCACACCAGTTTAAACGTCAGAATAAAAAAATATAAGTTTAATGTTCATGCAATAAGAGCAAAACAATGTCTAGCTTTCCTTAGAAGACACTGATTTTATTTTTAAGATGATAGAAGAAGTAGAAACAACCTCATGATGGTCTAGCTCCTGAACTGAGGTTGAAGAAGGAATGTAAGAAGCTGCCCTGTGCCACGTGCTGTGAGCAGCTTCTGCCACCTCTGTAGAGATTTCTAAGCAAAGATCTTTTAAATACCTCCCTAAATCCCTGAAGTCTTCAGAAATAAAGTTACTTTAATTTTTTTATCTTTTTTGTGTCTGGAGGATATTTCTGAGGTAGTTACTGTGAGAAGTCAGTAGGAGTAAGAAATAGCCAGTGCATTCATTATACATTAATCAAAACCACAGAGGTGCCTTCACTGTGTCATTCACCACTTACCTGGGCTCATTGTGGAGAGAGATATTGAGCTATGTAAACACAGGTCACAGCCTACTTACAAACCAAGGCATAAAGGTTTTTCCTCCATGGATACAAATAGTATTGTGAAAAAAATTATTTCACTGTTATCATTATTATTTAAGAGCCATCAGTGTCCTGTTGTATTGTCGAATCCACTTTGACAAGATGAATTACATTAAATCCACACTGTTCCTTGACCCCGTTCTGTGCTGTCTGCATGGCAAGTTTTGCCAGCCCAGATGGCCCACAATCCAGGGACTGTTAGATTTGTTAATTACTGTTAATGATTGGTACAGGTTTTCTTTCTCCATGCTTGACATACCTACTGATTGGCAGCACAACGAAAGTAAATTCAAGGACTGAAATACAGCCAGAATAAATAATGATATGATGCAGTTACTTGTTAGGGTACACCTGAAAAATGTCCTGCTTTCTACTCAGCAGTGTAATATAACCACCTCCCCTTCACTTTGATTTCAAAGCAGTTGGGTTTGACTGTATTTATATGAGGAAAGAGAGTGTTGTTCTTTGTTTGTCTTATGATCTTGTCTCACTTTGACCTTGTGCAGAGCTTGTTGCATTCTCTATTTACCTTTCATTTTAAGAGTTCCTTTTTATCTTTCTAGGTCAAGGTGATTTAATTAAAAAAAAAAAAAAGATCAAATAAGATCTATGGGAACCTGATGTATTTTTCCAAAGAATTCTTTAAGATTAAAATGCTAAAATAATAAAATATGTTTTCAGTTAACCTAAAAGAGAGATTGCATTCAAAACTATTCCTTTGGTCTCCCAAAGCAAACATATGACTCAGTTATTCACTCAGGTGTTTATCTTAAAACAACAGAAATGGGAATATTGAAACAACAACCTATCTGGCAGGATGATCTTTCAGTGGTTCTTATCCCCCTATAGATCCCTGTTGTTTTTCTTGTGGTTCCAGAGGGCTCTATATTTATCCAAAAATACCTTCAGACAGCTGTCCACATCTTGGTGTCAGGGATTACAAGCAATGCATACATCAGTTTCTGCTGAACCTTTATCCAAGATTGGCTCCTCCAGCTCACAGGAGCTGCTCTGCTCTGCTTGTTTTTCCAGGAAGGTTTTTTCCCCTTTGGTGCAGTTGCCGAGGTTGATGGGGAGTGGCACCTGAGCCCTCACACTCTCTGGGAGGCTTCCCTTCACACACTCCACCCCCTCCTTAATCCCTCTTGGTAACCTCTTTGTTTTGTATGGAATGGATAGATTTGTATTTAGTGCTTAGGATAAGACTCTCAAGCAATGTCTTCTAAAGCAGGATGTGGATGCGTGTGAGTTTGTTCTCACCTAATTATGTGCTATAATGGCAAATTATTTTGATAGGCAGAACAGAGTCAACTTGCATGTCCCAGAAGCTCTTGAGTGCTGAAAGCTTCTTGATTTGTTTTTCTCTCCTGTCCCTGTACAAGTCAGTAGAGTTGTTCCATGAGAGCAAGCTGGGATGATGGCATTCCTTAAATCTGAACATTTTTACTGTTGGAAAAGACTTCTCTGCTGGTTTTGGCTGCTATACTTCCTTTCCTATCCAAACAATTCCACTGGGTTAAATATTTCCCTGCACTGATACTAAGCAAAGAGCTCAGCTTGTGTTTTTTCCCTACCAAAAATTTCCCAAATGGAAATGGATTCCTAATTTATAAAGGAAATTATGTAATTTGCACCAGTTCAAATATACCATCCATCTGTCACACTGTTTATACTGAATTATCTTGTGTCAGAATACAGCCTCTCTTTTTCATGGTGAGACATATTTTGACACTATATAGACACTGGGGTTTTGATTCCTGAGCAATCTGTGATGTGCTCTGGGATAGGAAACTTGATTATACTTTCTATGAAATAGTAAAATATGGCACAATGTAATAATACCTTTAATGTGAAGATAATTTCTAGTAGAATTTACATATGTGGCTGGAGGGTGGAAAAAAATTTTGAAGGCAACCATTCAATAAACAAAGCTGTATAGTAAACCAGGCATTCTATCTTGAGATAAAAATAAAGCACATTAGTTACACATAGCCCAAAGCATTCAGCATGACTTTCCTTCAAATTATTTGTGATACTCATCAGGAAGGTTCAGCTCCTATTTTATCAGCAGTACTGGCAAACTGGGGAGGTCCCAGGTGACTGGAGGTTAGTAAATGTGTCTCCTGGCTACAAGTAGGGGCAGAAGGAGGATCAAGGAACTACAGGCATGTCACCCTGCTCTTAGCTCTTAGAGCTGGGATCTTGAGTGCTGTCACAGGCTGTACAGGACAGCTGTGGCATCAGTGTGCAAGGCAGGTCCTGATTGACCAACACAATGTCCTTCTATGACAAGGTGACCCACTAAAGGGGTGAGGCTGTAGATATTGTCTACCTGGACTTCAGACATTGCCCCTGATGCTGTCTCCCACTGGAGAAACTGGCTCCTCATGGCTGTGTGTGTTCTTTGCTGAGGTAAAAAACTATCTGGATGCTGGGCCCAGAGAATGCTGGTGAGTGGAGTTATATCCAGCTGACAGCTGGTCACTAGTGGAGGTCCCCAGGGCTCAGTTTGGAGCCAAGTCTGTTTAATATCCTTATCCATAATAAATAATCATAAATAAATAATAATAAATAAATTCCTTATCAATAAATTCCTTATTAATATCTGGATGAAGTGATCAAGTGCACCCTCAATAAGTGTGCAGATGACACCAAGTCCTTATGGCCACAGAGTTCCAAGACATTATATTCCATGCTAATGAGAGACTATTTCTGGCAGACTTGCATTTAGGAGCAGGGGTGTAGAGTGTGCTCTTTTTTGTTAGAAAAAATTATTTATTTCCCAAGTAAAGTGACACTATGAAATGTTCATGTGGTTTATAAGCTGTTCAACCTGAATCCCTTCTGAAGGGACAGAATGGTTTTCATAAAGATGTGGGGTGGTGTTTCCAATGATGTTTTTGACATGTTTCTGAATTCCATTTAATAATGCTAGGATGCATTCTCAGTATGCATTTATTATGTATTTAATATATAATAATACATACTGGGAAAGTGAAAGACAAAGAGGATAAATGACAATTAACAGAGGGTACTAGAACACCATTCTGAATTGTTTGGGAAGATAAAGAAACTTAACACATTATAGGTAAAAAAAGAGAAATAGTAGCTATAAGTTCAAACCAGCAACAGATAGAGTCAGAAAACACAGATGGGAAGATAAGGTGGTTTCTGTGATGCAGTGATAATAGAACACATTTTGTTTAATGCTCAGGGCTGTTTGATACAAATCATCCACCTTTATATACATGCTACACTTTAGAAGAGCATGGGTAGAGATTGATAGGTAAGTGTGGGCATTTATATATACATGGAAAACCATAATGTTATTTATTTCAAATATATGAAATATACATGAAACATATCACAAACTGTATGTTGAGCTCCAACATCAACAAAAATTCACTTTGCTGTCAGTGTTGATCTGCCTGATGGAAGGTGCTGCTGAGGGAGGCTGGACAGGCTGGATTGGTGCTCTGAGGCCAATTGCATGAGATTCAGCTGGGTGACATTCTGAGTCCTGCACTTGTGTCACAACAACCTCATGCAATGATACAGGCTTGGGGAAGAGTGGCTGGAAAAGGAAACTCAGGGTGTGGGTCATCAGTACTGATGAGATTTCACTGCAAATGCTCTGTTTTGAGCCTCCTCACTGCAAGAAGGGCATTGAGGTGCTGAAGCATGTCCAGAGAAGGACAACATAGCTGGTAAAGCATCACAAGCATAAGTCTTATGAGCAGCTCAAGGAGCTGGAGTTGTTTAGTCTGGACACTGAGGGGTGAGCTAATTTTTGTCTACAACTACCTGACAAGGAGGCTGCAGTAAAGTGGGGGTTGCTCTCTTTTGCTATGTAACAAGTGATAAGACAAGAGGAAATGGACTCAAGTTGCACCAGTGGAGGTTTAGATTGCATTACTGGAAATTTTTTTTTCACTGAAAGGGTGATCAGGCACTGGAACCACCTGCCCAGGGAAGTGTTTGGATCACCATCTCCGGAAATGTTCAAAAATGTGTGAATATATCACTTGGAGATGTGGTTTAGTGGTGGACATGGTGGTGTTGCTTTGAACTTAATGGTCTTAGAGATCTTTCCCAATATTAACAATTCTGTGATTATAAGATTAAGAAAAATGCTGTGATCTGTGCACTTTAATTTGTTCCTGATGAGACTTTGCTATTTAAGAGCAAAATAGCCCAATTTACATGGAAGTCTCTGTATGTGTAGTCTACATTCATGTCATCTACATTTAGTTGAGGACCTGGCTCTGTCTTGATGAATCTGGGAAGGAAAACACTTTTTACAAATATCTTTTGAATTCAGAGATTTATTTGTTTTTCAGCCACATCTTTTGGTGGATGCCTTGGCTTGGACGAATATCTCATGGAGCAACATCAGAGGTAGCAGTGTTACAGGAATATACACCTTTGTAATCCCATGGGACTCCCAGCTGCTTCATCTTGAGGCTGAGAGGTGATATCTTCTGTACCAACCTGCAGGGTTAAGGAGCATACAGGTCCATGAAGACCATCATGGGTTGAAGAAGTGTGTGCATCACTGCAGGTCACAACTGAGTGCCAACTCCTCCTGGAAGTGTGTGAAAGTCCCTCATGCCAACAGACAATGTCAAATACCGAAGGTAGATGTGTAGTTTTACAGTGGAATAACCAGGTAAAAAATGGAAAGCAATTACAGCCTGTTAAGTGGAAAGAGGTTATATTTAAATGATTAATTTTTAAATTAATTATTAATTTTTATATCTGTGTATAAGCAAGAGAATAACGTTACTTTAGGTCATTGCACATGTGTATTTGTAGTCTGAGTGCAGAAATAGAGACTTTGATGAAATGAACAATGTCATCATTTGTCTCTGTTTTGAATATTAGAGTACACTTGTAATTATAGAGTTGGATTGTTGGAAGAAAATTTTGAAGGAAAAGTTGACTGAACCATTTTCTTGTGGTCTCTGTGCTGTATCTGGAAAAACACAATGATTTCTCCAAACGCATTGCAGTGCTGACTGTCAAAGCAGTATTTATCTTACAGTCCTGCCTCAGCAAATTCTGCTACAAGCCCTGACAGTTTGAGAAGGTTAGTTATTTGTAGATCCTTCACTCAAGGATTACAGCCTGTGCCGACAATGAGATTGAACCTCAAAAGATCCCATGGGTCTCAAAGATTTCGGTAAGTGCCAAGAATATCTAAACCACAGAAACTTTGTTATCTGCTTGCAAACTGCAATTTCTGTTTACGAGCTGAACTTTTAACCTACCACCCTCTGAATGTTCCCTCTCTCACTATCTTCCAACCCTTCTTAATCATAGTCTTAACCACTTAGCTCTCCTATGCACCTTCTCACCTGTGTTTTTACAGAAGAACTACTTTATACTGTGTCCTTCCACAGGACTGAGTCTTTTTTTGTGCAATCCCTTCATTTGGGCTTGGCTATTGTTGTAAGGCACAGGAAGAGCAGCGAGGCACTTCAGGAATTGCACTTGGCAGGGATCAAATTGCAAACTCTTGTAAGTAAACTATGAGAGCAGCTGATAGTAAGGCATGTGGTGGTAATACTGCAGGAAGTTTCAGGTTAGGGTCATTTTATGAATACATATTATCACCTCAAAGTGCTACACAAAGAAGCTGAGAGAGGGTAAAATGGTGGGAACATGGGTTTTCCTTGCAGCCACTCATATGTTTCAGGAAAGGGTGATGATCTTCTGGAAAGAGTTGTGCTTTCTATCAGAGGAACAAAGAAATGGGCTCTCTCCTCCTTGTCCCAATGAATGAATCAAAACTGGGAGGTGCAATTACTTTGCATTTTGTACCTTCCTAGAACTTGTAGGAAGTTAATGAGAAATACTATGTGATTTCACTAGGCAGAATCATCTTAATATGTAAACTAATATAGGTCATTGAAGTTAAACTGATGCTTCCTGCTAAGGAATCAGGTGTGGAGTGATAATGCACTAGAAACACTTCAGATTAGTGTCTCTATTGAAAGATTATCAGGGAAAAAACATGCATTGACTCAGTAGAACAGATTTTCAGACTCAAGAATTTATGTTCTCTTCTGTTTTTTCAAAATCCCTGGATCTCAAACACTACTACAGAAATAATTGGAAGAGTTGAAATATGTAATTATACTTTATCTGAATATTAAATGCAAAGTTAGCTTTGTTGCTTGATAGCTTTGATGAAGTTTCAAGGTGGAAGGGAAGGTAACAGGAGAAGAGTTGGGAGCTGGGATAACTTTTCTATTAGTAAGAAACATTAAAAAAGAAGAAGCCTGAAATATACAATACATCACAAACGACATAGTGAGCAGAAGTCTGTGGGGGCAAAAAAGCAAATGCAGGTCACATTTAAAGCTCTTATTTAAGAGCTTATTTCCATTTTATTCAAAATCTGTTTGAAAAGAAGATTTATATTTATTGTAAAATAGAGCAGGAAGCATCTCCAAGATTTTCAGCTCTAAAGGACCTTCACAGGGAGTATGTAAAATAGACACAGGTGAGTGATGGCGTGCCTTTGGGCATGATAACTAAAACAGCCATGAAAATTGAATCACTTATAGTCTTGGAAGAAATACCTGCACTGTGCTAAAGGATTAATTTCCAGCTCATAAGAAAGAATATCAGCTTCTCTTTTGATAAAGTAGCAAATCTAAAAGATAACAAACTCCCAGATATCTCCAAAGCATACACAATCTGGTGAGCCCAAATAGCTCACTATGTTCATACGAAGAGCAAGGAATTCCTTCTGCAGGAAGGAATACCTTGAACTTGAAGCCAGACATCAGGACATAAAGCCCTAAACTGTCTCCTTTTTCACATTAAGTCAAGCAAAATTTTAAATGTTTTAAATCAAGATTGATTAAGGGACTTTTAGACAACTGCCTTATAACTATTTTTTATAAATTTCAGTTAGCTGAAAATTCCTATGTGATTTTCAAGGACCTCTGCTCCACTTAAATTTGTAGCCCTGCACCTTTTCCTAGTGGTCAGGGGAAAATATGGAAGATCCTCACAGGTTATTAACCCAAAGAAAGCATTGAATTACAGCACTTTAATGTGGAAACATCTTTGAACAGTCTCTCTCAGTCACTGAATCATAGTGCAATATTTCCTTTCTGGTTGGATCCTCACAAGACAAAATATTTCAGAGTGTGGCCAGTGCCAGGTCATGCCAGGTGATGCAGCTCCAAATTCCTGCAGGGCATCATGGACGTGTGGTGAGGTACTTCTGTCTCTCAACTTGTAACGTGTCTTTTTGCTTATTGTCTGATGTGTTCAACACTTGGCAAAGTTAGGATCTGTTTCCACTCCATAATCACATGGGAGTGTCAGGAGGTCTCTTTCCTCATGGAAGAGGAGGAGGCAGAAGCTGATTTTCCACTCATGCCTTTTGTTAAGTGGGTAGCAAGCAAAAGTGAATAGTTTTTTTCAGTCTTTCTTTTTCTACCATATCTATTTTTTCCTGTGTGTCTCCTGGGAAGGCAGAGTCTGTGAAAGTGAATGAACTGAACTCAGAACATTCTGAGCTCTTCCTTTTCCCATAGCAATGCTTGCTACCACATCATTTTATGTGATTGGGGACTCTTTAATATGAACAAAAGGATATTTTCTAACTCCATCAATACTAAGTGTGTTTTCTGAATACTTTTAGCCATACAGCTTTGTAAAAAAGAAACTATTGTGTTTCTAACATTGCCTTGTCTTACTGATGCTTCAAGAACATGGGGAAAAATCTTTGTTTCTGATTTTGAAAAAGCTGGATTCAGTCTCCTCTCAAAAATCACAACCCTCAAATTAACTGTCTAAAGATTTGAAGGAAATGTGGGCTCTAATAATACCCTGAAAGCTTAATATGTAATCACTGAAACAGTGGGGAAGGTGAAGGATCCATTAATGATGGCTTCTATTTTGCTTTGATTTAAGCCAACCAAACCATTAAAACTGAAAACTTTTATTTCTCAAAGTGGACTGGGGGCTGCACTGTTACAGCATAAAACATGAGCTGCTTGTACTTGGAGGTCAGTGAGAAATCTCTGTATTGGCATGGAGCAGCTCAGCACAGGATGTGGGAGAGCTGAATTTATCAATGTGCTTGCAACAAGTGGCCTGGATTTGGCTTTAGGAGGGCTTTACCTTCATTTTGGAAAATCACTTTGGGTGGTGCCATTTACAGGGATGTAAAAGATGCTTTTTGAGAAGTTGACAGTACGATGTGCTGAAACTGAGACTCACCTGTTGTGCTGGTTCTGAAACAAAGTGGGATTTATTGTGGCATAACAGCAAAGGGTAAACTCCTCTGCTCCTTCTGCTTCTCTTCTTGTTTATCAAGTAGCAGGTGTGATAAAAGAGGGATTCAACATCCAGTCAATATCATGGCTGCATCCAGGCAGGCACTGACCTATGGGATTTTGAGAAGTGTCTTGTTCTGCATGTATAAATGTTCCTTGCTTTTTTATATTATAATACACTTTCCTTTAAAGAATAAAAAAATTGTGCATTTTCTTTAGCAACAGATTGCAGGTTTTCATCCTACCAGCTGCTGAGCACTTCCAGCAATGTTCTGGCTGCTTTCAGTTTGGCTGTATGACCGTGGCATCTGAGGACTAAGTGCCTTGGAGAAATGAGTCCTGTTTGTTTTGACATTGCCTCTTTCACTTCTTGCTTGAAAATGCTGTACTTATCTGCCTGCTCGTGCTAATTAAGGAATATAGAAACAGCACCAAAATGCAGTAAAAAGCCAAACTAAACCCCACAAAAGTGGGACCATTTCTCAGCTCAACTCAGTGGCAGCACAGCTGAATGTTAGTTGTGAGCTTGTCCTAGATATAAAGCCACTACAGAGTGCAGCAGGCAAATGCCAGGCCACTAGATTGCACCTAATTAATTTATGAGATTGCAATACTTCTCTCAAGTGCCAAGCAAAGTTTTAGGTTTGCACTGACTGTTGCCAGAGCTGCAGTACTGAGCAGGGTTAGGCAGCTGCTAAATAATTCATGGGGTGTAGTGTGTTTGAAAATGCCTTCTGATAAATTTCCATTTTTATAGACAATCCAAGGAGTCAATATACCTGTCTGACTTTGTATCAATAGCTGTAAGTTCCTGGCTGATGCCATGCCTTCCTGAGCAGCCTGGATTACAGGGAATGAACACACTGGGCTGTCTCTCAATATTCTTCTATATCATGCAGGCAATAAAATTGCCAGGAGGCTGACTGTTGCCTAAAATCTTTTCTGTATTAAAAATATTTATTTTAGCTTTTCTTCCCCCTGCACATTTGTCAATATTTTTCATTTGCATTCTTTCCCACAATGAAGCAATAAAAAAACCCCACCCCTCTATATTTGTGCATTTGTGCTTTGGCTAGACAGTATTTCTGCATAGCCTTTTTGGTTTGATATCTGCAAAGGTGAATTCCACTGCTATGCAGGGCAGTCTGGTGATAGCAGTGAGAACTGGATATTCTCAGGAGCTTGAAGGCATTACAGAATCACACAGAATCACAGAATCACAGAATTTTTAGGTTGGAAGAGACCTTCAAGATCATCGAGTCCAACCCATGTTCTAACACCTCAACTAGATTAAAGGATCCAGCAGCTGCTGGGTGATACTGGCAGGGATTCATGCAGCAGTAGCTGATGTCTGGGCTAATGGGAGCCTTTGCTGTGTACTCCTGGACTTTCTGAACCCATCTCTACGTGCTCTTTTGCCAGCCTGAGGCTGGCCAGTCGATAAAATGTGGTTGGTTGGGCCTTTCCTTTGCCTAATGGATGCTGAAGTGAATTCTGCAAACTCAGTCTGACTTAATTTATAGCAGAGAATCATTTTGTGTTTTTTAATGGGAGTTCCTGTGCAAAGATTTTGTCCAGGAGCCCAGTTTAAAAAAAAAAAATCTATTTCTCTGTATTGTGCACTCTTCTGGTTACAAGTGAGTGCTTCCATTGGCTGTGGATTCCCAACAAAATTATCTCCAAACTCAGAATGACAAGTGCAAAAAATCAAGGGTCATTTTCCCAAAGGAGTTGCAATGTGAATTGCATTCTCCACAATCTCAGATAAAGTACATTAAATAAGGATATGCATGCATAGGAACAGCAATTACCCCCTTCATATTCAGAGTGAGTGCTTACTATTCTGGAGTCACAAAAGAAACAAAGCTATTTTTCAGATATAAATCATGCAAACTCTCTTCTCTCCATAGTCTTCTAAACACCTCTTAAAAATGCATTTTGGATTAAATTTGCCAAGACACAAAGTGTGCAGTGAAAGATACTAAGAATTTGACACACTGGTATTTCCAAACATTTTAAAAGTCCATCATTTTTTCTTGCCACACTTTAGTCCCAAGTAAACACTGGTTTAGATGAATGGTCATTCTAAAAAGAAATGCAGGAATGTGGGATTAGATAGACTTCTATCTAATCTTATAGGCAGGAGCCTAAAAGAAGAGATCAATTAAACAGGTGACTTATTAGTTTAATAATTTCAGTATATATGAGAAAAAAAA
>VWYE01008744.1:74131-113964 GCA_013398995.1 Alaudala cheleensis | reverse complement strand
TCTGGACCTTTCACATGGCTTTTTCAGCTTGCAAAGGAGATAATACAGTATGTTTGATGCTGGAAGTACTAATGCTATGAGCCAGTCTGTGTATTATTAACAAATACAAGCCATTCAGACAATAGGAAAGTCTGAATTGTGTCTTGATTCATGTGGTTGCTCTGTGGTAGTTAAAAAGTTAAAAGTATGATACAAGTTGGACTAAGTGGACAATTAATCTGATCAGTACTCAGGAGCCAAAACCTCCATCAATTTGAAATCTGTGTAATTTTTCAAAGTTGCTGTCGCTGTGTCCTTGAAAAACAGTAATTCCTTTCTGATTCCCATCATAGCAACATCCCACAGCAGTGTAGGCTATTCTTCTGCTATAAGATAATGATTCCATTGAAATGGACATTTATTTATTTTAGAAATTAGACAGTAGATTATAAATTCTGTCAGATTCCTCCAATGCAGAAAGGAGCTGTGAAAATACTGCCCTGACCAGCAGAGCCTGAGCAAGGGCTGCCAGTTCCCTGTGTGAGCTTCCCCACAGAAATGCCTTTTTTCCCAGTTTAAGGTGCTAAGGTATAATGTGGAGACTCTAATCTATCAAAATAGCTGCCTTATCTCAAAGCTGCAAAGTTGACAATTGGCCATACCTTTTACAAGCAAATGTTTGGGCTTCAGCTTTCAAATGAGTCCATTATTTTTCTATTACAGATGACCTTGTGGATTTCTTGCCAAATGGCTCCTTGTAAAAAGCTCTTTCACAAAGATGGGAAGGACAAAAAATAAAAACAAACCATTTAAGAGTGTTTTCTGAAGATGTGACCATCAGCAAGCACCTGAGTGATCAGGGACAGCATAGTGAGGGTCCATGCCTGGGACTGATGGCAGTGGGAGCACTGAGGGCTGTGCACTGAGGCACAGGGCTGAACTGCAGGGCTCTGCTCAATGCAAAACTTACACTGAATAGGAGAAATTCACCTTCATCTGCTTTCCCACCAATTTTGGAGAGTTCTGAAGCAAAATGGGGGAGAAGAATTGAACCTTGGTATAAGACATTTTTTCTCTTGTCAGCATTTTATGAACCTGATTGCTTCTTAGTTCAAGGAGAGAAAAACCCCTCACAAATACAAATAATACTGTTAAGGATAGAATTATTAATAGAAACAAAACCCATGTGCTAGCATTCTAAATTTGATTTCTAGTATAGTACCCACCCTGAAGTTTGGAACTGGTCTCAGTGCACAGCAGTATAAGTGTGCTGATACCTGTGCCATTGTTTGGACGTTGTTATAGACTTTCAGCCCAGTTAAATGTTAGGATTGTGTTTCAGTTGTTTCTTTTAAAAGCAGTGGCACTTAGCAGCACCCTGAATTTCATGTCCCTGTTGTGTTCTATCTGACAAAGAACATAGTAACACAAGTCCTTGGAGGCAGAGCTCATGTTGAATGGCACTGGAATTATCAGTGTGTGTGTGTGGCAGTGTTTATGTGTGTGTATCAGTGTGTGTGTGTGTGTAACAGAGCCTGTGACACACCAGAGCAGTGGTTGCTGTGTTCCACATTGGCTGGCATGTTCACATATTCCTCAGGGGACTGGTACAGTCTAATACTGCTAAAAGCTCCAAACCTTCTCAGGCAAAGCTGCCCCTGAAGCTGCAGGGAGCTCTTTATGGCCAGCATTTGCAGGGTCGTGCCCATGAATGTGGAGCATTGTAGGATTCCCTGGGAATCCCACAACCCTCACAAGAGAAATGCCTTTCCCATTACTGCTGTATTCGAAACCCCTAAGTATATTTAAAGTTTGCAAAATTTTGCTGAGGAAATATGAATGGGAAACTGTTTTTCCTTCCTTTTGTTGGGGTTAGCTTTAGTTGAGATGAACACAGTTAATAAGGCAAATCCCTTGTGCTGGCAGGCAGGTGCTGTTAGCCTGTGGCCCAGCAGGCAGTGCCCTGCTGAGGATGTGGCACCGAGGGTGCTGGCAGAGCTTGAGGAGGGGACTCCTCGTCCCTCCCCTCTCAGAAGTGCAGGCACTGTGCAGGAGCTCTGCAGTTGAGGTGCTGGTCAGGCACTGCAGGTTCACAGCACACCTAAGGCAGGCAGAGATACCCCTGGGAATGCCCTTAGCCCTGTGCTGCCCCTCAGCTGTCTCTGGGACACTGCAGAAGCTGATCCCAGCACAGGATCAGCTGTCCTGAGGGATCACATTCACCACTAACTCACCTCCTGCATTCCCTGAGCCCCACCCCTTGAGCCCATTTGCCTGCCAGTACAGCAGCAGCCTCACCTGTAAAATGTTTAGGTAATATTTACCTTCTCCCCAAGGGTGTTGTGAGAGTTAATAATATTTTTCAACAGCAATTTGAGAGTTTGAGATTGCTGCTAGCACTATCTATAATCCACAAAATAATTTAGCAGTGGAAACTCATTTGGTTTTTTTATCTCATTTGTCTTTGCCATTTCTGGTTTTCAACTGATAAATGACTTCCAAACTTACTAAAGTAAAACCCTGCAAATGTGTGCCACTTATGGTCTTAAATACAACTGAAGCTTTGTCTTCCCAAGGATAAGTACTGCACTTGAAAAGGGAGCATCCCAATCACATCTGACCTGCTACATGAAGTCAATAGTGTCTGCAATTACTCTGCAATCCAACAATTCAAACCAATCTGTTTTAAAGACAAATCATCATCATAAACTCAAGCTAAAGTAGTGGTCTCCAATGATTCTGATTCATGCTGTGCTGACAAAACCTCATGAAAGCAGATAAGCTGTATCAAGAACTAATTAAGAACAGAGTGTTTTATGCCTCTTTTGCATGAAATTAAATAAAGGCATTCTGGGAAGAACTAAAGCTACAAAAACCAGACTATTTTTTCTGACTCATACACAGGATTTTATAACATTAGCTTTTTCTGAAGCTTCAGGTTCCCTGTCTCTGGAGTGTGAATGCCAAAATCGAGCCATAGGCAACACAAAAATATTTCTCTTTTCACCTAGTATTTTGGTCTTGGTGGGACTATTTGGAAAAACAAGCCTAAAATGTTCCTTATGGAATTACGAGTGCAGTTCTTGTCTTCCTTTAGTATCATGCTCATTTCACTAAATTGATTTTTCAGTAGGGGCATCTTGTTCATTCTTTGGGGAAGAACATAGTACCTAATCGATTAATCAAGTAACCTTGAGCTTTTAAACCAACAGAAAAAGATTGGAAAGTAACTTTGTATTAACTGGCTGCTTGATATTTCTGCTGATTTAGTCTTTGTCCCAAGAATAGATGGCCCAAAGTCATTTGTTGGGAAGGTGGTTTAGAGGAATGAGGTTCTGCATAGTGCCAATAGTTACACCAATTTGAACAAGTTAAATGTGTCTCAGTTTATCAGTACTTTCTTCTATAAATTTGATTAACAACAGAAATATGTTCCATGCATATACATTCCCAGGAATATTACCATATTCCCTGAAAAAATTGTCTGAAGATGGAAGAAGTATATGAAAGTCTGTTTCAAGTTAGCTTTGATCAGAATGAGCCGTCTGTCTAATTAAGACAATGATTTACACTGCATAATGGCACATTCTGATACTTTGTGAAGTCGAGCTAAAACAACAGCAGTGGTTTTACCGTTTCTGGAAATAACAATTCTAAGATCACACAACACTTTCCAAACCTGAGGCTTAACAATACCCTCATGTATTTACGTTGTGCCTATTTACAGAAAGGAAAGGAAAGGCAAATGAACCGAGGATTGCTTGGGTGGCTTTTGTATTCAGAATGAGCTTCAAGAAAGCACCTAAATTAGCTCCCACACAGACACGTTGCTGCTTGTTTCCCCATATATTGTATTGTAATATGTGCTTTCCAAAATACACTTTACATTTTATGCTGCTCTTTTTAAAATATTTTTCAATTTATTTACACTTGAAATAGGTATTTGTCATGTGCCATAGAAAAGAGTTTTCTGCAAGGAGTGCTGCTGTCTCCTTTTTACTTTTATGCCTTCTGTCTCTTTTTGACATTTATCTAGAGTGACTCCAGTGCTCCCTCCAGATGTAAGTCTGCCAGTCCATGGGGCAGGCAGTGGGCTGGGAGGGGTTTGGCTGCATTGCCAGTGGGGAATAGGAAGGGGTAGGAGTTCTGAAACAGCCCATTCCAACTGCACAATAACCTCAGCCCCTGAGAGCAAGGGAGCAGGGCAGCTGCCTTGGAAAGCAGAATTCCCTTTTTTGAAAGGGTTACTTGTCAACCACTGCTGAGATTCATTAGACTAGAAAGGCAAAGCATCTGAATCATCCAGCCCAGAGAATGCTTGTGGAAGATGGATTTCCAGTGCATCCAGTTCTTAATCTTCATTCAGACTGAGTCATTTCTTTGTAAATTTTCATTCATTAATGTTTGAATAGCTGCTTCTATAGAGATGTTATTAAACATCAAAGTATTGTAGCCTCACCAGAGATTCCATAAAGCTGTCCATTCCTTAAAACTCTCCCTTAAGGATAGTTTTTCTCAAATAATTTTTTCAAATTGTTCTGATAATCTTCTTTGGGCCATTTGTGTGAACATGGGTGAGTCTTTTGCCATTGTTAAATCCCCATGAACACGTAGCCCTTTACTTGAATGTTCCTTAAGTCTTTGAGGACTTTCTCTCAGATTGCCATCTGAAATTCAAATGCATCCGTGCACAACTTAGAAATGATTAGTCATATAATTTGATTGGTGTTTTTCTCGTTCCCTGACTGGTATGAATGTTCACAGAAGGCTATATTTAAATGATCTCATCCTGAGATTAAAATGTATTTTCCCTGAACATCTGTGCCTGTAAACTGAATGCTCACGAGAAGTGACTATAAATGGGCTGCTCACATGTGCAATTCAAATGTGCCTAAGTCTAGTTCAAGTGAAGATTTAAACCAGCATCATTTCTGTTTGTTTTTATTTATTTCTTTTGGCTGTATTTGTTCAGTTTCAGTAGACCACAGCAATACAAAGTAATCCCAGCTGCCTGCTCTGGACACTGCTGTGTTCCCAGGGCATGGATGTGAAGCCAGTGGGAATGTCTCATGGCAGCCAGAGAAGGGTGGTGGTGAGAGGATCCTGTAGGCAGAGCTAACAAAAATCAGCTGAAGGAACAGGGGATGATTTCATCCTTAATGTTCTTCACACATGATTGTGGATTACCTGTGACTGTACATAATCTCTCTGTAAAACACATCTCTCCTGTGAGTCTGTGGTGTGGTAATGTTCTATACACACCTGTACACACAGGTTACATTCCAGGGATTGTCTTCTGTGGTAGAGGGGAAAATACTGGTTGTTTTTGCTGACTAATTCAGAGGAGTTGCCAGTCTTTTGAAATGCAGAATAACTGACTCTCATTGCTGAAGACTGGTTTCTGTTAGGTATAGAAGTGGAAACTTGAAGAATTCTTTTCAATTACTGTCAACCCCACACAGCTGTCCAGGTGGAAACCTCCTTTCCAAAAATATTTTTGCTGCTTAAGAAGACCTCTGGTCTCACTCCATGTGCTTTGCAATCAGTAGGCATGATTCACTTTTAAAAGTCCATGAATACCATCTAAATTGTTCCCTTGACTTGTTTGTTAAATAAACTAGGTGGCACCTTCCAGCTCTTTTGGACAGGTACACATTTTAAACAGCAGCAAGCTGTAAGAGTTACAGCCCTTTCACAAGATAGAAAAGAGCTAAAATGTTTCAGCTCCATCTCTAAAGATGATTTTTGCCTCTTCTTTTTCTTTCTTCCGAATTTTTTCTTCATTTTGCATGGGCTCTGTTTTCAGATCCACACTCAGTGTGCCTGGTCTGAAAATATTCACCAATATCACAAACAACTAGCTCAAAGAAGACTACCATGATAGGTAAAACCAGTCCAAAGACTTGCAGGTAAAATGTTTCACCTCAGTAGATGTTGCATAAGGCATGTATTTCAGACAGTTATGTATGTGTATTTTGTTAGTCTATTGAATACTGACTAGTAATACCTGTACCAGGAATGTATTTGATAATGAGAGCTTTAAGCTAAAAAATGTATGTACACATTGGTAGTTGTTACAGGAAAAGAAAGGGGACATTGATCCTCAAAAATAATAAATACCCATTTTGTGGTTAGATACATTAACAGTATTATTAAAAATAAGCTTTTTCAGCTCTGCATCAGCTTTCTCATTCTTTTCATTTCCCCCTGCCACCATCTCTATCTCACTTGAGGCATTAGTGCTTGAACAGTTAAGGGGTGTGTACAATAAAGGGTGTTTCATGTGTGTGATAATCCATATCAGAGTGAATGTAAATGTCAGTAAATGGGTGTGTTCCTGTGTGGTTTTACACATGTGAAAACACAGTCCTGCTGCTTGCATTGTTCTCCAGTCCCAGCTCCCAGGCACTGAGATTTGAGCACAGATGCTGTTTTCAGTGAGATAGTGCTTGTCTATTCCTGGAATGTCATGGCAGATGTTTTACCTCGAGGTTAATATCTGACTTGCTTTAAATTCATGTGGGAAATCTGAAAGTTCCATTTCCTATCTCGAAAATCAATAGAAACTTAATCAGAGCTGCTAAAAACAAGTCCCAGTTCTTTTGTAACAGAGAAAGTAAACAAGGTACAAAATTAAAAGTGACAGAATATTTTACATGAAGGACATGAAGTGCACCACCAACTAAGCTTCATCTCTGCAAGCTGAGTGTCTTTCAAGCTGAGGTTTGACTAGAGAAAGCTCCATCTGTTCTTTTCCTATACCAAGACACTATAGCACATTTAAGGTACATATCAATTTTTAGTAAAATGTAAACAAAATTTTTAACAGACATTAGCTTTGCATTGAACAGCTTGTATGGTGACCTGAAAGATTTTCTTTGTCAGAGTCTGGGTGTTCAATCCAGACTCCTCACGTATGGTTGTTATTCACAAGCATAAGAAACCAGATCCCAAATGCTTTTTTGGTCCTCCTGCCCCAACAGATTTCGTGCATGGGCTTCATATAGCTGAAAACTCCTCTTCCCTTCCAGCCCAGACTGATTCTTCTCTGCTGTTTCTGTTTGCTGGTATTTTATCTCTTCTGTGCTCTGCTGAAAGGAACTGTTGCTCCATGTCATTTGTCTGGAAGGGTGTTGGGGGCATGTAATTTAATCTCAAAGACACAGGGAAGTTGAGATGGCAGTGCTCAGGTTTTGTCTGCTCAAGGTGGCTGATCATGGGACATCCTGGTCACTGCATTCTGCAGCTGAGTTCAGCCTGGAAACAAGGATTATTCTTGCAAGTAAGGTTACATGGGTAAATAATCATAGAGGAAATAGTGGAAACTATTGAAGAAACAAGAAAGGAAAAAAAAATATGTCCATGACCATCTTATTAAAACATTCTTTTTCCTTGTTGTGGAGGAAATATATATATAATATATCTCAATTTATTTGTGAAGGTTGGTGGAGGAGAACCAGACATGGAGAGAGGAAATTCCCTGCAGCTGGGTTCCAGTGGCTTCCTCAGGATCACTGCCACTGTTGCAGTGGAGGGCTCTTAGCTGGATACAAAACCATAAATATTTACTGGTTTGAGTAGATGCTTTAAAGCATTTGTATGATTAAACAAAAAAAAAAACAAACAAAAACCACTAAAAACAAACAAACAAACAAAAAAAAACCACCAAAAAAACCCCAAACAACAACAAAAAAGGGTGGCTTAATTTCTTTCAGATAAAAAGTTCCAGCAATGAAAGAGCTTGGCTTGACAAGTGGATTTCATCTTAAAAAGCAGAAACATTGTCATTGCAGTCTTTCCTATCTTATTTCCCAAAAACCTCAGAGATTTTAGTGCCCATATGAATTAATAGGGTGAAAAAAGCTGTTAGCATTCTTGTCTCATTACTTAATTTGAAAAGTTCTTGCTTTCTTTAAAGTTAAATTTAAGAAAACAGAGCATTAATACGTTAATTAATAAGAAATTCAATAGAGAACTAGAAAGCAAGTAGTTAGACTATTTTTTTCTTTAGTAACTCTGTGAAGCTCATTAAGTGCTTCTTGGAGCACATGCATAGGGAAGAAGTACAGAGGAATCTTCTTAAGATGAGCTTGTGAAAAAAACTCCTGTCTTAAGAGGCACTGGTATTCTCAAATGTATTGAGTCTACTCTTCTTAGAAAATCACATTAATTATACAAGTGATTTTGTTTAGTCCTTTGGGCAAACACTTGAAATAGTTCTCTTTAGGTCCTAGAGCTGAGTGAATATTGACTTCTAGATCAGTGGCTGAACTAAAAAGTGCTTTTAAATAAGTACGTATTAGTCCAAGATTTTTAATTTTCTTCTCAATTTTTTTTTGCATCAAAATAAGATTGCTTGAAAGTGGACTTGAAATTGCTCATGTGGAGATAATAATACTGATTTAATAAAACTTTCCCTTCTCCTCAGTTTTTAAAATTAAATAAATTTCATCTTGTAAAAAGTTTCAGAGACGAGCTTTGAAACATTATTAATTTTTATTTCCTGTTCCTTCCTGGAAGGAAGAATTTCAGCACACACATGAATCAAACTTATTCATTTCTCCATGTGCCAAACTCCTGACAAAACATCAGCATTGTTGAAAGCAGAGCTGTGTTCTTGTGCAGAGTGTCAGGATTTGGGACCTTCTGGCTTTCTCTGGGACTCCTATAAATACATGGATCAGCTGTAGGGCACAACAGGACTTTGGTACCATGGCAGTGGTGTCATTTTTGTGCTGCTCTGCTCTGCCTTTCTCCTTTTCCCTGATCCAATCTCATGGTACCTGTTCAGACTTTTAAAAGACCTGTCCTTCCTGCAGCCCAGTCTGGGTTCAGGTGTGGTCCCAGAGTGACCCCAGCTATCTTCCCCCTCTCTGACAACCATTTGGGATAGCATTTGAATCGATGCTGGGTGCTGAAACCTGGCCACTAACACAGCCATGGGTGGAATTTGGGTTGCTATGTCTGTTTACAACCAATTTCCATGTTGCATAAGCAGGAGGGCCCGTTCCATTACTGGCTTTGTTGCCCACAGCATCAGCTGGAAAATCCTGTCTTCTGAAAACAGCTTTTGTTACAGAAGCGAGTGCAAGGCCAGCCCTTGACACCAGGGATGGCAGTGGAGGCTTTTAGAGAAGGCTCAGGCATTGTTCAGACCTCTTTTGCAGCAATTACTGTCCCGTGAATGATTTCTCCGTGCTTATGAATGTGTAACTTTGGGGGAGGCTGCTGCTAAAAGCTCCTGCAGGTCAGGGCAGCCACTTGGGGCACATTGAACTCCTGGTACATAAGTGCTCACAAAAGGAGAGCAGGCTCCTGCAGCTCCCCTCGTCCTTGTGTGCTGCCTGTGAAGTGTGTGAAAGGTTTGCAGCTCTGTCTGTTCCGTGGAGAGAGCCTGAGCAAGCTGTCCCCTTCTGAGAGCCTGGAATCACTGGGATTTCAATGGGAAAAAGGTATCAGAAGTATTAACAGTGCATTAGCTGCCTCCTCTGTACCCACTCAGACCCTAGATGGGGCTCGCTGTATTTATGTGATCCTTCCCAGGTATTTATTGCCACTAGAAAATGTTTACATGAGATGTTTCAGAGCAGCCTGGCAAGGTTTCAGTTTAGGAAAAGCACAAGAAGATAGGCTGCTCGTCAGAGTTCACCCAAACCCTCTCCTGAGGTATCAAACCCTCTCTCCTAGGGGGATCAATAAGGCTGAGGGTGTCTGCATCTTGTTTGGCTCAGTGGTAGCTGAGAAAAGTGGAATTATTTGGGAGAAACCTGTCTGCTACTGCATGGGAGCCCCAAATTAGGCTGTGCAGAGAACACCAGAAAAATAGGTAAAAAGTGTGGATTCAGGGGGAAAATAAATCTTTCACCTCCAGTGAATGACATAGTGGTGAAATACTGGGATCAGGGTCAGTGATTTGACATTCTTTCAGCAGTGGGGAGAAAATAGCAGAAAAGAAAGTGTTGTTTCTGAACCATCTTCTGTCATTCCCTGCCACCTTGCCCTAACATAACTTCTTTTTGTTTGAAGGAAGAAATAGTAATGGAAAAACTATAAATAAAATAATATTCACATTTATAAAATAATACTTGGATATATTAAATTGAGATATGACTATTCATCTTAAATAGGAACACAAGATGAGAAAGTGGTTGTTTCATTTTGACTTGAATAAAGCCCCTCTTAAATTTTCTACTGCTTTTTTTTTTTTCTCAGTCCAGATAAAAAGATGGTGATTTTGTTGTTTTGGAACCTTACTCCTCACTGGTTTGAATTCAGTTCCTCATTACAAGACTGTATTAGCTTTAATCAGATTCTAAGTTACTTTCCCAGTTTGTGGTCTTACACATCAGTATTGTTTCCTGTTGCTTGTGTGCACTGATCCTCTCTGTTGTACTTCTAATCATCTTTTCTTTGAGATTTTACCTTTCTCTCTTGTGCAGTACACTTTCTGTTCCCTTGTTATTTTTCTAATAAAAGCCAAGTTTATTTAAGATTGAATTTTTCCTGCTGGGGTATAGGTGATCAGAACTGTGCAGAGTAATTCAGATGTTATGCCACAGATGTTTTGCTTTATCCCTACTGGAAATTCCTTTTAGAATCAAGTTTCTTGTTGCAGACACCTTGCTCACAATTACCTTGTGTTCAGCCAAGACACCTGTATCTTCTATTGCTCACCTCTTTCTTTAATGAAAAATCTACATGGAGAGAACATTCTTGAAATGAATATTTAGAAAATGTCTGTTACTGTTGTCAGGTCTGTCACACTGGAACAGAGATCTCATTGTCTACCTAAGATTGTCTGTTAGCACATTTTGTGTAAAATACCCATCTTTGTTCCTTTCCCGTTTTGAACATTTGCAATTCTGTCACTTCCCATGGCACAGTCAGTCAAACTTTCCTGACTTACAGCACTGTCTGTAGTCATGTACAATTCACACAAATGCTCATTACTGAGAGCATAATTAGCCCTCTCTATTGTGTGGGACACTGTGTGACACACAGATTACCAAATAGTGAATGATGAATAGTTGGAACAAAACTCAGAAGAAGTGTGGCAGGAGAAATGAGTGCTCCTTGGCTCTGACCTGTGCTGAGTACCTGTCTTCTAGGGCAGTCAGAAGAGAAATCATTTTGTGCATTTGGATGAATTATTTCAGGGCTGCTTCAACTGAACATGAAAAGTTTAAAATTTGATTTATGTCACACTTCTATCAGTCATATTTTGCTATAACCTAACGGATTTCAGCAAAGCTATTTTGGTTTTTTCCTACTGTAAATGATACCAGTGTCATGTTCTTAGCTTGAGATACAGAATTTTTATGAACTTCACAAATTAGTCTTTCTGGTCTAGGATAGAACTGTGATGTAACTTGCAAGTACAAATGTCTGACAAATGAAAATCTCCAAAAGGAATGAGTTGTGCTGGCAGAGTTTTTGTCTTTTGTTCTCCCAGAGGGGTGATTAGTGTAACATGCAAAACGGTTCCAATTAAATCCGTGAAAAAGAAAAATGCCAGCTTTTCACAGGAGCTTTCTCCTGAGGACTCAAACCAATTCCAAGATTTACTGAGGTTTAGAAATATTTCATTTGTGTCTGGTGGCTCAATAAATCCTCAGCAAAACCACCTGTGAGCGAGCGCAAACCTTGAATCTAAAAAACTCTGGAAGCTCTGTGAAAATACAGGCTGATGTCAGACTGGATACATCCAAACCTGGATCTGCCTTGTGCTTTTCACATCCCTCTGCCTCAGCACCTGTGGGGTCAGGTGGAGCAGCATTCCAAACCCCAGTGTGACACTGCTGGGAGCAGCATTCTAAACCCCAGTGTGTGACACTGCTGGGAGCAGCATTCCAAACCCCAGTGCCTGAGAATGCTGCAAGGTGGTTTTCAGCTGTGGTAAAGAATTACTGAGTTTTTTTTATTTTGCTGGCTGAAGGAGAGTGTGAAAAAAGTGATCCTGGTGCAATCTCTCAGTGAGAGGGCTCAGACTTTGAGCTTTTACCCTTGTCAAGAGCAAACCAAGTGAGAGCCTGCATTTCTAGGCTTCTGTTTGGAGGTGGTGGCTTCATTCAAAGCAACATCTGAACAGCAGGGATTTCACACAAACTTCATAAAGCCAAGGAATCTGTTCCAACTGAATTCCTGTGAGCTAAATCTGATATTTTACACAGAAGCACCAGAAGTATGCTCTGTGATGTCATCAGTGAAATGTCAGCTGGCAGATGTATTTTCCTTCCCCCCCTCAGATGCTGAAGCAGATAATACATACAGACCCTGGTGTGAGGACTACTGACAGCCTTAAAACTCATCCAATTGCAACATGCCTAAGTGGCCTGCCTATAAATTCACCTCCTTTTATAGTGCAGAGAAATGGTAGAAATCCATTCAGCCTTACCTGGCTTACATCAGAAAGCTGCATGGTATTGATGAAATCTTTTCTGTGTGAGCTTATTCAATAAAAATGCTAACTAGCACTATTAGGTAAGGCTAATGTGCTGTACTGACTGTATTTCAATATTTATTTTTGACAACAGATGAAGAAAAGTAACACAAAATAAACTTGAGCTTTTAATGAGAGCACCCAGACAGATTTTCAGAAGAAAGAAATAGTTAAAGTAATCTGTTTCTTTGGGCTCAGTTTTACATGGTGCTGTGTTGTATTCTGTACAGAAGGGATCATTACTCTGTGACCAAAACTCAATACCTAGCATGCTTTTAGGGTGAAATATATTCTTACTTAGCATTTTTTCTCCTCCTGTAATTATATCACAGTAAATATTTATAAATGCATTTCAAAGTGTGTGTATACATAGAAAAACACACATACATGAACACATAAACCTGGGTTGTAATCTTTAGTCTTTGCACCATGTTGTCATAGCCAAAACAGGAAAAAACCTAAGAAAAAACCCTCATAAATTCTCTGGTCAGTTTGTAATGTTGTACTTCAAACATTTCCCTCTGACATGGAAGACTTCCAGAAGTAATAGATACCCCTAGTTTTCAGAAGACTGACTCACTTAGTGTTCACAAACAATTGTTAGCAATTGTTTGTGAGGAGGAAGGGAAAATAGAATAAACCACAGCAGTTCGGAGCTCTTTGCGTTTGAAAAGTCAGTTTCTGGCACAGACAGGGGCTGTGTTCTGAGCAAAGTTCTGAGCAGTGCCTTCCTTCAGTACAAGTTATTGAGAATTGCAGCATCACC
The DNA here is from genome assembly GCA_013398995.1 of Alaudala cheleensis. Lineage (NCBI taxonomy): Eukaryota > Metazoa > Chordata > Aves > Passeriformes > Alaudidae > Alaudala > Alaudala cheleensis. Next base: position 100,780 of record VWYE01008744.1, on the reverse strand, counting down.
CATCCCCTCAAAACAGCCCACAGTGGGCAGCCATGAGGTCACAGGGACATGAGCAATAATGTTTTGGAATTCCCAGTTTTGCAAGAAGTTCTGTCAACAGGCTGGAAGAAAAAAAATCCCCAGAGCTCTGGGCTGCATTAAAATTGAGGGGTTTTGTTTCTTTGATTAGGTTTTTTTAAGTAACCATTTAAATTATATTATTTCTGTCCCCTTGCTTTCCCCCTTTCATATGGGTTTATAATACAAAGTTGTAGGCTTCAGCTGTGAGCCTTGAGTTCTGCCCATGGTCATGTACCTTCAGATCTGAGCCTACAGAGGTTCAATCTCCCAGAATTTTGCTGCTTTGCTTTTTAATAATATTTATATGCTGAATTCTTTCTTCACAGTTAAACTCTTTCAGGTGAAAGCATTTTTCCCCTTATTATCCAGTACTTAAAATGAGCTTTTGATACTAATTGTTATTACTTGGTGCTACTCTAATGTTGCAATATAATGATTGCAGTAATAGAGCTACTCTGAAAATGGCAGGTTGCTCTTTTTTATATCAAGGCACAAAGGACAAAGGTTTTAATGAAAACTTTTGTCTTACTTGACTTCCTATTTAAACACTGGACATTTGGCCAGCTACTCTGAAGAAGTTTGACATATCTGGTTTATAGTAAAGGACAATTTTATCCATTCTAAATTGATGGCCCTGTTGTATGGAAATACTGTTCAGTATTCCAGGAAATCGAATTAAATAATACCCTTCAATGAAACAAAAAGGAAAGCAAAACCTTCATCTTCTGCAATGAAGATTGTGTGGTTGATAGAGGTGCTTTGTTTGTGGATAACAGTGTTGGGGACAAAGAGGTACTTGCTGCTTCCTTGGGTCTCAGGGGACTACGATGATAAAAATAATAACAAATCAAAATACAGCTTATATTAAAAAGCACAGCAGAAATGAGCAGTCTCACAAAAGATGCAGATCAGATTGGTGTACCTCAGCCACAGAGCTAACTCTGACAGGATATGGAGGAGGGAGATCAAAATGAAAGGAAGGTGAGCTTGTTCATCAGGAAGTATCACAGATAACCAGCAGATAAAGTTCATTTCTCCCCAATGGCCATAATTTAGAACAATATATGAATGAAAAGTAAGACCAAAATGCTACAGAAAGGCAATATAACTCTTGGGAATAATTACCTTGTGGTAGTAACACAGGGTTGTATTATTAAAGATTCTTCATTTTCAAAGGTTTAAGCTGAAAGATGAACCATTGTTTTCCAGACATTCACCCTTCTTTTGAATTCCTCTGGGAGCCCATGGTGGCAGTTTGAGTCAGACACTGCTAAACATCATATTCATCAACCCTTCAATGCAGAACATTCATTTTCCTTATAAGTGATATTTGTGAAATAACTCCTTAAAATTAAAAGTTATGGTAAATGGTTTACTTCATTGAGATCTAGCAGAAAACAAATTGCAGTGCATCCGTGCCAGAATCTGAGAGGTCATCCTTGGTGCAGCCCCACGTGTGCAGAGTCCACACCTGCCCCAGGTGAGAACAGCTCAGTGTCCAGGCCCTCTGGTGCTCTCCTGGTGTTCTTGGGGCTGTTCTTCTGGGGAGGAACTGCCTCTTTCTCAAGTTCTGTGCATATATGGAAAAATTTAGTATGTGAAAAATTCATGAATGTTAGATGGTTCCTGGAATGTGATCAGAGCGAGGCTGGGACAGCAAAAGGCTCAGTTTTGGGATCGGAGGTGTGTGCAGTGGGCACAGCTGTAGGATCAGAGGTGTCCACTCAGGGCTGTGAGTGTGATTAAACACAGTGCAGGGCTGGTTCCTCTGTTAGTGTGAATGCACTCCTGCTCTGCTGAGCACAGCTCTGCCTCTGCACAAGTGCAAAACTTCTGCAGGTAAATCTGAGTGCAGTGTTGACATGACCAGTGGCTTTGTGCAGGACACTGTTCAAGAAGCCACCTTTCCCTGATTGCTATTGGATGTGCTCTGCTTCTTGTGACATCAGTCTTTGTTTATTTTATGAGGAGAGGTTGTAATAAACCTGCTACACCTCAGACCCCAATTACAGGGGGTATCTAAAATTTGCAGCAGTATGTGTAAGTACAAAGTCTAAATTAAGAGAGATTAATTCCATCCACCACTTCCACTAACAGGTTTAAGGGCTTGACTTAGCACAGCAACGAGATTATAGAAATGCCTGAAGGACAATTCTTGTATAAAACCAAATGTCCCCAAGTGATTTCAAGTTGCAAAAAATGTGCCTTTCATCCCATTATTAATTGTATAATTAATGCATCCTGTGTACTGATAATAATAATGCCATGTAATTAATTTTTAAGAATTAAAACCTTGCCTTTATCCGGTCTCATGGTCCACTTTCATGTTTATAGCTGAGAGTATAAATCCTCTTATCTAATTATAACATGACTGGTTTCATTGTTCAAAAAGAATTGCTCTTTATTATTTTATTTTTTTATTAGGTTATATTTTACATTATTATATTAATTATATGCTTTTCTATGTTCTTTAAAGAGACCAAAGAAACAAAATGTTAAGACTCCTAAAGCTCATCAGTGCGATTTTGTGCTGGTTCGGATAAGGTGCGATATTTCATTTGTTTTCTGTGTCTGTTTTTGTCTTCCATGATTACCCATTCTGTTTACAAAAAGGCTCAATTAGCATTTGAATAGTAAGCCAGAGAGCAGACAGGTTGAGAATTCTTACAGAACTAATTTGGCAGGTCTCTCATCCCCCCCACCTCTCTCTCCTAGCTTTCCCTTTCTCTCTAATCAAGCTGCAGTTATTAAAGCTAGAATAAAAGAACTGATTTTTCCATTACATTGATGCATGCTGAACAGTGCCTTGCTTTGCTTTTTCTTCCAGCTATGCTAATTGGGCTCAAAGGAAATATTTAGTTTATAAAAGCAAATGAAGAATTCATTAAATTCTAGCAAGGAAAAAAATTAAGCAATGGAACTGGACATTATTTTTTTGAACACATCTCCCTTTTAAGGTACTTACCTTAATACTTACAAATAGCAAACATATTATTTAATTTTCGAGCCTAATTGTTTTGGGAAAAGTCAGAACCTGGGAAAGAAGGGAGAGATTTCTTTACAGGAACAGATATCTTACAAAATCAAAAATCTCAGTGGACATTTGACTTCAAGGCAGTTACACAGGAGCTCCTAAGGAAAAAAAATGTACCTCTAGTCTCCAACTTCTGTCTTACTGCCCCTGGGATAAATCAGGAGTGACTACATCGAAATCAAAAGGCTTCCATTGACAGGAAATGTCTGCAAAGCCTGGAATGGCACAAGAGCATTGTTTTACACTAGATTGCCAGAATTTTTGCCTCTGGTCATAGCTGAAGGTCTCCTAGGAATTGTCTTGCTCACATTCCAGACTCACACACAGTAAATCAGGGGAGGTGATGCAGTACCTTGTGATTCTATTGCTGATTTTGTGATTTGAAAACAGAAATAGAAATTCTTTATGTGAGCTATTATTAAACTCAAGAGTCTCATCCTAGCCAAACCAAAAGCCCTCTCCATTATGTAGAAGCAAGGGTTCTTAAGTCATGGCTTTAAGCAGTTGATTTTTGTGCCAGTCCAGTGCAGTCTAGAACTGGAGTCCCAGAGGTTGGCAGGAGTGGGCATTGAAGAGGTTCCTGAGAACCTGATCCAATAAATGCCTGGGTTCCTGAGTAAACTCACTTAGGCTGGGACTACTTGCAAGTCAATGTTAAGCCCAAATTTAGGTTTTTATTTGCTGAACCGAGCTTTTTAAATTGTTCATGACTTCTAGGAATTGGCAGGAAGTGATTTGTGTCTGGATTTTTTCCTTCCAAATACAGACAAGAAAATTTCTAGGCAAATGGGAAGTTAAAAGTGTGCATTGTCTTGTAGTAGCTGCATGTTGGTGTGCTGTCAGTGCTTCATTAGACTCAGAGCTGAACTGTAGGGGTATCACAGTACTCAGGATCATGTTCAAGGTCTGAAATCTCTGGTTGTTTCTGTCACTACAGAGTTTAGCAGATCATCCTCGCTGATCTGGTGATTCATCAGTGCCTCCTCACAGGCTACACATTTTGAAGCACTTTTACAGACACTATTACCTGACTCATGCCTGGATAAACTCCAGTTAACCCGTTATTCTCCCAATGACTCCTCCCAAGGCTATTTTCATTCTGTGAAACCTCAGTTTTGCTGACAGAAGTTTCCAGTCTGGCTGCCATCATTTCTGTGTTGCTGGAGTACAGGCAGTTTGTTGCTGCTGGAGGCAGATTTCCTTAAGCAGTGGAAAGGCTGAGTTGTACCAGTTTTTAGCAAATTTGTGCCTTAGTGCCCACACAGGAGTGTAGAATAGATCTCCAATCTGCCCGTTGATGCTGAAGATGAAAGGTCAGGTTTGACATCAGGCTGGTTTGTGTGAGTTTCAGCTTTCCCTGTGCTCTGCTTTCCCTTTGTCCTCCTCCTCTGACCCTTTCTCCCCATCCTGTGCTGCTCTCCTGCTGTCCCGGACTCCCAGCACCTCTCAGCCCTGGCTGCTGCTTCTTCTGAGGGGAGGATGCTGGACAGTGAATGAATTTAATTAGGAAGTCCAGTTGCAAATATTCCAAATATTTCCCTTTCCCGCCTCCTAAAGTATCTGAGTCATTGGGAGCCCAACAACACCATGAAAATACTGTTAATTTTTAAAAATATAGTGTTGATATTTATTTTGAATATATAATATTAAGTATTATATATTCAAAATAGATATATCCAGAATTATCTATTAGATAATAATAGATAATAGTTTCTATGCACTGGAAAATATTATATTATGCATATTTGTATTTAACATATATTCTGTATAATTACAGTTTTTATATATAAAACCATAGAGTACACATTGCATATTTCTATGCTCCATGTACAGGTAAAATGAAGGCTTTGCAGCACTGGTCCCAGTCCAGCATCACTTTTATTTAAATCGATATTTTTTAATGTTTAAACACCATTTCCTGACATGACAACATTTTATTTTTGCCCAGTTCAGCAGCAGGCAGCAGCAAAGCTGGATGTTTAATGCAAATAGATGAATTTAGGATGCACAGCTGGTCTGTCACTGCTGAAGGTAACAAGCAGCACTGCAGCCTGTGTGAGCTTCAACACCAGAAATAAAGCAACTTGTTTATGGCTGAGGTGCAGCTGCATAATAAGGCCACTGGACTATCCTTTGGGATTGGGGTTGTGCACCCTTTTACATCAGAGCAGGAAAAGAATAAATCCACCTGCAAAACAGTTTTCAGCCAGGGAGGAGTTCAGTCCCATGGGGCTGGATTTAAAGAAGTGTTTAGGAACCTACCGAATGTCTGCAGAGTTGTGAAATGTCTCTTAGCACCAGGAATAAACATCCAGATGACCTTGAAAGGCTGGATGGGAGGAGGAGAGTGCCCTTGTGCAAGGGCAGCTGGAAGCCAGCTGTCTGTGATGGCACTTGAGCTCTGAAATTTGTCACAGGCACCCAAACCTCTCCAGGCTATTTTTGAACAGTTCGGGGTTTTTGTTTGTTTTGTTTTGTTTGGGCTTTGTATTTTTTTATTTTTTTACATTGCAGGGAAAGTTGTTTTAAATAGATATGTAATTATTCTGATTGCAATTTGCAATGCACTCCATGAAGCAGCTTGAGCATGCAGACTCTCCCTGCAGTTCCTAGCAGAGATGCCAGCAGCTGCTCCTCCTGTGCAGCAGGTACAGGGCTCACTTCTTCAGCTGCAGAATTCATTTGTACTGCTGGAATCCCTTGTAGGGTAACCTTGATGACAATCAGCACATTCTGTCTTTCTCAAGAAATGCTTGCAAAACTTGTCTGCTTTTATTTATGGTGTGAAATGGTTTTATTTAGCTGCCTCCTAAACAAGGGGCACGTTTATGCCAACAAAAACAACAAAATCGAATATTACAAGTGAAGTCTTCCCAGATGAATTTTAAAGAATTTGTTCAGGATTAAAACAAGAGGTAGGATAATAATACAGCTAAAGAACAGATCCTCTAAAGACTTTATTGAGAATTCAGACCAAACTCTGATTGGTAGCTGAAAATACTGCATCAAAAATGGAGGTCCATTTTCTCATTGGCAGTCATTTCTTGTTGCTGCACACACCCAAAAACTGGAAAAAAAAGTTGCAAATTCCTCCACTTCAAAAAAGTGAAATTCTTTGCTTTATTTCTGCTCTCTTGAGTGCTAGAAGCAGCTGGAAAAGTCAGTTTGACAGTTTGTGCTCATGCAGGAGTTTTATGCTGGTTTCAGTTCAATGAAGACCTGCATGAATTGCAATTTTGTTAAAAATCATGGCAGCCAGATTCAAATGCCTTTACTATAAACAGCCTTTGAGGAGAGATGGAAAGCTACTGTCTATCATCAGCTGAAGCCTCTGTTTTTCATATTTAGTCTCATCTAATTATCATCTTGATGACAGTAGTTCCTTAGATCTGCTGTTAATTAACTTGAGCTTTTCAGGGCTGAGTTGGACTAGGAGGAGACTTACATTGTGAATATTCAGCCCAGATTGTTCATTTCTTTCTTAATTCAAATATAACAGATAGAAACAACTGCAATCACATCAGCTCAAACTATGAACATTCCAATAAGGAGATGGGAAATTGAGGAAAAACTTGCCATTGTGGTCCTTGTTAAGGTATAATGGGGAGGAGGAATCCTCTTGTGGCAGAGTGCTCAAGGCACCAAACTGAAGTGTAAAGGGAAGGTGTGGTCAAATACATGCTGTAATGAGACCATCAGATGAATTTTGGTGAACAATTCAAAATTGCTTTTCAGAATACAGGGTCACTTTCTGCAATGAAATACATGGAATTGGTGTTACATATATGAGGAAATGTGCTAAATTTAATGGTAAGACTTGAGTTTGTGAAGCTGTGCAGCTGCCTGTGCATGTGACAGCTTTCAGTGTGGCACTGCCATCTCCAGCAGTGGCTCATTTGACTGGCACTGATTTAGGTGGAGCTAATTGCAGCCACAACTTCAAACGTGAAATCTTGACAGTGCTGTGAGCTCTGTAATTAAGTCCCAGAATTTGTCTCAAAACTTCCATGAAGGACAGGAAGTACAGTCCTTGGCACACAGAGCTCCTTTACCAAGAACCAGTAACAGAAGAAAACAGAAAATTCTATTCTTTAAGGAGAAAGTGTGCTTTAGTTAAATCTGATTGCAGAGAGAGGCTTCGTTTCCATCAAGTTTGCTTTAGCCTGGGAGGTTTTCTGATTGCTTGTACAAAAATGTTGATTAATGATCATCATTTACAAATAAATGTTTTTCCCTGCAGTGCCAGTGGGAAAAATGCTAATACTTACTGCTTTCCAGCAAAAGGTTTTCAGCAGGCCTGTCAGCATAACTAAAAATGCTTTACAGAGTTAAGGAAGATTAAGCTGACAGCAAGCCATTTTCTGTTGTCACATGAACAACCTTACATGAGGTTTATTTATTGAGTTGAGTGAAAATTAATTACATATATCAAAGGGAAAATAAAGTGTTGATTAAATTTGAAGATTTGTTTACCTTTATTTAAACAGCCTGAAAGCTCTTTTCAAGATTAAGTATTTTAATTAAGTGAATTAATAAATTAAAGTGATTCAGGGTCATTTTATAAGCCGGAGTTGTTATAACTTCAGAATAAATATTATTAAAGTGTGCAATTAAGTGACAATTAATTATCAATCGCAAAGCTGACTGTATCACATAAATCTTAATATTGTTTGTTTAAGGGAAACACCATGAAATAGTACAGGCAGTCATCATTATTTTAAAATTCATGTTCTCTTGAAGTTTGTGAAGAGGGAAGGAGTTATTTTCAATTTTAATGCAGGCAGTGTTTCAGCTGCTCCTGCAAAAACTGGCAGATGGTAATTTATTAATATTCAATAGACTGTAATAGAAAAGATAAAAGCCAGTAAAAGTTGGTTATAGCAGCTTCTCCTCCAGCAATAGGTATAAAAAGATGCTGGCATTTCATCCCAGACATGCAGGCAGGTTATGTGTTACTGTTCTAAAGAAATCAACGCTGCTGCCTTACAATGAGAAAACAAAATTATTTCTGGTTCTAATTCCTTGTTTTTCTGCTAGAAACTCCCAGCTGTACAGGCCTATATTGAATCTGGTTTGGAAATCTCCTACCTCAGGACTCTGCATTTCAATAGCCTTGAATTATTGGACACAGTCCTGCTACTGGAAAAACGTGGCATCCAGACTTGCACGAGTGTACAGGTGACACAAAGAGTAAAATCCAGGTAAAAGCAGACAATGTTCACTGTCTGAGACATAAATCACATTCCCTCGCTCTGCCCAGGTCACTGGAGCTGGAATTCTCTCTTCAGCTCTTTGAAAGCTGAGGAAATACATCAGGCTTCCCCTCCCCAGCCTGTGCTGCATTTTAAAGATTGTGGCACTCCCTTTCCAATGAGGAGAAAAATGGGAGTTCTGAATCCCTTCAGGCAGAGCAAGGAAATGCACCAGGATTTCCTTTATTGTGGGTGGGTTTTATATAAAAACAAGAGGAGGGATGCCTGTAGGCATAAGACAGATCCACACTCAGCTGTAGGAGTTGCTCTCTTCTAAACAGGGCTTGTAGTAACACTTTCTGAGTACACAGCACTGTGGTAGTGACAGCTTCAGAACACAAGTGGAGGTTTACCAAGCATTTTGGAGCAGGCTGTTGTCATTTTATCCAAGTCTGTCTGTGGGTGACTTCTCTCTCAGTACTCAGATTGTCCTGAATCTCATTTTGAGGAGCTGCAGAATGATACCAAGCACTTCAAAAAGAGCAGAGAAAGCAGGGTTGGATTTCGCTCTGGATACCTAAAAATCTCTGTGTGCTTTGATTCTCTCTTAGCGAATTAATATCCTGAACATTTTCTGCATCTGAGGTGTTGTGAGAACACAGTAAAAGCTTGTAAGGTGTTCAGGTGCTAAAGTAAGGGAGGCTGGAGGAGGATGCATTGATGTATATTCTGAAATAAATCCTTGAAGGAGCCTGGGGATAACCTAGCTCCATTCATCTCAAGAAGGAAAAGAAATAAAAACTGTGATAAAAAGCTGTAAATAACAGAATTGCAATAGTCATATTCTTTTGTTCTCTGGGCTCTCCATATACTGGTGCCTTTGTTTGCTTGTACAAGGCAGAGTTTTTGTCTTGCTGTCAAGTTTGATGGTATCTACTTCAGTAAACTTCATAAGCTACTCACTGAGCTAAGTATATGGTGAGGAGACAGAAAAACAGGTCAACATGGAGTCAGCAACTATCTTACAGACCTCTGAGAAAGATGGGAGCAGAAAAACAGGAAAAAAGGAAAAGGCAGTTTAGATCAAATCTAGCATAAAATGTCCTGAGATGATACAATCCATCTATGAAATGCAGAGATGGCCTGAAATGGTGCTTCAGGTTATGTAATGTATTAATGGTCTTGTGCTAATTTTCCAGAATGAAAAGGAAAACTTGGACTTTTTTCACAACCAGATGGATAATCAGAAATTCATTGTGCATTACTGCAGTTAGGAGGAGAAAATACCAATAGAATTGGGTGCCTTGCAGTCTTTTAAGTTAGGATCTGCTTCTGTGTGAATTACATATACACAAATGAACTGTCAGGAATTATTTTGTTCATGAGTCCAGTTGCAAGTCTTGTTCAGCTGCCAACAGCCCCAGGTTCCATGACCCCAAGATCCTTCATCTTTGCAAGGGCTGTCTGTCTGTGACTTCTTGCACCCTCACTCCTGCCAGGTACCCACCTTCCTTTTACCTCCAGCCAGCTGAGACAGGAAAGTTTTTTGCTTTGCTCATCCAGGAGAGGAGAGGGAAGGATCTGTTTTAATTTATTATCTAGACTGTGAGCTCACTGTTTTTGCAGCAGCGTAGTAAACTCTCCTAGAGGCAGTTTAACTCCCACTCCTGTCTCCTCTTCTGTACAAAACCAACCATTCTGTAGTTTGCCATGATAGTAATCTCTTGATCTTTAATTCATTCATACCAGAGGAATTTTGGAGAATGAAAATTGGAATGGCTGTCGTGCTACAAGAGTATGAGACACCTTTGCACATGAACATCTCAAAGAGTGGCTGCTCCATTCTTGCCATGTCCTGTACACTTGGCACTGCAGTGTGTTGGTGACAGAGCAGGCCAGCAGTGAGCAGTGCTGTGCTGCCAGGGCTCTGGTTTGGCACCATGGCTCTGATCCTGCTCTCTGCAGTGTGCTTCTCTCATCCTGCTTCATCACAATTGCTGATCAACTTCAAACGCATACAAGTAAAAGCAATCTGGACAAACATTCCAGGAATCTCTTTGCCTGTTTTTTTTCCTGGACATAGACATTTCCAAGTCAGAGAGAGTAATGCTGTTATCTACAGTGGTATTTTAACACTGACTAGAATGCTGTCTTCTGTGGGAGAGGGGAAGGAACAGGCTGGAGTTCAGAGGATTCCATGGTAAACACACACAGTGCTTGATTTCAAAATAGTGTGTGTATCAGGAACATGCAGAAGTGTGGAGAGAGGAAGAATTTTATTGACTGTATTGGTAATCAAAAGCTAGAGTGGAGTGTGGAGCAGAGAGACTAGATCAAATTAAAGAGAGTGAAATGGTGAAAACAATCCCTTGGGAAAATTTTAGAGAAAGGCCAGTGATATTTTAACATAAGATTTGTTCTTTGGCCTTCAGAACAGGGGTATGACATAAAATTCTGCAAAGGGAAGGACAAAGAACAATTTCAGATTTGCCCTTTTGCAATATACCAAGCTCCCCTTTCAATATAGATTCAATATAGAACTTCTCTTAGCTACTATTATATAAAGATTTGCAAAGACAAATGAGACAGGAAATTAAAGGATTGAAAAGAAAGCCAAGGTAAGTTACTTACTGAATTCATATTGGAGGGAAGAATAAGAGGCAAGTGGGCAAAGAAGCACAACTTCTGTAGTGCTATCACAAACTTATGACTCTGCAGAGATAATGGAGTAATCTCATTTTCCTCTGGGATATTTTCTGGTTTTCAGTTTAGAATAGTTCTGTGATATCAAATTCCACTCCTGCTTATGGTTATGTTAATGAGAAAAGGACAGAGTCACAGTCTCATTAAAGGAAGGTTGCTGTAAGTTTACATCCATGCAGGTGAAGCTGTCTTCCAGCAGGAATGGTTTCTGAACAGCATTTTGTGCTCATGGAATGAACTTCCATAAAAGCTTTTAAGAAATCAGCACTCATGTGCATCCTTCAGTGGGGAAGTTCAGTGTCTGATGGTAACTGGTGTTAATACTGGGAGTGTAAACTACTTCATGCATCCCTTCAGAGCTGGGTGGGAGGAACCACCAGGCATTTGCACTGATATTGCCATCCATAGTGCCAGCTGAGGTCAGGTGTTCTGTGGGATGAAATAGTGATTCAGCAGTAGCCAGACAAAAAACTGGAACATAGTCATGCAGCAAATGTCAGTAGAGTATTATTTCAATGTTATAATGCTTCTGTAAGTTACCCCACAGCATGTGTAAATTCAGAAAGGAGAAAATAGCAAAACCCAAGTGTTCTAAATTCCTTTTTTTTTTTTGTGAACTTGCAGATAAAATTGTTTTTCGAATTTATTTTTATCCTTTAAAAAGTTGCTAGCGTATATTTTTTTCCCTGAATTTTTAAGCAGAGAGTTTTATGTGAGTTTCTAACTGTGCTCAAGCCTGCAGAACATCTGTTAACATTTAAACCAGCTAAGATATGTGAGAAACTTCAAGAAAAGCAAAAGCAAACCAAACACAGAAAGACTTCCTTTTTCTCCCATAACATAGGGGCTGGTATTTTTAAGCCTTCTCTACCCTTCTACATGTCAGCATGTACTCATCAAAATAAGATAAATAAAATGTTATTGTGCCTATAGTGAGAGATGTTTGCATGTCAGAAACAACAGCTGTCATACTCTCTTAGGCTTACTTTGGTAAGCACACTCTGGGACTCTCCAAAGTGACATCAGAAGCTTCTTAAATAGAGAATTAAAGAAGGTGTCATCATGTAGAATATTTCTCTGTCTGAGCACAAATGTGTAATCTTTGTACAGATCCTTGGAAAAGAATCCATTTTCTTTCAGAGGGTATGTCCTGTAATTTAAAATAATGTGCACAAGTTCAAGCAATGTTTTACTGTTTCCCTTGCTGTGCTAAAATCAGAAGTTTTGACATTGTTACCTTAAAAACAAAGGTAAATCACTGACAATTTCAGTAGCTTGTCTGCATTTACATGGATGTTTATGTGTATGCATACAGGCACATCTCACAAGTAAAATGCCCCTGTGGAAGCAGTGCAGTATAGGGACATCAGTATGGTCTATTTTGTGTACTATATAGAGTGTGATGTCATAAATAAACAGTTTAAAGGGTTTTTAGTATTGTTACTGGCAGGCATGTAAAAGGCTGGTTACTAAAGGAGATGGATTCTAGGAAGATTCTAGTAGTTTATTGTGTGGCTTATTCTTGTGACCCAGAATGAGAGTGAAAGTTCAACAGTCAGTTCAATGTAAGTGGTTTCCTTCAATTTTTCTGTTTAAAAATAATGAAGTGCTCACTGGGCTTGGACATGTCACAGGGTAATGCCTCACTACAATGAATTATAAAAAGTCATAATTCAGTGTGAGCTGTAATTACTGTGTTCTGCAGTAGGATTAGCACTCATAGTGTGATATAAAATAGATTTATTTATACATACAGCATGTCTGCAAAGTGCTTGCCAAGGTAGGTTTTTAAATGAGTGCTGACCTTGTTCAGAAGTACGGGAAGTCACAAATGCTTGAGGCTCTTCTAAGACTGAGAGATTCCTTTGGCTGAGTATTCTCTTGGTTTTTTTGTGCTTTTTTTCTTCTCTACAAATTCTCACAATTCTGGAGTGCTTTAGACTATTCCCTTGTTTGGAAGCTCAGTAGTTCAGGTGTTCTTTCTTGGGGCCAGGCTGCAGCAGTCTGTCACAGTCTGTGGGTCCTGGTAAAGCTCCAGGCCTCCAGTTCACTGGTCTGGGGTGTCTGTGTGTGAATAGAACAATTCTGCAGTGTAAGATTAATGACCTCAGTTTGATGGGTTCCCTGATGCATCTGAGGTGCAGCTCCCTGGGACTCAGCCATGCTTTCCCTGGTGCCAGGTTGTCCTTTGTGTTCCTGGTTCCACCACGTTCACCTTCTGTTCCTCAAGGGACCTCTCCTTGCTTAGTGCAGCTCCCAGAGGACCTGGAAGCTTTCTTGGGGATCTCAGCAAGTCAGAGTTCCATTTCCACAGCTGCACCTTCCCTGACAGGCTTCAGGGACAACTGCCTACAGAAGATTTCTTCTTTCTTTGTGAATGCCTTTTAAAAATATTCAAATACTAAGGAAGTCCTCAATCTGTGCCAGTTCTCTTTTGTTTGCTGAAAGGCTCTGTGAGTTTATTCTCATTTTTTCCTCCATTACTCATTACCTGCAAACAAGAAGAAATTGCACTCAATGCTTTCTCTTTACCTACCATTATTCAATTGTAATGAAAACACCACCAACCCAAACCACACATTTTTAAAAACTGGGATCATAGGAAAATCAGAAATATCCTTTTCTCTTTCTCTTCCTTGTTACTGAATCAAGAGGAAATAGCAAGGTGCATCTAGCAATATGGATTGGGGAAAAAAGTCTACAAAAATCTCTCTGAAATGAAGAAAAAAAGATTGAACTTTTTATTTATTATGAAAGGTACTTTAGGAAAGTTTGATGGCCCTTTTACAATTCATATTGTTAAAAATTCCTTGATCAATAATTTACAAACAACTGTTACTGTAGGGGCTCTCATTTATGCAGTTTTTAACCTTACACTTCAACAAATTCATCTTGATTTTGTGGCAATGAACTGAAATCAAAGATAAAAGATCAGTCGCGTTTACTGCAGAACTGAAAGTTTCTGTATTAGGAGCACTGGCTGGACTTGACTAGACCACCTCCAGAAGGGGATCTCTTCTGAAATAAGATGAAAAGTCAGACTACTTGCTCTTTCATGTGTCAAAGGGGGGTAAAATTCTAGTGAACTGTGCAGTAACTGTCTATTCCCTACTGTGTACCAAGATTAAAATATCATTTTGACTGTGATCGTTACCAATCTGAAACTTCAATAGCTGTTCCTTAGAACTGAAGATGCATTCATCTCTCATGCCACACAACATCCAGCTCTTTTTCTGTGCTGCTTTTAAAAAGATCACTTGTGAAACCTGGTGGGAGAAAAGTGTGTATTGGTTTGGATAAAATTGTATTTTACATGTCTCTAAATAACATTTGCAAGAAGTTCAGGTTTGTGGAGGAAGAATTACAGGCTGTTAATGGAGAAGCATTTTTGCAGCATCTAATACTTAATATGTCACTGGAAGAGAAAGGGGGAATAGTTAAGGATATGGAGGTAATCCACAAAATTATGCTGTTTGGATTTAGTAGGTTTAATTAAAAATTATAGAGAAAAGACAGAGTGTTTTCCCTCCATAAACACAGCAGTGCTGGGCTGGATTTCAATGTACTCAGGTATTCACACTCATGGGGTTACAAAAGAGGTTGGTCACTGCTGCTTGGTAGCTATTGTCCACTTCATACACTGATTAGTTGTGTCAAAGTAAGTGTGCAACAAAGGTGCAAAGCAAGAGAATATCATCCTTTCTTAAAAGTGAAATTTCCCAATCATTCCCTTTAATATGGAGCATAAACATTGTTTAGTGTATTTGTCTAAATAGGTGCATTTTGTGATTTAGAGAGGTATTTGCACAATTAAAAATAGGAGAGGAAATAGGGGTGTTGTTATGATATCCAACAAAGGCTGTCCCACCAAAACCTGAGCTGAGCTGTTCTGATCAGGGCTCCTGGGGTTAATCAGCAGTGCCATCTTTGGTGTTTACAGTTTCTGTCTGGAGGATGACACCTTTCCCTACAAATTGAATATGTCCTTTTTTTTTTTTTTATTCACACTATTTTTTTAAAAATGTCACTGAAATTGTCTCAGAGGAGCAGATCTGACAGGTCAATCACTGCAGATGGCAAGTGCTTTGTTAATTATACAGAAATTTAGAAACAATTGTAGAATGTCTTGCCTCAGGAGGAATTTCTCTCTTGCTCTTGTTTGAGAGTAGATTTCCTCTACTGAATTAATTTTGTGTTTTTGTGCAGATAACAATCTCTCTGCTGCTTTGTAGGAATAACTCCATGCTCCTTGTTCAAATATGCAACTGTAAATAAGCAGTGGATATTGCAAATAAACAATGCTCCTCTTTTTAAATAATGCAACGTGTGTAATTAGGACAGTGCAATTACAACTGTATACAGCTCTCTGTGTAACAATTAGTTTTTTTGGTAAAATGTAATTTGTTCCAATGTAAATGTTTTCCCTTAATTCAGAAGATTCCCTCGAGTTGCTACAATAATAAGCCTATTTCTACAAATATATGCACTGTATGTTGCACTGTACATTCCAATACACAAATCAAAGAGGACAGCTACATTATAATAAGCTCTGGGAATTATAAAGTCAGAACAAAATGATATCAGTCCTATTTTCTGAGGGGAAAATATGCCCAAATATCCTCTTTCCATTTCTGTTTTAATCCCAGAGATGTCAAATGCTTTTTCCAGTTTGATTTGAATTTACTTGAAAAAAACCAGAACCAATTCCTCGTGTTCCAGTGCTGCTGTTACCCTGTCCTGGTGCTGATGGTGTCTGACTGCTTTCTAGCCTCTCAACTGTTTATTCCTGGAGATCAAGAAGTGCTCTTATTGACATTTGGCACAGGAATAACTGAGTCTCACAGAGCAAGAGAAATCTGCTTCAGATTTCATCAGAAGCTTCTTGGGAAGCAGGATTTCAAATCCAGCCCTGTTCTTTTCCTGCCAGCATCCCCTGTGTGCTCAGAGGGCAGCAAAGTGCCTCTGCAGTTCTTGTCCATCACCCCCAGAGCTCCCTCCATCACCCCACCCAGCCCCTCCTGCTCCTGCTCACCAGTTCACATTCATTTCATAAAAGTGCTCTTTTAAAACCTGTACTTCCCCCTCAGCAGGAAAAAAAGCGTTTGGAGCATCTCTGTGTGTATCATGAAGTCAAATTTTTAATGTCTCACAGTTTTTTCATTTGCCAGTAACTTTCCCTGGCTCAAGTTAAAACAAGAGTGGAGGGTTTGTGGCAATAAGCACAATATGCTACCAGTGCACAGACAATTTTAGGTCAGCTGAATTATAGTACTCCTGAAAGTGTCTGGGAGTTATAAGAGACAGAATGAATGTAATTACTCAGTACAGATGGATGGGAGTGCTCAACATGTTCTATGGAAAGTGAATTGTCTGAATTTGCTTTTAGAATTGGCATTTCATCCTCTTAGTATCAAAGTTTGCAAAATTCAGATTTTTTTTTTTGCCCAACTACCCTGTTGCCATTTTGGAGGCTGTGAGTTATTTAATGTAAGGCTGGGCCTGGAGTTTCCCATTGTCAGTATTGCAGAGCACTCAGTGCACAATTGATGAAACCCCACACGACAGTGGTAATGTGCAATGATTATAGGGCAAGGGGCTGCCATAAGCATTGTCTGCTCTGGTTAAGTCATTGCTAATGAAACATCACAGCTGATTAAACTGGCAATGAGAGCACTCCCTATAAACAGGCTCCATGTTCTCATTGGATCTTCCCCTCTCTTTCTTAAAAAGCAAGATTTAAGCAAGACAAATAGAAATACTCTTGTAATTATAAATCACGCTAGAAATCACATTTTATGATTAGTGAGTGGCATGTTCTAGAAAGACTTTGTTTTAATTGTATGTATGTCACTGCATTTCTTTCCCTGCATTCTAATAAGATAAAGAGTATGAAGAAAACACAGGGAAAGAAGTACAGCAGTCTGTGTTAGTGCAGTGAAACATTTATATTCATCCTGGAACCAGACTCAGGCCTCTTCTTGAATAACAGGTGATCAAAGCACAGAAGATCTTTGAGCTCTGTGCTTTCAAACTGCCCACTAATCACTATAATTCAGCAGAAAATAGGAGCAAAACTGCCCCAACAAACACCACAATCTTTGCCCTGTGAATAAAAGGGGCTCTCACCAAATGAGGCTGGAGCAGGGTAAAGGTTGCTCTATTACACAGTGTGTCAGAGTTAAATACAGGCCTGAATGATTCCGAAATTCAGAGCAGTCAGTCCCCAAGCTGGCAATGAGCAGAGAGGCTGCTTTGTTAAAGTCAGAGCCCTGCCCAGAGGCTGCTGTGGCATCAGCAGCAGTGACAGCGGTGTGTGTCCTGTTTCAGCCCTGCCCCTGCTAACTGTGGCACTGAGGAGCTGTTGGGGTTAATGAAGTGCCACTCCAAAGCACACCCGTGCACCTCCAGCACGTGTACCTGGAGGAGCCTCTGGTGCTTCCTCCTCAGCAGTTGGGTGTTTTGCTGTTCCTGCATGGAAATGAAGCTGCTTGCAGACACGGAGCTGAACGGTAGCCAGGTGCTTTATAACTGTGTTAGCCTGAAGCTCTCAGGAGAAATATTTTTCCTGGAAAATAAATTATAACACGGCTAAGTGGTGCCTGACAAAGCTAAACAGGAGCCATGCTGCTCTACTGCAAATTCATCTGCAGTCTCTCGGTAGAAAGACAAATAAAAGCACTTCATCAAAATCAGTCAGGGAAGCACAGGAATACTCATCAGAGACCACTAAACTCTAAATACCAATCAATTTCACCAACTTTTTTGTCAAACTTGCAAGTCCCCTCAAGGACTATAGTCTAAAGCTGCCAGAAGATGCTGCATGAAATGCTGTGGGAGCAGAGCAGGTGAGCAGAGCTGACAGCCCCTCTCTGACACCGGTAATTAGTGCTTGTACTTGTGATCAGCATGGGCCAGCATTTATTGAAGTCAGTAGGTGGGGCTTGGCTGACATTAAGGTTTTGAAACCAGGCCTAAGGGCTCAGAAACCTTATGGTCCGTTTGAGAATTGGGCTCACCATTTCTTTTTACTGTATTGGCTGTTTTGCAGTGACCTGGGCATGTCCCAGTGGCCAGCAGGCATTTTTGTTGCAAACATCAGGAGTGCAGACAGCAGCCTTTAGACTGCCCCTGAATTCAAAGTTGATGAAATGTATAATATTGAGGGATTTCTGTCGAGGAATTTACACTGAGACCTTTTCCTGCACAAAGAGATCCCAAATTTGTTTTACAGCCAATGGGACATGATGGCAGTGTTAAGTCCCACTCACTGCTGCCTTTATCCTCCCCATTCTTCTCTGTCAAATGCAAAAGAAGTTCTGAGAAAAGAAAAAAATTAAAATATAACCTCCTCACCTCTCTAAGCTGTGGTTATGTCTTCACTGTTATAATGTTCATATTTGCCAAGTTAGAAATGTATTTTAAAGTTTTGTTTAAAGTGTGAGGTCCTGTAAACACAGTATAATGGACAGAGAATAAAACAGCTTCTCTCCTGCAGCCCTCACCCACTTTGTGCCTGTCTGTGCCACATTCAGCCACTGGTTTGCCTTGAATAGAAATCAAAGGGAACTCATCAAATGGCCTGTGAAGCAGAGTGCAGTACAACACAAGTACGTGGTGATTAGCTCTGACTTGACTCTGAATTATTTTTAAAATAATCCAGCCCCTCCTGGGCTGTGTTCCACCTCCCCACAATACCCTACTGAGCTTCCTTTTACTCTCAAACCTTTTTCTCTGGGATTCATTCCTTTACCTCCAGGTTTTTTGCTTCCTTAAACAATCTCTGCCACCTTTTTTCATCTCATTATTTAGATATTTCTCCATTCTTCATTTCATGGTTTCTTTACATCTCCCATCCAAAAAGAAGACCTTCTTTTTTACCTCTCCCCAGTTCCCCTATTTTCTGGAATTATGGCTCAACCCGAGCTGCACATTTGCCTTCTGGGACAAATCTTGACTCTAGGCTTCTTGGAACAAATCTGATTATATTTTTGGATACAGTTTCCTCAGAAAAAAGCAAGATGAAGTCAACAGAGGTTTCCAGCTATTATCTGCTGAATTCTGAGTCGTCAGGCTCAAGGCTGTGTGCATTGTTCTTTGAATATCACGTAGAGCACATTTTGTAAGAGGCTTGTGGTTTCTGTGGGTGTCAGCTGAATCATGAAAAGGTGAGGGAAGCAGGAGAGGGGAAAGTTGTCTTAAGCATTGAAACACTCACCTGCAGTGCTCTGTAGCCCACAATTCCTGTATATACACTTCTAAATGCTGGGCATGAGGAGAGATGTATCTTATTTATTTATGTATGTGCTTTGGAAAGAAAAGCAATACAAAAGCAGTCACCACTGCAAAATAGGAGTGCTTCTGTTTTGCTGGACTTACAAAAGGGAAAATGCTTGGATCGATGTTCTGCTATTGTATAATCAACAATGCATCACAATTCTGTATTGTTTTCTATAAAAATTCTCCATTGCAGTTGACCATAAAATTACAGGGAAACATGCCTACATTTTCTGTCACTTCTAAATGATCAAAACAATATGAAACCTCATCTTAGAAACAAAGCCTTAGCAGATGGAATAGAAGGTTTGATGATAAGCTCTAATGACTTCAGTCCTTTGAATCCTGCTCCAGGTGAGGGTAGTGAGTCACCTGGGGCTGAGTTCTCAGCAGTAAAGAAGCAGAGGAAAACAAATCAGTAGTCTTCCTGCAGAGCAGTGGTCTAATCACATCTGACACCAATTAGCATCCTTGCTGATGGTCCCTATTAGGACACAGTTGAAGTCTGAATTACATGTCTGAACAGTGCAGTGGTCATTCTGCTGAGCAAAATTGAAATGGCTGAAAAGCCCAGACCAAAAAAATCCCCACAAAAACAAAAACAAAACAAAAAACAAACCAACAAAAAACCACACCATCTTGAAGAATCTCAGCTTAAAACGTGTCCCTGCAATGGGCCTGTCCTGTTCTCTGTCACCCTTCCTTCACCTTCCTCCACTGTTAGCAGTGAGTAATTTGCAGAGCAGGTGTGAAGTGTGCATCCACATCACTCAGAACTGACCTCAGCATGGAATGTGCTTGCCAGGGTTAGTCATTGCAAAAGGAAGGACACCAGNTCTTGAAGAATCTCAGCTTAAAACCTGTCCCTTGCAATGGAAGGACACCAAAGTTCTCACTAAACATTTCCACCTTGCTTTTGCTGCTTGTATAAGCCACCAGAACTGTCCTTGCAGAAAAGAGCTGTGATTTAAATCATGTGTTTACCTGGCAAAAACGTGTATTAAATTCCTATAAATGTCACAGATATTGTGGGAGTATCAGGAAGAAGTGGGGTAAGGGAGAAGAATTTACTGATTATATTTTCCACATCTAAAAATGTTTTGCTGTGTATTTTCAGTTTCCTGGAATTCACCAGGCAAAACCTGCTATGTTAACAAAGATCTACTGGACCTTTTTCAAGTTTAGCTGACTTAAAACCCAAGAATTTCTTGGCCTGTTTTACCTTCTCAGGTTTTAAAACATAACTGTGCACTGAAATTGTGTCAAGAGACACATATTGCTTAATTACAGAGAAGCATTTTGACAAAAAATACATTTCCCATGCCTTCTTCAGTTCCTAATTGTTCCTGCCAATTCTCCACTACCATCTGTCATCAACTCCCATTTTTCTGTTCAGCTGAAATATGAGTGTAATACTGATTCCAAAATATCATAATAGAGTCTGTGTCCCCTTTGTACTGCCTTTTCCTGCAGATAACTGCAGAGGATTGAAAATCTTGTTCAGGATTGCCAGTAGGTTTGTCAGTCTGGAGAGTCAAGAAGAAAAGCTCATCTGCTAGAATGACTCATGACAACCTCATCTTTGATCACCGGGACAGTTTTGAAATTATGCATGTCCCCTTCAGTTCCAGGGCATTTTCAGATCTCCTGTTTTTCACTTGGATTTTGAAGCTCAAATAATGTTTTTCCTGGCCCAGGCATCATCAAATGTGGGAGAAGGTCATTCTTCTCTTTGTCTCAATTTTCTCTTAATGAGGGTATTTCCTTAGTGGTTTTCATTTTTTTAAACAATGAGCCAGAAACAGATGCTGGTGAGTAACAACCTTAAAATTCAGGATATTGTCTGTAGGAATAGAAATGATACAGTTCATCTAAGTTCATCTGTCCTTACTAGGAGTGTTTCCCCCCATCTTCTTACTTGCCATGAAACCTGTGATTTCTTTGCTCTCTGGATTGACTTGGGGGTAAGTGGAGGCTTCACTTGTCCCTTGGCTCTCTGGGGGGGACACACCAGGCACAAGGGCCCCTGGCTCTCCTGGCCTGTCTGAGCTGATCAGAGATAACTAAATGAAAATGTCAGCTTAAAAGGGATGAGTGGCACATAGAAAACACAGCCCAGGTACGTCTGGGACATGATTTTGAAATGTGGCCAGTCAGGAAGGACTGAAGTTTGTTCCTGCTGCTGAGTGCAGGCAGTCTGCAGGGAAATAAGGCACAGCTCCTCCTGCAATTAGTGGGACAAACTGTGCAGATGTAGCACTGAAATAATTCTGCCACGTTTCAGAAGAGGTCAGTAGAGTAAAAGAAATTAGCAAGTCAGTGGTTTAACAGAATACCCAGGGAGTTTTCTTCGAGGTGTGGTTGCACCAAAGGAGCCAAGTTCTCCCTGGAATGTCTGGGATGGCTTTTCTAAGGAGAGCTGTGCTCACTGGACACTGAATGTCCTCAGGCACTGCTGAGGTGCACTGTGACAGAAACAGAGCAAAGCCCACAGCTGGAGGCTTTTCCATGCCCAGAATGTCCAGAGCCACGTGAGTGCACATGGCCTTTGGCCATGCCAGGCTCTGGGTGATGTGTGCTGTGCCTGCCAACCAGCACAGCCACCCTGTGCTGCTGGGAAGGGCACATTGTGCTTGTGGCTGAGATGGATTTGAAGTGAAACTGATGCATGGAAATGAAATGATTGATATCTTATTTTTCTGAGCGTAGCAGTGTGAACATTTGCTGTAAATTGTATTTGTTACAGAACCAGAATCTTTTGGCAGTGACTCTGAGTTTGGATGGACTGGCTAAACAACTTGTTAAACAAATGGGTTTCAGTCTGCATTTTGCAAATTATTTTGATTATACAGTGTAGTTTGCATGATTAATGAATTGCAGAGTTTTATTATTTCTGTTATCTGACTGGACTTATTTATTCTTGGAAATACGTAACTTATTCCATCAGTATTATTAGATTTGAATGTAGAATATAATATTATTATCTTGTTTCCTAGACAGAGCTGTAGAACTCTACTTAAAAAGGTACCATGTCATATTTAATTATACTAGCCGAATTATTCCTTACAAGTACAGTTGAAAATTTAGTTGCTAATCAATGCTAGCTTGGATAAAATGCCAATTTTGGAACAAATATACATGTACATATGTGCTCACACACCCCTTCCTGTCCTAGATACTGAATATGATTAGTAAATCAAGCTGCTGACGTATCATTATTATCAAAAAACTGAGTTTCCATGTAATGAGGCAGCAGCAAGTCAACAATAAAACCTGGTTTTTATTTTCATCTTCTGTGAAGTTTGCAATGAAATAGCAAAGATCCAATAAAACTATAGAAACTGCTGATATATATTGCAATAATGTAGCTGCAAAATATTTCAGGTAAACTGGAGACATCAAAGGAAAAAAAATATTCCAGATATGCTACAGCAAGTATGTGCATTAAGTGAAGGAAAATTCCTGGAATTTAGTTTTGTTAAAAATGAGCTAAATAAGTTTCTTTTCTTCTAAACAGAATTTTTCTGCCTGTCACTTGTAATCTGTGTCATTCTATTTGAGTGATTCTTTGGGCTGCAGCAAATGAGTCTGCCTGCCAAATCTCACTTGAAACAGCAGCAGAAATGCTTTCCCTGCTCCTGGCCCATCTGATCTTTGCAGAGGTCACTGCCTGCATATCACAAAAGCAAAATGGGCCTTGTGCTTGTCCCTCAGATGCTGGGGGGTCCATAGTCCAGTGGAGCCCAGGGTCTGTGCTCTGAATTACACCCTTGAGATGCCAAAGTAAGCATGATGTGGTAGCCCCCAGCAGTGAGCTGCAGCAATCCCTGCAGCTGTCCCAGGAGCATTCAGCCCCCAGCAGTGAGCTGCAGCAATCCCTGCAGCTGTCCCAGGAGGACTCAGCCCCCAGCAGTGAGCTGCAGCAATCCCTGCAGCTGTCCCAGGAGCATTCAGCACATCTCACTTCCATGAAGCTGCAGTTTTCAAGTCAGAGTCCATGTGAGCACTTCTCTCTCTTGGTCATTTCAAATCAAGATGAGCTGAAAGGAGGGTTAGGTTCTGTTGTCATGTAAGGATGAAAAGATACTCTTTTCTTTCTGTGTTCATGCTTTCCTTCATGTTTATGATAAATCTAGTGGGGTTGGGAGCACTGCTTTGTCCTACAAGGTGGAAAGAAAATGTAAGAGTCATGTGCTGCTGGAGGAGAGGCCTGGATCAGGTGTGCAGCTGTGAGCAGCAAAGGGGCACACATCAAACTGCCCATATTGGCCCTGATAGCTGGGATCACACCCTAATGAGTGGGGTTAAGGGGAGAATCTGAAGGAGGAGATGGTGTCAGGGATTCTTTATTTGAATACAAACAGAATCATGCTTCTCTCTGGCACGTTTGTATATCAGGGTTGTGCTGCACGATGTTAAAATCCTGCCCAAGCCTAGCTGGGGGTAAATCAGTCACGGGGTGTCTGTGCCCTGCAGGGAAGCCAGACCCACACCCCTCAATGCTGAATATCAGGAACAGAAAACTGGGAGTGTTTAAAAATCTGTGGGTACTTCATCTTTCCTTTTCTGCCCCTGATGTTTGAATCACAGCTCCCAGAAGAAGCCCTGCATAGCAGTGCCACAGGAGCACATTGTCAGCAGCTGTTCCAGTGGGGCAGGCCAGGACTGAAGGGTTTAGGTACTAAAGTCTCCATGCAGCACCTGCTGTCTCATTGTTTGATACCTAAATGGATGTGAAACACACAATGCAAATCAGGGAAGGAATAAGACCGGAAGGAATGATGTGATTTTACTGTCACTAACAGGAAATAGCAATATCAAGATTAAACTAGTAAGGTTATCCTGACTAATGTGCATGTGAGGGTACACAGGAAAATGTGTCTGGGAGGCAAAGTGTAAATGGATTTTTAAAAAAGGAAGGAAGGAACAATGTGGATGACAGGAAACTTCAGAAGGAAAGTTAAAGCAAGGGAGTGAAGTGGGACATATAAAAAACCAGAATTGTATTAATGTATGCTAAAGCCATCACAATCATTACTGTAACCTTCACAAGTTTTTGTGATGCAGTGGAAATAATTTCTCATTCTACAGAACTGGATCACATACATAAACAATTGATTTGAAGAAGGTCAGTGACAGAGCTGATGTTCATGACTAATATTTAGATGCTGAAACTCCAAACTCTACATTCAGATGTGTTAGGTGGTAAATTCTAAAAGGAAGAGCATGTAAATTATTGTTTATTTTACTGTCCTCTCTGATTTGGGCCTTGGATATTTCAGACTGTGTATAAATTAGATACCCACAAAGGAAGATCAATAAATTTGTTTAGTTCTGTATGTCTTGTATAACTTAACAGTTGAGATCACACTTAAAAAATTCTCAGAGCCCAAACTGTTTCGAATACCTTAAAACATTTAATCAGCCATATGAGAACTATGTTCATTTGCATTCAAACTGGAGTCACACATCCAACACCTTTGGGAATTCTCTCAGTTCTTTTGGAAACCTGCAGTGACTATTAAATAGTTTTATAGACTCAAATATAAATAGCTCCAAACATGAATCATCACTTGGCACTGCCAGCTCAGCTGTCTGCAGGTAAAGGTGAGAGCCCAAGCCAATGGTCAGCACAGCCCAATGCCAGTCACACATTGAATTCACCAGAGTGTGTTTGCTGTGTTACAGTGCCTCAGACTGGAGTGCCACTGAGGGCTGGAAATGTGCCTTTAGGCTCCTTTGGGAGCTCAAATCCCTTGAAAATGGGATGAAGAGACAGATTGTCTAAAATAAAAGGGAAATAACTGGTGGGGTGTTTAGCAGGAGGCATCATACATCACAAATCACAGGAACTCTAACAAAAACACCTTTAACCTGTAAATATTTGATAATTTTACTCTAAGTGACTTCAACTATGCTTAAGATAAGGACATTCATAAAGGATTCACACATTACCTTAGTTGTTAGTAAAGTAACAGAAATCTTTTTTAGACTTTATCAAGTCTTTAAACCCAGTGAAAGTCAGATACTGCTGTCCTCTTTCACAGCTGCAAATACACATCTTCAGTAATAGGGCAAGTCACAATTCACTCTCAGCATTAAACAAGTTCCCTACAGTGATGACAGAATAAAGGCAACATCCCAGACTTCTTTCTGGAGAGTTTAAACAAACTGGGATATATGAGAAATACTGAAGAGTCAGTAGTGGATTTTTTAAGTCAGGAACAAACTAAGTCCTCCTCAAAAAAGAATTTCCTCCAAGCATAAACATGAAATAACTTTTATTAAAAACACGACAAATGAAAATCATCATTGTGAAAGGAGCAGCCAGCTTGAAAGTCTCTATTTCCCTTATTTGATAAGCAGTCTCAAAGACTTTTCAGTGAACAGGGATGTTTCCTACAGAAATTACACTTAAAATGAATAAAGATAAATTGTTGGAGGCCCCTAATATTTGGAAAGACTTACATTTTAAAGTGCTTAATATTATAAAACTGAAGAATATTATAGAATAATTTTTCAGTTTGAAACAAAACACCTAAATGTACTTACAGATTTTGAGTTCTGAGGTTGAACAAGGCCATAGGAAAGGTAATGATCTAATTCATAATTTTGTTGACTTACCACAGTAGTGTGCAAAAATTAAGGGGTTTTGAGTTAATTTTGTGGTAACTGTGTACTTTGGACATGCAACTATTTTTTCATAATATTTTTTGTAGTCCTTTTCTGATATGTCAAAGAAAATAATGAATAGTTACAATTCATCTAAAATTTTCTTTACATTTTTCATACAGATCTTTTTAATTAAACAAACAAAGAAACCAACCAACACAACAACAAAAAATCCCAAATCTTTCCCAGCTTTGATTTACTCTCACAGAAAGGAGCATTCCTCAGAGGAGATCCCCTATCACCTGGCACTGCCAGAGGTCCTTTGTGTTCCTCAGGGCAGCCCCAGAGCCCAGGGAAAATTGGGAGAGCTGCTCCTGCAGTCTCTGGTTTTATGGCAATGAAGAGATTTCACAGAACAATAAATTGCATTTCACTGTGCTGTGGCCCAGTGTGGTAACATAGATAAAGATTGTGTGGGGAGATAAAGAGTTGGTTCTAAAGTTAATCTTGTGGCTGATGCATTGCAGCTGTGTTAATTACCCCAGAGTGGGAACAGCCTTGCTCTCCCAGCTCTGCCTGTGACACACACTGAGCTCGCTGGGAGGGGCTCAGGTGCAGTTTCAGCTCAGTTGGAGTCAGTCCCAGTCGGAGCTGGCTGGAATCTGCTGCTGTGCTGGGAAGCCCCAGGGACAGGAGGTGGTGCAGGGGACAGATCAGGTAAGATTTTGTACCAGGGACAGGAAGGAGTGAGCCTGAGTGTGAGAGGGGAGAGAG
>VWYE01008744.1:47447-73615 GCA_013398995.1 Alaudala cheleensis | reverse complement strand
AGTAGTGTGCAAAAATTAAGGGGTTTTGAGTTAATTTTGTGGTAACTGTGTACTTTGGACATGCAACTATTTTTTCATAATATTTTTTGTAGTCCTTTTCTGATATGTCAAAGAAAATAATGAATAGTTACAATTCATCTAAAATTTTCTTTACATTTTTCATACAGATCTTTTTAATTAAACAAACAAAGAAACCAACCAACACAACAACAAAAAATCCCAAATCTTTCCCAGCTTTGATTTACTCTCACAGAAAGGAGCATTCCTCAGAGGAGATCCCCTATCACCTGGCACTGCCAGAGGTCCTTTGTGTTCCTCAGGGCAGCCCCAGAGCCCAGGGAAAATTGGGAGAGCGGCTCCTGCAGTCTCTGCTTTTATGGCAATGAAGAGATTTCACAGAGCAGTAAATTGCATTTCACTGTGCTGTGGCCCAGTGTGGTAACATAGATAAAGATTGTGTGGGGAGATAAAGAGTTGGTTCTAAAGTTAATCTTGTGGCTGATGCATTGCAGCTGTGTTAATTATCCCAGAGTGGGAACAGCCTTGCTCTCCCAGCTCTGCCTGTGACACACACTGAGCTCGCTGGGAGGGGCTCAGGTGCAGTTTCAGCTCAGTTGGAGTCAGTCCCAGTCGGAGCTGGCTGGAATCTGCTGCTGTGCTGGGAAGCCCCAGGGACAGGAGGTGGTGCAGGGGACAGATCAGGTAAGATTTTGTACCAGGGACAGGAAGGAGTGAGCCTGAGTGTGAGAGGGGAGAGAGGAGAAGGAGAACTGAGTGACTGCTGTTGGCGTAAATGGACAGACCCTGAGAGCTGCTTGGAGATGCCTTTGGGAAACAAGATAGAGACCCTTAAATAACAAGGTGTTGGTGTGTGAAGCCTTCTGATTAGTATGAAAGACTGATAGATAATAAAGTCGTGATACTTGGGCCCCCTAGAAGTATTTAATGAAGCATTTTGTGTGTCTTGACCATCTTGACTACCACAAGCCAGGTAGTGCCAAGCACTTCCCTCTGCAGTTAAAAATGTTTTTATTTGATGAGCACCCATAAAACTTCTGTTAGCAGCACTTGGAAAGTCACTGGTCTCAACTTGTCTTCTTGAAGGAACACTGCTGTGCAGGAAACCTGTGGAGGAAAATAGTGAGATTCTTTTGTCTTTCACTCTGATATGCAGGTGTCATAAAAAAATCTGAATTGTGACTTCCCAACTGCACACAAACAGAATTAGTTTCTGTCGTCATGCAAATCTTGACATGAGAACAAAAGAGCCCTTTACTCTTTGATGAAGCTGTAGAAAGGTGATTGTCTTTCTTTTAGTTGTCAGAGATTGTTAGTGAATGGCTGTAACGTTAATTCCATTTCTAGGATGAAATCAACCATATTTAATATTTAAAAGGGATAAAATAGCAAGGCAACAGTTGAACGAATAATTACCACAAATAATTGAATTCCCGTTCACTTTGTTTTCTGTTTGTACTTCCAACTGTGAATGGATGCCAAATCCTCAAATATAATTCTATTAATTCTTGTTTTACATATTTCTCCAGCAAATAATTTCTTGGATTGTTGTTTGTTGAAAATACTGAAATGGGTGATATTACAATCAGGTTAATTACATGTCATGTTCCTTTTTTTCCCCCCAATTGAGTGTTATACACAGGTAACCAAAATTATGTAAATTACTTATGGAGAAAAAAAATACAGTAACTCTTATGTGTTACATCACTGTGGCTAATTGAATTTAAGCTTCATTTTCTCTGTGTTCCAGTTGCAAAGCAAGACAAAAAAAGAAAAAAAGCCCATAACTGTATCCTTGCCTGTGCTCCCTGGTTAATGCAGATTTCTTTCTGGCAAGATAACCTGGGTGAGATTCACAAGTGCTGTGAATCTCCACGTGTCTCATTCCTACTCTAAACTTAACATCAACCATATTTATTTTGTAAATTTAAGGCTGACATTTCCTGTGGTAAACTGCAGTGTTGAAGTGTATCAGTCACACTGAACAGAATGAGTATTACAGACATCTTTCACATATTTCATAAACAACAAGAAGGAAGCTGGTGACTGCAGAAAAGCTGAGTTACAATAATCAGCCTCAGCAGAGGAGTAGCAGCATCAGGGAATTGTAGAAATAGAACAGGTGAGAGCAGGAGTGAAACAGGTTCAAGCCCAGGTTCTCTTTCTGGTGCACAACTGGAAAAATAAATGTCTTTTTCACTGGTGTAGGTATAGTTGTTTGTGTTGGTTTAGTTATTTAAAAAAAAAAAGACTAATGGGAATGTGTTTAGCTGTAAATGTTACACCTCAATGTGTTGAATAAACACCATTGCAGTAACACTGCTAGGTATAAAGCTGACCACATTTGGCAGTGCAATCCTGGCTTTCCTGAACTGGTGCCAACTCTGAAAACAGTCACCTTTCTCAGGTTTTGTGTTTTGATTTTATTATTCTCATCACTGCAATTAGTGCTCCAGCAGAGTTCTCAGGTAAAATTGCTGAGACATGACCCTTTCATTTCTCCTTTTCATTTGTTTATGGTTATTTCTCTTCCCCCAGAAAAACTGGAAACAAAATCTTATTTTAGTCTTTTGAGTTCAGGAAATATAGGGTGATGGTACTTTTCACTGTAATTCAAAGTGAGACAAAGGCTGATTTTCCTGATCCAGAACTACAGCAGGTGGGTTCAGGAAGCAGGAATGTACCACGATGGCACTTTGAGCTGAGCAAAGATCTTGAGAGTTCTGTCAAATACTGATCAGATTGCTCATTGTTCTGAGCCCTGCAAACATATGTGTATGTACAGTTGGAGTCACTGTGACA
Source organism: Alaudala cheleensis (assembly GCA_013398995.1). Lineage (NCBI taxonomy): Eukaryota > Metazoa > Chordata > Aves > Passeriformes > Alaudidae > Alaudala > Alaudala cheleensis. Next base: position 70,795 of record VWYE01008744.1, on the reverse strand, counting down.
TTTCAAAGGATTATTTTTTCCTTCAACCTTTGAAGAGAAACACAAGTGTGAAAGAGAAGAGCAATGGGTCTTTTGGAAGAGAAGTTATACCAGGTGCATTTCAAGTTGTGGGAAGACTGTTGGATTATAAAAGCTGGTGAATCTGCCTAGGTATCAAAAATATGTCTTTATGTTATGCAACCCCCTTGTTTTCTGCTGCCTTTTACTGAGGAGCAGGATAGTGATTCTTTCAAAATTAGTTTAGTGCTGCAGTTGAGCACAGAGAAATCTTTCTCCCATGTGTCTGTTGTTTCAGTTCCACACTGAATGCTTCTTTTCTGTCAGATCTTTAACTCAGTCTGACAAAAGGCTGGGATTAAAGAAACTCCTCTACTATTTTTTTTTTAAACTGTGTTAAGTAGTTTTAATTTCATTGGCATGGAGGAGATGAGGGAGTGCACTCTCAAGTTTCTAGAGGACACCAGGTGAGGGTTGATGTGCCTGAGGACAGAACTGCACATGGACCTGAAGAGCCTGGGACAGGGACCTGATGAAATTCAGCAGAATTTAGCAAGGGCTGTCTCAGAGCAGGGATGGTGTTGCTGAAGTGGAGGAAGTTCATCAGAGGGCCCCCAAGCTGGTCAAGGAGCACTTGCCCTGCCAGGAGGGGCTGAGGGGGCTGCAGAACACACAGCTGTGGAGGGGATCAGTGAGTGGCCTCATGGTGCCTGGGGACATCAAGGATGTGTCCCCCACACAGAGGGGCATGGCTGGAAGAAAGCAGTGGGCATGTGTTGAAACAGGAGAGGTTCAGACTGGAAATAGGGAAAAAAGCTTTGACTTGCTGAGGCACTGGAAGTTCCCCCAAAGAGGTTGAGCAGTCTGTGTTCTTGGAGGTGTTTAATATGAGGCAGGATAAACCCTGAGCACCCCAGGCTGGCCTCAGAGCTGTCCCTGTTTTGAGCAAGAGGTCGGACTGCAGATCTCCTGAGGTCCCTTCCAGCCTGAAGCATCTTGTGATCTTCTGGTTCTGACCAAACCTGTGAGGAAAATAAAAATTATGATGTGGAGTGAGCACACAGGGGCAAAAGTTCATGAGTCTCACTGACCTGAAACCAGAGCAGCATATCTGAGTGCAAGTGAAGTTATTAAGGGTTTCATCTTAAAGCTGATGGTTGGACTGGCAGAACAGCATTATGATAGGAAAATCTATTCAGTTTTGAAGGGTCAGCTTACAAGGCTCTCTAGTTTTGACCAATAGCAGAAATTATAGATCCTTCAGATAAAATATCCTGTTCTTCATGTGGTGTTAAACAAATTAAACTATTGAATTCTGGAATTATGAGTAAGGTTTGATGAAATAGACTGAAATCCATCCATTAAAAATGAATTCAGCACACCAGGGAACTTTGAAATGTGTATTCTTCATGTGAATACTGATCTGTCACCCAGAGGCATTGACACCCAGGGTTACCAGAGCCTGGTCCCCACACTGGAGGGCAGTTTGGTGGCTCAGCAGGTTGCTCTTACAGGGTGTCCCTCTGTGCTCTCTGAGGGTATTCACCTGCACCTGGAAAAGAGATCTGCTTTGAAAACTTCAAAAAGACAACACCTTTAATAATGGCAGAGCTATTGTTTTAACAAGACAAAATGTAACTAGTGACATCTGTGACAAAAGTGGTTTTAAAAATTTGCTTGCAATGCTAGGAAAAAGAAGAGTTTAGATGATGGTGGTTGGTGGTGTTGAATCCCATATTAGTAGGGGCCATTTAAATAAACCTATAGGTTTGTCTTACACTGTTTATCAAAAATTGCCAACTTTTATACTACTGATGCTCTCATAATGCAACAAATAATTTCCAGCCTGTTTTTTGTAATTACTTGCATACAGACTTGGAGGCAGGGCATTTCACTAATGTAAGCAATATCAGTACTTACTAGATGAGGCAGAAGTGTTTTTGATTATTCCTTTTCCTCCTCTTTGGACCACATGCCAAAGTCATGCCTAGTTGTAGTTACAGCAGTTGTTCACTTATGGTTGATTCTGTTCTGAGAACTTCTTGAGGCTACAGAGTAAAAGGTAAAATACTTGTAAAACTATAAAATGAGCCTGGTAATCCACACCCCACGTTGGTTTATTAAATAAAGCAAGACAGTACAGAGGCAGGGAGAGGCTCTCTATTGAAAAAGTTTATTGGTTGCTTTATCTTGTGCCAGTATGTGAATGACTTCATCATATTTAACAATGTTAACAAATTTTTTCCAAGAAGCAAATGCCAACCTTGAATTTATAGTTTCAGCCTTTAACCTCCAATCATACCAAGGATAACAGCATATTTTACATTTTCTTCTCTTGTCCCAGATAAGTAATAATTGCCAACAAGAATCATTAAACAAGTTAAAGCATTTAACTTCATTATAGTAATTCTTGTTCGTCAGGCACGTCGTGCCATTATCAGACCTTTTGCATCAGTAGAAACAATTGATAAATCTGTAATAATTCTGTGTCTCAAAGATTGGATAATGATCCCTTGTAATTCTCTGACATGGCACACACAAAGTACTGCTTTTCAGTGTGTAATTTCTCATTTCAGAGAACGTTAACCAGACTGAAAAAAAAACCCCAACCCGCTTTCATACAATCTGTTCAGTGGAATGTAAATGAATGTGGGGAACAGCTTCTTAATAAATGAGCCACCATTGTGATTATTTTCAGTAACATTTGCTGTACTTAATGGTACCATCCATCTCAGGATTTCTACATTTATCCTGTTTATAGGATGGTTAAAACCTTTATGAAGGAATCATTAATTTCCTTCCAAATGTCACTGACTTTGAATGCTTTGATCAGTCCAAGATTAGCCCAGCCCCTGTCATCAGCAGTCTCTGATGAGTTCGGGCTGATTTGCTTTGTACATCAAAGGCATGAAAGGACCAGTCCAAGTCTCAGACTTTCTGGTTCCACGTTTGAAGTCTCCTGAATACACATGAGCCATTCAGTGCCAGGGGGATGAGGAGCTGAGGACCACTGTGCAGATGGTGGACAGTGTGCATCTGAACTCACTTTGCCTTTCATCAGAGACACACACTGCCCCGGGATGTCCCCATGGGTGAAATTCATGGTTCAAAACCATCGTGAGACTCATTAACATTTTAAAAGGGAAAAAGTTCCTCAGACATCCCAGTACAGGATAGTCCCAGTTTTACCCTGTGTGTTGCAAGGTGACAAAATGCATGTAACTGCAAAGCTGGTGTGTTTTGCTTGTGAAAGTCTGTGAACAAATTACACATGCTACTCAGAGTGAGAAGAGTCAACCTCTTCATTGCAGGGATTTTTATCTGAGTTTTCCGTATTGTTTCCTCTTTCAATTTTTACTGTATTTTAAAAGAGCAAAAAATAACAAATAACCCCCAAGTATCTAATTACATTTAAAATAGTAGTTATCTTTATGTGAAATGTGAATTGCAAAGCTCTTTGAATTACCTGTTTTATCCTTCAAGCCAGCCTATAAATAAGGTGTAGTTTTGCTCTAGGTTTTGCCATGCAGTATTTATTTTAAAAAGTTTTTTAAAGCTTCCTTTTTCAGAATTACTGTGTATGTTGTTCTGCAGTTGTAATCTCATAGGTTTATAAAATCTGAGTCAAGATTTTCAAAAGTGATGCTTAAAAGTAGCATCTTGAATGTCTGTTATAGGCCCTAATAGGCACTTTGATTATCTAGAATTGCTGTGCAGTTTCCTTTACAGAGGCTTCATTCAATAATGAGATAATTAAATAAGAGCTTAAAAGGTTTTAAGACACATAAAAAGGAAATGACATGTTTTATATGGTTGGTACATCATAAGGCAGCAATAGTGAGACCATGTTGGGCTTCACAGAATAGAACTGGTCATAACAGTGACAAGTGACAGAAAAATGTGAAGAGTGGGGCAGAAAACAGCATCTGTAGAAGTCTGGAAGGTTCTGGTGTCAGTGGGCAGGGGTTTTGTGAAGCAGTGCAGCTGGGAAATGCCTCTAATGCTTGTTTGGATCTGTGGAGATGTCAGGTGACAAATGGGTGAAGTTCTCTCTCTTACACACTGCAGATTGCATTTGGGATGCTCTACAAATAGCTGTTTAAAAATTAATGTCAGTTTGACTCCAGCATCGTGCATGGGCTATTTAACAGTCTTTAGAGAACTGCAAAAACACCCACAAGGTAGAGGATTACTGAAAATGGCTGAAAGAGTGTTAATTAGAGTCAATGGGATGAAAGTGAGAAGAAATGCACACAGTGAATGTAAAATTCAGCTGAGTGTTACAGCAGGGAATAGTGCCACACTGAGACCTTGGTGTGACAGCCAGCCTGAGTTCTTGGTACAAACACACACACAGGCATGGGTGTCTGCTGTCATCAAGAGTTCAGACTTTGTGTACAATGAGCCAACCTTTGAAGAGAGAAAAGGAAGGAAGGGCAGAAAAAGGGAATGTGATGGGACTGGTGCTGTAGGTGGGGAAGGTAAAGCTGGCAGGAGTCTCTGCCATCATTCACTGTTGTCCCAAGGTCCAGCTGAAACTCCTATTCTGCTGATAAAAAAGTGGATTAAGTTACCTATTTGGCCATTGCCAGCTCTTAATTTTATATTATTTTCACATGCAATTCTCCAAATGAAAATACTGTGAAGAGAGCAATTATTGGTTGGGGTTTTTTTTTTGTTTCCCACATTAACTGAAGTCTTTTCAGGGGGAGCACAGATGGCCCCGGAGCAGTGTAACAGTGCTCTGCAGCCTGCACTGCCATGGGCCACACTGTGCTGCTGGAAAAGCCCCTTTCAGAAGGCAGCACTGGCATTGCATTGCAGCAGCTCTCTGGAGTGCCAGTGCACATCTTGGATGGTCCATAATAGCAACATTTTAGGGCAATTCCCTTTTTTTTTTTTTTAATCAAGAATTAAAATGAATTTTTGCTGCATTTACTGTTCAGTGAAATATTACTGTAAATACTGGCTTGGTAGTTTTAAGTGCAGTGCCTGCCTCTCCTCAATGAGGATCCCATCCTAGACTTGTGGTGGGTTAATTTTATAACAACACACATAAATATCATATGCATCTACAATACTGTAATTACAAAGTTAATAGATTCAATGTAAAATTATTACCATTTCTCACCTCCAGGTTTATTCTTATGAGTCACAGACACTTTAGAAAATGTCTTTGGAATAGAGCTTTGGGAACTTATGTTTCAGTTCTTCAGATTTTCAATTTTAAATATCTAAAGAAGACAAGTGCAGGAAGACTCTGGGAGAAAGAAGGAAGCATTCTGTGTCTCCAAGTGCTGCTTTTGGTTTGGGCTCTTTTGCTGTGCTGTGTTGTCACAGCTGAGGTCATGCCCTGGTGCTGAGAGGGTTCTGTGCCTTTCCCAGATACGCTGCCTTTCCCAGATATCTTCATTTCCATCTTTGCCCTGTTCCTTAGGTGATTTCCATCATTATTTTCTGTCTCTGTGTGTGTGTGAGATCTCTATAGGATGAAGAATGTTGTAAAGCTGTGGGAATTTTCTGGCACAGATGCATTTGGAGAGTGGGAGTTGCTGTGCATTGTTTAAAGCAAGACATTTTTTGATTGTTTCCATGATGACTGGATGCATCGTTAACCCCTTTATTGTTGATGTCCTACTGAGACCTGATATGTAGTCTTAATTATTTTAAAAGACATTTCTTTGTTACTTAGCTGGTGATTAAAAGTAAATTAAAAGATGGCAATGGCAGACTATTGTTGTTCATTAGCAGATCTAAAACCCTAATCATCTAGTGAGGGACTAATTTTCACATAATTTTAAAAACAATAAGTATGCTGGTGTAGAAATTATTTGTGCTGCTTCTACCATTTAATTAACCAAATCACCAGAGAGGGAGAGTGTGAGAGTGATTATTTCCTATTAATCGAACTGAGAAATCTAAAGCAGAAATCCCAGTCAAAGCTCTTAATAACATTCCTCATAATAAGAAGATGAGTTTGAACTTCAAATGCTGAAGGATATTGAAAATTCTCACAGGGGAGTATGGGAAGGGCAAAGGCAAGACCAAGGTGACCAAAACACTCATTCATAATTTTGCAGAGACAAAAGATGAATTATGCTGCAGGAGGCAGTGATGGATATACAAGAACCCAGCCATCATTTGCAGAGCCTTTGAAAAGAAACATTTCTAAAGAAATATTAATTAAAACTCGTTGAAAACTGACCTTTAATGCTGTACTTTCATGAAAATCTCTTGAGTTCAGGAAGAGCAAAACCTCGAATTTGTTGATTTAAATAATGCTTCAGTTCTCAGTATTAATTGTTGTTAGTGTTAATGATCCTCTTTTTTCTCAATTTTCAGGTTTTTATCTGGCAAATGGTTGTTCCTTTGGTGAAATAAAACAGGGATTGTTGATGTTCAAGTCCTGCACCTCCCTCACACGTTTCCAGAGTACCTGCAGGTAGGACTGGGCATCACAGAAGGTGTCACAGAACTCTCACTGCCAAGGAGGAAACACCTTCTCTTGAAGAAGCTGGTGTTACTGCAGAAGGGATGGAATAAAGGCTTTAATATATTTTAAAGCTATGATTAAAATATTTCTGCTTTGATACACTGTATGAACATTTTTAAGAAAAGAAAATGCTCATATTGATTTTTTCTTAATAAGAAAGCAATTCTTTAGCACAGTGAAGGAGCAAAACCATGAAAGCTGACACTTTGCCTCTGTGCATCACAGAAATTCTAACACTTCCAGCCACCCTGATTACATCAATTAAATCCTTCTCAAACGTTATAAATGTGTTGTGGGACTCAGCCATTCACTCAGCTTTGTCTCACTTTAAACAGGATACAGGTGTGTTAAAAGTGGCAGGTCAGCAGCACAAATAGAGCTCTGTGTCCCAGAGCTGAGCACAGCACAGGGCTGGGGAGCTCTCAGCAGTGGGAGCTCTTGGAAAGGACAGAAAGGCTTCCTGAGCTGTGCAGCTTTACTGGCAACATTCTGTTCCTTCCATGAGCCTGGTTTGCTGGTCCTTGCTAGCAGATAACCAGAAAGTGACTGAGAATGAACAAAAAGGGACAGCAGAAATGCTGTGGGAGCAAATAGACTCCTCCAGTCAAGTGAGTAATAACTGATAGTGTTGGTCCAGTTCTGCTGCTGTGGATGCAGTGAGAGAAAAAATAAGTAGAAAAGACAAAATAAACAGAGAAGCTGAGAATTTTATCTGGAGCAGTAAAAAGAAATCTCTAGTGTGATCCTCCCTTGTGTGTAGTTCCCTACATGTTGCTGCTGACAGTGGATTTCAGTTATAAATATTGTATCATCTGTTCTCCTCTGCTCTCTCAAATAACTGCATCTGTTTAGTTCTATTTCATTTGTTCTTTCTAATTTTCTTTGTTAATGATTTCATCACCTTTGCATAGGTGAAAGTTTGCATGAGTAAATTTATCTACATTTTCATGTATCTTGTTACTGGATCTCAGTTTTGCTTTGTTTGTTATGAGCATCAAAAATTAATGTTAAGATTTATTAGAGAAACAAATACTCATTGTATTAACCTTGGCTTCATTCTAACAGTACCATAGGATCTTTAAATGCCTGCTGATTTCCTTTCCTTGGCAATCACAGACAGTATATTTATTTGTATTTATTGAGGATATTTGAAAGAATTGGTCAGTGCTTGGCTTTAAATGACTTTGATATCAAAGTAACAGGCTGAGTCAGTAAAGAAAAAAACTACCAGATGGTAACCTCAGTGTGGGATAGAGATAAATGTGAATCTGAAATGAGGAATGTCCCAAATAATGAGGGTCATTTGAGAGGAAGATGGTGTGTGAGCTCTGTCCATGAATAATGCATGCATGTACCTCCTCCAGTAATCATGATGCATGGCTTCTCTACTGAAACCACCACGGGATCACTTTTACAGGGGAATCAAGTGCTTTAGGTACCTTAATTATTTAGATTATGTATCTGAGAGAAGAAAAAATGTTTGAATTTCATAATCCTGCTTTTTGTCTTGGTGTCAAGGAAGGAGAAGGGTGAGCTGGGGACAGAACCCTGTGTGAGCTCCCCAGGCACAGTGCTGCCATGGCAAAGATTATCCTTCTGATTCCTCTTACCCTCTTTACCCACCTCGATGGCAAACACTTCCAATGAGTGAAATCAAGTTCCAGTTGGTAAGAACATCCTATCCCCCCTCAAAAAACTGTGCAAGTCCATCTGTCCCACCTCTCATTCACAGTGTGAAAAGTCACACATGGAATTGCCACGGGGGAATCTCTCTCCAAAAGGACAAATCACAGCATTTTTCCCTTTTGGGGTTACCCACTTCCTTTGCCCTGAAACAAAGCCGAGAAAAAAGATGTTCCTCTCCTTAATTTTAATTCCTAGCCCTGATAACAGGAAGAGGTGCTGAAACACAAGGCACCTGAATCAATGAGAAAGAAACTGCTGGTGCTGTGGAAGTGATTTGCCATGGGAGATTTGCTGCCACACGAATGCAGCTCAGAGCTCAGCTTGTGAGGTTGTTGATTCTGCAGAAATTCCAGGTACCAGCCCTCACTGACTGTTCCTCTTACGCTTGCTTAAGCCAAACAGGCAACATTAGGGCCCTCCTGGAAACAGAAATCAAGCACTTGCTGACTTTGCTACCTGAAACAAAACTGTCTCCGAGGCACCTTTGCCCCCACTGTCCTCTGTAACCTCTGCACTCCCGTTTTTCCTCTTTCACAGGCAGCAGTAATTATGTTGTTCTGCTCTCTTAGGAATGCTCAGCAGAAGTGTAGGAACAGGCTGAAGTGGTTTTTAGAATCCTTTGCAAACTGAGCAAATTATTTGCTTCTTATCAAAAAATGAATGCTCTCATCTTGCTCAGAACTCACTCCCAAAGATCTCACTAAATAAGAAAGTCTTCCATAAGGAAACTCTCCCACACAGGACTGTAGCAGCATACTCAGTCTAGATCTGGTTTTGTTAAAATTCTTCCTCAAAATTATTAGCAATTTGAGAGCACTGAGTGTCACTAAGAAATACAAAATATCTGTTGCTATTTCTCTTTTTTCAGGTACATTTATGTTAGAGAAATTTTTGTTAGTGTGTTCACATGAAGTGGTGAGTTCATTCCTATCCAGGTGAATGACCCTTATCACCTGTCAGGGTACTGAGGAGTTCTGCATCTGGTGCTGGACACTGACCAAATGTGCCTCTTTCCAGGAGCTTTGGGCTCCTCCTGGAGCTGCAGCGAGCTCAGGCTCAGCAGTGGACAAGCTCCAGTGATCAAATGCAGTTACTTACAACACACATTTCCATAATGGAATGCAGTTCCAGAAGTTAAAGAACAAATTGCAGCGTTAGGATGATAGTGAGCCATAGCAATCCTATTTGTTGGTGTAAAAGCCCAGCTGAATTGCAAGGCTGGCTAATTGCCTTGTGCAGCCTCTGCACTGAGTCACAGCTCCCCTGCTCTGACCATTAGCCACGGCTGTTAAACTGTCTGGGGGTTAAATGTGACACCAGCTCTCAGAATCTGCTATGGACAGCTGATTTTTTCTTTCCTAGCTCAGTAGGGTGTGAGGTTTTTCCCTTCACTCCCTCAGACTGAGTGTGTGACGTAGAACGCTGAAGTGGGAACTGCAGCATTTCCTCTCCTCTGCTGTCCTGTCACTTTATTACCATTTCTATTAAGTGTCCTAATTAACACTTTGTTTGCTTTAGACTTCAATCTCCAGTTTTCTGTTGCAGCTTTTGAAGACCTATTTTGATAAAGCTTTATATCTCTCACCATAAGAAATATTAAATATATGCTGTGCTTAATAGATTCTTTGAGTCTCATGTAGAAACAAAACAGATGGCAAATCTGGGAACAGGATGTTTCTCTTGGGTAATACTTTGCTTCAAATTCACTGTTAATGTTAGGGTCCCTAGTGATGAGCCTGCCTTTTTTAGAGCACAAGGACAAGTTATCCTTAGAAATAATAGCAGGAGAATTACAAAGAGTCTAAGAGGAAAAATTTCTCTGTATGTTTTATTTAAAGCCTGTTGGACTCATGCCATGGGGATAAGTTGTGACTGAAATTCTGAAAAGCCTGGATCATTTCAGGATACTTGCAGTTCTTTCTAAAACAACAGCAATATAATTGATTGGTTTGGATCCTTCACTGACCACAAAAGGAGTCAGGAAAGTATTTTCATCTCATCTACACAACAGCAGAATTGGCTTAGGGCATTGGTAGAGTGGTGTCATCCCCACATAAAACAACAGGTAGCAAACTATTGAAGTTTAACTAAAAACTATTTACTGAGATGGGGCTGAAGGGACAAGTGGAGTAGCCTGATGTAGCACTGTTTGCAGACTTTGTGTGATGTGACACTCAGATCTCCTGTGCTGGTGTTTTACTCGTGCCTCAGTATCAGAAGAGCTGAATTGAAATTCCAGGGCTGTTAATTTGTTTGTGAGACTCTTAGAAAAATTCATCTCCATCTCTGACTGCTTCCTGAGCACCATAATCTAAACTCATTTGGAGTATCAGGAGTTCTAAGATCTGTCCTCCTCTGCTACTCTGGAAAATTCATTAATTAATTGATTAGTTAATTAGTTCATTCACTCACCTGTCACTCATCAGGAAACAGGAACAGGACAGTGCCACTGACTGCAACAACTGCAGGTGTGCACTCACCTGCACAGGCCTGAGAATGCACCTGCAGCAGGCACTGCAGGGGCAGCCATCTCTGGAGATCTGCAAGAAACACTGCAGAGAGAAAGAGCCCACATAAAACCATCTCTGGAGCTGCATTAAAATAACTCTGAGCACTCTCAGTCTTATCCATGGATTCTGCAAAGTTGAGGAGCAGGACATTGGAACCTCAGGCTTTCAGGAACATCAGTTAATAGGAAGCTCCCAACTGGCTGCTTAGGCAATATTCTTAGGTGTTCCAGGGGAAAGGGGTTTTTTAATATGGCTGGAGGTGTGAATAAACAAGTAAATCTGCTACATCACCTCATTAAATTCTGTAGACAACATGCAGTTGAATCAAGAAGGCTCTGTAATATATGCAATAATATTGGAATGCAAAAATTACCCCAAACATTTCCCTCACACATCAGTCTTATTTCAACCTTACATTACATATTCTTCTTTCTGCTTCTCTCAGTTGCTTTGATTTTAGAAAATGCAGCTCACCCAGACAAAATCTGCCAGATTCCTGTATGCACGAGTGGCAGTGCAGCCTGGCCCTGAGCATGGAACACCCTCCAGCTGCCCAGAGGAGGCCACAGCCTCCTGCATCTCCTCTGCCTGCTGCCATTCCTCACGTTGTCCCCAGAGTCCCCTCCAGCTCCCCACTGCTGCCCTGCTCAGGGGCTGACAAGCAGCTCAGCTGCTGCACAGTTTCTGAATGGACACAAACTTGGACTTGATGGCAAAACATTTCAAAGGACAGGGAAGACTTTGTTCAAGTGCTGACGTGTCTTTGTAAGGGCAGCAAAGCAATTTTCCCTTCCTGTAATCCAATCAACCAAAAAATAATCAAACCAGAATTATAAACCCAAGCCACAGCTGAAATAAATGTTCCATGGCTTACCTACCACTATTTATTTGCTTTAAACGCCAAAGCATGCTTTTTAAAACTTTTTTTTGATAGTCCAGCATTATTGTACAGCAATTTAGAATAATCCAAAAGGGAGGATGTACTAATGGATTTGAGGCTAATGACATGTCTAATCTATTGAGCTTTGTCAGGCTGCTGGTAGTACTTTGTCCTGCAGCAGTGGAACACATCCTTCATGCCATGGCCCAGACTCCCAGCCCACTGCTGCTTCTCTCGATACTGTCAGGTTCAGGCTTTGCTCAGGGCTTTATTCATGCCAGAATGATGCAGGAGACATAAGCAGATGAGTGTTTAAACCAAGGTATATATCACCAAAATAATATGGAGCAAAGCAAAAAGCAAATTTCAGGATTCCTGTGTTGACCATGGTTCATAAAGTACGTTGTCAAGACAGGGATTCTGTTTCACAGGGATAATGAGAAACACAGTGTGTTTAAGTTTTCATCAGCATGCATTTTTTGAAAGTGCAAACCGACTTTTCAATATATATATAAAATGTCCTATCTTCATTCTTAACCTTCTTAACAAAAAAAGAGATAGAAGTTTCTAATGTAAAATTAAAATGGGGTGTCTTACATTAGAGGTTAACAATCTCGGAGGTTTGCCTGACTGAGGGACATTTCTGTGAGCCTGTATTAGGTGCTAATGGCACACATCACTAGAGGCATTTTAGGCATCTAAATCTCTTTGAAACATCTGTTCCTATATGTTTAAAGTATTGAGCATGAATTTCATTAGAATAAGCGACACCAACTAAGTAGTGGTTAATTGTCTGTTATTGAGGGCATCTTTAAGGTAGGGTTATTTAAACAATTTAACACAAACTTGTCATCAGGCTTGATAACAGAGTTGTGATTTGTAATCTCATGCAGTTCTTTATCCTCGCCTCTGTTTCTTGGCTATAGAGGAAAACTTCAGTGGTACTGTCAAAAGCTGAATTCCTTGAATATCCTTGAATCTCTAATATCAATAATATTTCTCATGTCATAAGCTCATCGTGGTTTTAATTTGAATCATGTGTCAGTAGCAATTTAAGCATTTTTAATTGATTGTCCTCAAGATACATCCAGAGACACTATGAAATCTCCATTATTCTGGCAATCCTTTGGTTTTGGGATTGTCATAGTAGCTGATGGTGTAATTAAAAGAGCTGTTCTCCTGTGAATCTCTGGAGATCAGTGTCACTTGTCACACAAGAGTCAATCCACCTGTGGTGGAACTGAGCTTTGGACCATGACTCTTGCAGCTGTATAACATGATGCTTTTTCATATCATCAGCCTGGGGTACCGGTTACAAAATAAAAAAGTAGCTTCTTACAGTTGCTCTTTATAAGAAAAGCTATAGTCATGTAGTCCCATGTAATCTCATGTCCAAAAGCAGCATGGCCTTTTTATGACAATTTCCTTTGATTTTAATGATCAGAAAAACTGAACATAACATTTGCACTGAACTAGTGCAAAACACATGGGTTACAGAATAAGCTGTTCAGTCCCTCTGAAGGATCTATAGTTATTGTGGTGCTGAGGAGAGAGGATAAATAAGCAAATAAAAGGGAAAAGGGAAGATGACATTTCCCTCAGACCCTTAGAGGCTATAGTTGGCCAGGTTCAAATTTGCAAGCAAATGTGCAGGGTTCTGTTCACGAAACCCGTCTGGAGCAGGACTGCAGCTTTCCATTTTGTCACGTCAGAATAGGTGTTAGGCAGGCTTGCCTGAGTCCAGTGCATGTGTCCTTTCAGATATTCCATCTATCTGTCATTTCAGTTTGAGTTTGGATGGCTGACTTTTGATTATTGCACAGGTGTGCTGTAAGACCTGCACAAACAGCCCTCATTGCTCCATGCCCAGTGTGTGCTTGAAGGCAGCAGGCTCGTTCCTTTCATGACACAGCAAAGGGTTTGTAGGAGTTCTGTAAATCACTTCGGTAAGTTTGAACTCCCCCAGCCATGCTAATGTGACCTGGTTGTTATTCTGACATGGCTTTTTGCTGCAGTAGTGTCTGGCTTCCCAGGGGGATGGTATTGGATACAGGCAGTATCCAATGCTCCAGCAAAACCCTGTGTGTGATCCATGGGGTGGGACAGCTGTGGCAGCAGCACTGGGAGCTGCTCATCCATCTCTCACGGGGTGGGAGCTGCTCATCCATCTCTCACTGGTTGGGAGCTGCTCATCCATCTCTCATGGGGTGGGAGCTGCTCAGGTAACAGCTAAACTGTGAGAACAGGCACTAGGATATCATGGAAGACAGAGTGATGAGGCCCTGAGCCTTTGTTTAAGTATCTTGGGACTCATTCTGGGGAAAAGAACACTTTTCATGTCTGCAGCACAAAAATCCAGACTGCTATGGATTAAAAATAATTAAAATATCAGCTTTCTTAAAGAGCTGAAAGCGCCACTAAAATTTCTGACATGCAGACAGATACCAAACCAAAATGGAGTTAGGTGTTTTGGGGAGCTGCAGTTTTTCCTGGATTTTGCATGGTGGTGGAGATCATAAGGAGTCTTTTATTATTATCTGGGATCAGATCACAATTGTCTCTAGCCTGTCAGGTAGGCTGGAAGCCAGCATGAGTTCCTACTCTCCCTCTCTTGAGTCATTCCCTTTTCTAGGGGGAAACATCTGGGCATCCTCCTATTGGAATAATTAATAACCAATGAATTTAGTCTCATTTTCAATTCCCTTAAGACTGTAGATTTTCTTAGACTATGGATTTCTCTCCGTATCCATAAACTATTTGACCTTCTGACTTATTAAAAATAGTTCTCAGCCATTCAGTATGGTTTGAATTATTTAGACGGAAGAACAAGAGTGAGGTGCCCATCACATTTCTGAATGAACAGTGTATATACACTGTTAATTCACAGGATTACTTAGAGGACCACTATACACTGCACAAATAAGTTATACAGTATGGTTGTATGGAATTCTGAGGAAGGCAATATAATAGCTTAACATTTGTTGTTTGGAAAACCTTGTACCTGAAAAATTTAGGCAAAATTCAAGATCTGGCTGTGAGGCTGATGTGAGTGTGTGCTTGAGGATTCTCAGTTCAAAGACTGTATTTTTGTTACCAGACCATCCCAGAGCAGTGCTGCTGGGTTTATTTTGGCTTGTCTTATTAGCTGTTGCTAATGATCTATAGCTGGTCAGTTCCTGGAGTTCTCATACTGGAATGAAAATATTTTATTAAAAAAAAAAAGTAGCAAAAGGAAGTCTGTGCATTGTACTAGTCAGAAAAAACACCACTTCTTTGTGGTTTGCATTAATTTCCCATGAATTCCTTAAATTTTTGAAGTTAGAATTTTAATGTTGTGGTTTTTTTACTCTATGCAAAAGATTTTCCCGTATCTGCCAAAAACTGTGACTGAAAAGGATAATAAGAGAGAAATTTGTCCAGCACATCTAATTACATTAAACTTAGTAATTTAGTGCTATGAAACAGAGTAAAAGGTATTTTAGTATCATAATATCTTAATAACTATGTCTTAACTGTGTGTTACCTTAATAACCATGCAATATTGGAAAGTTCTCCCAAGAACAAACATCCCTTCCCTGATACTTGAATTCAATTAAGCTGAACGCTTCAGGTGCATGATTACAGAGGCCTTTTTGCCTATGTTAATGTTGTGTTTCCAGACACAGAAATAACATAGGCATGCACTTGTGCAACTGGAGTCCTAAAATACACACATCAACAATTGATCACTGGAGAGTTTTCTGCTCTGGGAAATCACAAATAGCAAACTTCATGGCTAAGAGAGATGAGAACTTGTGTATTAAATTTGATTTTAAAGTAATGAAGATTGGAAGAGCTGGATACAAGCAATAACAAGAATAATTTAATTTTTCTTTTATATATATTTTTAAATGCAATTAGACTTTTTTCCCCTGCATATCCAAGTGCTTGTACAGGTTCTCTTTCTTCTGGGTTTTAATCAGAAGCATGACAAAGAACAGAGATGTACCTCTAATGATTGTTTCCCTCAGAGGTGTGAAGCAGTTCAGCCTTTTCTGGAGCTGCTCAGACAGCTTTGTTAATCCTGAAACTTGGTCACTTGGAGGATTCAGTGTGAGGGGCATTTCCATCACCAGCTGTGTCACCCAGCAGTGTGCCAGGGTTTGGTGTTCACCTGTCTCTGCCTTTGGGCATTGCTGTGTTTATTGCCTGGGAGAGGTCGTGACCAGTTCAGTTCTTGCTCATTTTGCTGTTTTTTATTACAAATTCAAGCTGCAGTTCTTCTCATGTGCCTCAGTACTTGGCAGGCTGGTTTGAAAATGGTATCATTTGTATATCCATGCACCAGGGGTTAAAAATGGGCCTCAGCTTTGCAGTGACTGAGGGTTTTTGAAGCTGCTGCTGTGTGTTTATTGCAGATTTGCAAGGCAGGCAAAGGGGCTGTAGCACCGTGTCTGATTTTAGACACTTCAGGCATGTGAGGAAAGGGGCAGAGTAATCAGAGCCAGCTCAGAGGATGGAAGCAGATATGATCAGAGAAAATATGATCTCCCAGAAAAGACTGATAGAGCTGGGCTTGTTTAGATGGGAAAATACAACTGGCGTGAGAGAGGATCCCAGTCTGCAAAAGGAATAAAGGTTATCACAAATGGGAAGGTAATAAATTGTTCTCCATGTCCACTGGAGATCAGGGTAGGGGTTAGGACAGAGAGTTAATGTGACTCTTTTTCAGTGAGAGAGCTTTAGAGTGGACAGCAGGAAAGAGAAGCAACCTAAACCCCTTTTCTCACTGCAACAATAGTTGAGCACTTGGATCTGTCACGCTGGGATGCTGCAGCCTTTTCCACACACTGGAGATTTTCAAGAACAGATTAAGGAAACAGCTGTCAGAAATCATCTGAGTGTAGCTTATCCTGCCCTGTTGAGGGAGATGGATTTTATGACCACCTAAGGTCTTGAGGTACCTTCCTGCCTTATAGTGGAAGACTTAATTAATTGAACTTTCTTTTTTATTAAAAAAAGTTATTTTCTTAAATGAACATTGCTATCAAATTTGCTTTCTCATGGAATATATGGGAATATTCTCAAAATGTAGTCCTAAATTATTTCTAAGTCATTGCTAAATTGTTATCCAAGTGATTTACTTTTTTCTCTCTCTGCTCCTCATTTGAAAAACCTTATTATACTATTTCCTTTCAGTTTTGCCTCTGAGAAATGGGAAGGAACAAGACAATGGTAAACATTAACCATTTGTTCCTCTGTCAGCTGTAACTGCTACACAAAATAGTGTCTTGATTGCTTTATGCAGATAAGATTCAAGAAATAAATTAGATTTTAATTCCAATTCAAATAAAATATTTCAGTCATAGTTCTACCATTTAGCAAACATGTCACTCCACAACCTGAATTGCAATCTTGATTTTTAAATTAATAATCAATATTTGGCTTTTCCTTTGGAATTCAGTGTTAAATGAGCTGTCCAAGGTAAATCATTCAAACAATATCCAGGTTTTCCATAGCTTAGAAGTCCAAACCATCATGGCTGCAAATTGCAGCAGATTTTCAGTCTCTATGCAGAGTTCATGCTGTACATTTTTATCTAGAGACCTTAAAGAATTTAAAAGAACATTAAAAAATGCACATAGTGACTATATAGAAAATAGTCTAATAGCCATCATCAGTGTAATAAATATATCACATTCAGCATGAAAATCCTCTACTAAAAACGTATTTGAAACTTTATGAGTAAATCGAACAATCTAAATTCCAGCTATGCCTTCCACTTATGTTCAAAAAATTAAACTTCTCTTAACTCTTTCTTGGTATTTGGTCTAATTATGACTTCTATGTTGCAATAATACATAGATAGATTATGTATACCTACATGCCAAGAGTGGCATTAATAACCATTCCATCTTATTGAAGAGTTACTTATTTGGTAGGTACTGTTCTGAAAAATGAGAAGTTTTGGAGAAAAGATTCTGATTATCAGGATATTTTCAACATGGGACATAGGATTCTGTTTGCACATTTTGATTTGAAGATCAAGAAACCTTTTCTGGAAAGGGCAATAGAGAACTTCTTCCATGATTACTTTATGAAATATTGTCTGCTCAGAAATGGAGTATATGTGTGCACACAGAGCAGGTGAGATTTTTCCTTAAAAAGCACATTGGCCTTCTGTACCAAACTCACTCTTTTTACATTTGATTCCATCTCTTCCTTCTTTTCACAGCTTTAATGAAAAGGGAAACTAATGAAAAATGTTTGCAGCCCTGATTATAGAGCAGTGAGCAGAACCAGCTCTGAGCACATGCTCATATGAATCACAGCTCAAATGGATCTTTGATTGCTCATACAGCCTGTGATTTGTCATATCAGGGAGGGCTAGAAATAATTTTCAATACATTACATTGCAGTGCACTTCAAATCCACTGGGAAAAAACAAGTCAAGTGTTCTGCTAGCCAGTTGCTATCCCTGTTATTATGGAATGTTTTAGGAGGCTTCCTTTTGTTCATACCAGTTGTGTGGTTTAATTTAAAAGTAACACCAAGCATCCAACTTTGTCCCTTCATGTTAAAAGGGAGAGAATTCAGTCATTGGCTGGGGACACAAACAGACTATAAATAAGCTTTGTCATTGCGTGTCTGATGATTTCTGATTTAAATAGCTTTTCATTAAATATGAAATTTCCAAATTACCAAATCATTGTTACTTGCATTATAAACCATTTTATAGTACTTCTCCAGCATCTTATCTCCTGGCTGCAGGATGTTTGTGGATAATGCTGCCTTCGTGTTAGACAAGCAGACAATAATTTGATTGTTCTGTTTGCTGTGTTGTGCAGAGCAGTACTTTAAAACTAAAATCCTTTCATGTTTTGTGCAGGGACAAAGTCTATTACTTTTATTTGTTGGTTCATTGGAAAGCTTCAGTGTTATTGCTGTAGATCTTTTTCTTCCTTTTAAGGTTTTCCTTGCAGTCAGTTTGATATATGAGCATGGTGTAGCCCTTGTGGTCACACACCTGCTGGATCAGGAGTGGGGAATCTTCTGTCACCCAAACCTGCTCCTCCAGCATTCACCAGTGTGGCACCAGCTGCAGAGAGGGTGTTATAGATGGTTTCCAGTACGAGGTGCTAGGCAGAAGTAAATCAAGGGTTGTTAGTCCTGTTGTCATGATAGGTTCTGATGGATATGATTTTTCTAAGGCAAGATAATTATACTCCTCATATCTTCTGAGATGACAAAAGTATGCTGAAGAATTTTTAATGTATATTTTCTGTGTCAACATAAAGGCACCTGAGTGTTGTTGTTCTGATGTCAGATGTTAGAAACAAAGTCCCCAAATCCACATCTTCAATTAATGGCTCAAAAGATAATGAGCTTATGTCCAGTTTATATGGAACCAGTTCTTTTTTAATAATTGTGGCACAGTTTTGTCATAAAATAAACATGTTTATAATGATATCTCAGTGCAGAGGATATTTGAAATTATGAGCCTATTTTCTGATGCTTGTGACCCTCAGTTATTCTGTTCCTGGTGGGTTCCAGCTGTGTTGGGATATGTCAGACTCTGGTGAGTGTTGGCTGGTACTGTCAGAGAGCCTGGTTCAATCCCACCAAAGCCCAAAGAGAAGTTTCCAATTGTTTTGGTGAGCACATTCACTGCAGGTGTGTATTCATCACCCCAGAAGGAAAACACCATATTGCTGGAAGACAGATGAGTATTTTAATTTCCTGTTTCCATTCCTCTTGTACCAATGGTGTAAAACACAATTTGGAGGGTTGTCACACCCAAATGGTGCCACTCTTTTTGTCCCTCTGAATGTGTGACTGCTGCCTCAGTCCCTCCCAGCCACAGCCTCCAATTCCAGAGGCAGTGCAGCATCCAGCTCCTCTTTGGAAACCCTCCCAGGAGGTGGCCTGGGGGGCAGGAGCACCAAGTCCCTGATTTCCTGAGCGTGGCAGGTTCTGGTAATGGCTCTTGTCTAGTGCCTGTTTGTGGCATGGCTGAGTCTCAGTCCCACCCCATTTCCTGCTCCACATATGCTCTGCTGGCCATATCCAAGGAGCTGCCCCATCTGTAGTCATGTTTATTTGTTTTAGAGGATTCAACTGGCATTAATTTACAGAAATGAGGAAGGGTTGCCATGTACAATTATTAATTAGCATGCGCATCTGCTCAGAAGGTGTTTCCATAAGCCTGTCTGAAGTACTTTATTATTGTTGTTTTTTTCATTTGAGGGGGATCAATGCTAATTTTTGGTGTTTACCAGCAATCATAGATGACTTGCAGTTAAAAAGCCATCAGCTCTGTCACATTTTTCAGTGAACAGAATCCCTTTCCAGATGGCCCTTCATTTGGATAATGGACAGCCTAAGGGGATAAAAATGTCACCTGTTGTAGCTAGTCAACAATATTAATAAAAACAGAAGAATGGACCATTCATAAAATGGGAAACAGCCCAAGAATAATTTGTGAATTATATAGTGAATATTTTTGGTAGCAATCTTGCTTTAAGAATTCATAGGCATTCTCAAATCTGGATTTTTTTGCCTTTGTACTGTTGCCTCGTGGATTAATGATGAACTAATCTAATTTTTCTTAGTGTGTTTTCTGATAAAAAAAGAAGAAAATATATGAGTGATTTTGTTGTGATTATGATTGCAAAAAGTCCTGATTACAAGGAGGTCAATAACACATTTCTTGGCTTGATCCACACCACATAACTTAGAAAGGTGCTTTAGGTTTAATAGAACATTCAGCTTGATTTTAAATGCTGGAATTTACTGGGTTTTGGGATTTTTTGGTTGCTATTGTTTGTTTGTTTATTTGTGTTTCTTTAAAATTATTTTGGTCATCTGNTTTTGGGATTTTTTGGTTGCTATTGTTTGTTTGTTTGTGTATTTGTGTTTCTTAAAAATTATTTTGGTCATCTTAAAGGTACTTTAAAAGTTACAAATTAAAAAGTGACATAGCAAATACTTACATTAAAAGTGACACTTACATTTGAAAAAAATACAGCAGCACCAAAATTTTGAAGTCCCTTATTTAAGTAGTATTTTTAAACAAAATTCAGAGCATCTCCCTCCCCATCTGGCAAAATCTAATGAATTTGTGAAGCATCCAGGAGTGGCTCAGTATGCCTTTTTGCCAAAATATCTTTTATCTGAAGATTTCTGTGCAGCCATTTTGGTAATCACATCTATCTTGTATACACCAGTTACAACTGTGAACACTAATAACAAACTTTTCAGAGTTTTTTGATAAGTAAAATAGATAAAAACCCAAGGCAGGAAACCAGACCTCCATGTAACCAAAGCAAGAGGTTCTCTTACAGCCTGCTCTGAGAATTGGTGAGATCTTGGCCCATATGGTCTGTGGAAGGATGAGGTTGATGTGCAGGAGGATGAGGTTGATGTGCAGGAGGATGAGGTTGATCCTGTGGAAGGATGAGGTTGATGTGCGGGAGGGATGAGGTTGATGTGCAGGAGGGTGAGGTTGATCTGCAGAGGATGGGGTTTATCTCTGAGAGGACAGGGTTGATCTGCCAGAGGATGAGGTTGATCTGCAGGAAGATGAGGTTGATCTCTGAGAGGACAGGGTTGATCTGCCAGAGGATGAGGTTGATCTCTGAGAGGACAGGGTTGATCTGCCAGAGGATGTTGCATCTCCTCATTGCTGATGAAAAGAGGCTGGAGATGAAGACCTGATCCAAGCCTCCACCTTGGCAAGGAGGAGTGAGGATTTCTGAGTTCTCTGTCCACTTGCAGCACATTTTTCACCCATTCCTTTTCTCACTCAATCTCTTATTTATGCTTCATGTGAAAGCAAGATTTCATTAATAATCTGTCTTCTTTAGAACCTGAAGGCACTCACTGACAAACACATGATGTATATACAGGAAAATAATAAAGTGATTGTCATGAAAAATTCTCACCTTGAAANGGTTCTCTTACAGCCTGCTCTGAGAATTGGTGAGATCTTGGCCCATATGATCTGCCAGAGGATGACGTTGATCTGCGGGAGGACGAGATTGATCTATGGGAGGCTGAGGTTGATCTGCGGGAGGGTGAGGTTGATCTGTTGGCAGGATGAGGTTGATCTGTTGGCAGGATGAGGTTGATCTGTGGGCGGATAAGGTTGATCTGCAGGAGGGTGAGGTTGATCCTGTGNCTTGAAAAATTCTCACCTTGAAGGAATATTCCAGAGCAAATGAAAGGAACTGTGTCCTCTTTATAGTTTTATATATTTATAATCTCATAGAATCCTGTCTTCTCATTCAGAGACCTCAGATTACTCTGCATGAGGGACAGTTTTTCCCATCTGTTTAGCAATTCATTCAGATCAGGGGTAACATTTTGCACTAAGGTACCTGACCAATTACACGGTAGGAGGAAAACACACAATTTTATTTAATAATAATACTGATTTCCATTGTATATCTTTCAGGAGAGAAAAAACCAGATGTCAGTGGCATGATCTTCCCTTATGACTCCAAGTCAATACATCTTGAGTGCATAACAGATGCCATAGGGCTTCCAATCACAAATACAGGAATTTTATATATATATATTTTTTTTAAAGGGGGAAGCCTTACTCCTGCTGTGCAAAGTGTTTTTGCTAATTATTAGCATGCTTTCAAGGGATTTGTGTTGTGTACTCAGCTATATGCCTTTAAAAGAAGTAAAATTGGTAAGTAAGTAGATATTTGGTTTTGTAAAATCATACCAGAGTCCTCTGAGGACACATAGAAGGTAAATGTGTAAAGCAATGAAACCCATGGAGTTACATAGAGTTATCCCAGAGTGAGTGAGTTAATGTGGATCAGTAGAAGCTCCTACAGCTGCCAGCAGATGTGTGTGTAAGAAGTTGTATGTATGTTCTTAACTTAAAGCATGGTATTTGTAATTCTTCTTTGCAGGTGAACAAATGCTGAGCATGTTGCATAGAGACAACCCTCCAACCATCTGGAAAAGAAACTGTTTTCCTGTGGTATTTAATGACCCCTGGTTAATGTAAAAGCACTGTTTATGGGCCTGACTGAGATCAGTAATTAGCTTTTTGTAGGTAGGAGGTAGATTGAGTTAATGCAAACTCTGATGGTAATGGAAAAAAAAAAAGAGTGAAATCCTCAGAGTGGAAATCATTTGAGGAAGTGTTCTCAGGAAAGAAGTAAGGAAAACCTGTGAGTTCCCAATTAACATGGAGCATATTTTGGAGTCATGCACAACAATAATTATGTTACAGCTTTTCTTTTTAATGGCTACATATTGACTGAGACCTATCAGGGGACCCCATTATTATTTTTCTGACTATTTTTCTATTTATTGTTTAAATTGGATGTATATTGGGCAGCTTATTTTCACAGTAGAACCATTCTTATTCCAATAGAGAGTCTGAAAATACCAATATATATCAGTTTTGCAGTGTGACTAGAACTACCTCCTGAACTAAGCACTGCCACCACAACAGGCTGATTATTCCAGTCTCTTCTTTCCTCACTCTGGGATGTTCCAGCTAGGCAGGCAGGTGTGGCCATCTCCAGAGGAACTGCACCTGGAAAGCCTCAGCCCTTCTTCCAGGGTCCTTCTTGCTGCCACTTTTATTTGTTCTTCCTCTGAAATTCCAGCTGCCAGTCATGTATATTTGATCATGAGAGGGCCAGAAGAAAGTCATGTTTGTCATCTTTTTTTAATCTTGAGCTTCACAGGGGGTAGAGCACAGTGCATAAGAGAACAAAATCTGATTTCCTATAATAATGATGCAATTATAATGTGAATGGGATACAAATCTGGC
>VWYE01008744.1:0-47263 GCA_013398995.1 Alaudala cheleensis | reverse complement strand
GAGGTTGATGTGCAGGAGGGATGAGGTTGATCTGCAGGAGGGTGAGGTTGATCTGCAGGAGGATGAGGTTGATCTGCCAGAGGATGGGGTTTATCTCTGAGAGGACAGGGTTGATCTGCCAGAGGATGAGGTTGATCTGCCAGAGGATGAGGTTGATCTGCAGGAAGATGAGGTTGATCTCTGAGAGGACAGGGTTGATCTGCCAGAGGATGAGGTTGATCTCTGAGAGGACAGGGTTGATCTGCCAGAGGATGTTGCATCTCCTCATTGCTGATGAAAAGAGGCTGGAGATGAAGACCTGATCCAAGCCTCCACCTTGGCAAGGAGGAGTGAGGATTTCTGAGTTCTCTGTCCACTTGCAGCACATTTTTCACCCATTCCTTTTCTCACTCAATCTCTTATTTATGCTTCATGTGAAAGCAAGATTTCATTAATAATCTGTCTTCTTTAGAACCTGAAGGCACTCACTGACAAACACATGATGTATATACAGGAAAATAATAAAGTGATTGTCATGAAAAATTCTCACCTTGAAAGAATATTCCAGAGCAAATGAAAGGAACTGTGTCCTCTTTATAGTTTTATATATTTATAATCTCATAGAATCCTGTCTTCTCATTCAGAGACCTCAGATTACTCTGCATGAGGGACAGTTTTTCCCATCTGTTTAGCAATTCATTCAGATCAGGGGTAACATTTTGCACTAAGGTACCTGACCAATTACACGGTAGGAGGAAAACACACAATTTTATTTAATAATAATACTGATTTCCATTGTATATCTTTCAGGAGAGAAAAAACCAGATGTCAGTGGCATGATCTTCCCTTATGACTCCAAGTCAATACATCTTGAGTGCATAACAGATGCCATAGGGCTTCCAATCACAAATACAGGAATTTTATATATATTTTTTTTTTAAGGAGGAAGCCTTATTCCTGCTGTGCAAAGTGTTTTTGCTAATTATTAGCATGCTTTCAAGGGATTCGTGTTGGGTACTCAGCTGTATGCCTTTAAAAGATGTAAAATTGGTAAGTAAGTAGATATTTGGTTTTGTAAAATCATACCAGAGTCCTCTGAGGACACATAGAAGGTAAATGTGTAAAGCAATGAAACCCATGGAGTTACATAGAGTTATCCCAGAGTGAGTGAGTTAATGTGGATTAGTAGAAGCTCCTACAGCTGCCAGCAGATGTGTGTGTAAGAAGTTGTATGTATGTTCTTAACTTAAAGCATGGTATTTGTAATTCTTCTTTGCAGGTGAACAAATGCTGAACATGTTGCATAGAGACAACCCTCCAACCATCTGGAAAAGAAACTGTTTTCCTGTGGTATTTAATGACCCCTGGTTAATGTAAAAGCACTGTTTATGGGCCTGGCTGAGATCAGTAATTAGCTTTTTGTAGGTAGGAGGTAGATTGAGTTAATGCAAACTCTGATGGTAATGGAAAAAAAAAAAGAGTGAAATCCTCAGAGTGGAAATCATTTGAGGAAGTGTTCTCAGGAAAGAAGAAAGGAAAACCTGTGAGTTCCCAATTAACATGGAGCATATTTTGGAGTCATGCACAACAATAATTATGTTACAGCTTTTCTTTTTAATGGCTACATATTGACTGAGACCTATCAGGGGACCCCATTATTATGTTTCTGACCATTTTTCTATTTATTGTTTAAATTTAGTGTGTATTAGGCAGTTTATTTTCACAATAGAACCATTTTTATTCCAATTGAGAGCCTGAAAATACCAATATATATCAGTTTTGCAGTCAGACTAGAACTACCTCCTGAACTAAACACTGCCACCACAACAGGCTGATTATTCCAGTCTCTTCTTTCCTCACTCTGGGATGTTCCAGCTAGGCAGGCAGGTGTGGCCATCTCCAGAGGAACTGCACCTGGAAAGCCTCAGCCCTTCTTCCAGGGTCCTTCTTGCTGCCACTTTTATTTGTTCTTCCTCTGAAATTCCAGCTGCCAGTCATGTATATTTGATCATGAGAGGGCCAAAAGAAAGTCATGTTTGTCATCTTTTTTTAATCTTGAGCTTCACAGGGGGTAGAGCACAGTGCATAAGAGAACAAAATCTGATTTCCTATAATAATGATGCAATTATAATGTGAATGGGATACAAATCTGGCATAGTGGTACTGGAATGGTGGTTAGAAACAGGTGGCTTTTATTTATGAAATAAATTTGTAAGAAATTGATTTGTTTTTAAAAATGAGAGAACAACTGAATTCTAATTGCTATCTATGGAAGCAGCAAACAGAATCTTCAGGTTTAAACTTGTAAGGATTTTAGTAAGGATATGGATACAGAAGATTTCAAAGAAAAACACATACAGATGTTGAGGGAAATCTCCTGATACTAATTAAGTAAATTATACTTAATTGGCCAATGCTTCTGTCAGACTAGCTTTTATTTTTGATTTACACAACAGAGAGTGTGTTTGTCAAAAGACTAAATGCTTTGATATTTTGCTTAAATATTATGTTGTGTGAAGGACACTCTATCAGCTTCTGTGTTCAGTGCTTTGGTGTTCCCTGTTAGTCTGAATATCTTCCTCATCTGTGTCTGATATTAAAAAAAATCTCTTGCTGAGTACTACAAGGCTATTTTTCCACTTTGAAGTGTATTTTCTCTCCAAGATGAGAGTACTGTGAAAATAAATAAAGTCAATGCACCATCTATATAAGAACATGACAGATTAATTTTGGGTCTCACTATGTGCGTGCCAAAGCCCTCGTCATCCTCTCCAAGAGTTTCACATCATATGGATTCAAAAAGCCAGTCCTATTTACAGTCAGACTACTTTACTGTTATTGTTCAATAATTAGCAAGATTTTAATGTTGGGCCATGAGCTATTTTAAAAGAAACACAGAGTTAGAAATTCTGCAGCACTGCTCCAGCATTTCCCTGGAGCTCAGGTGTGCATTTGCTGCACAGATGGTGCAGCAGCAATAGCACGCAGGGCTGTCAGATCCCTGATATACCTGTGCAGCACCGTGAGTGTAAGATAAATGAACGCTGAGCTCCACATTTCCCAGTGTTTTAGGGATTAATTCTCCTCTTTATTGGTTCTCTGATGCCTCCTGGAAAACTTAAAAAATATCTCTGTGAGAATATAATTCTGCATCTGAGTAATATGAGATGGTGTCTTCGTTTGCTTTGATTTTTCACTGTTATTGACATTTCTGTAAATTTATGTGATTTGTTTTTTCCTGAGGAGTTCATAATCCATTGGATCTGATGGCATCAGATATCACAGTTGTGGTTTGTGAGGCCAAAGGCTTCCATAATTTATCTCTGCTGTTAAGGAGCTATTGCTCTTGATTTTGTAAGGCCTTATACAGTCTTCAATTAAATTTTGGGGGAGGGCTTTTAAAAAATGTTATTTAATTGTTTCCGTGTAGTCAGGAGGTACATATTCTTACTGTCTGCATTTATGTTATAGGTAAATATGAATTTTTGGGCATGCAGTTTATTGCACTGAGGCTTCCACAGACACAGTGAATGAATAATTCCTGATTAACAGGCAAAACTTTGCACTTTTCCAAAGAAGGAGGACATAAGAGCTATCTGAGCTTTTCTTTCATGGGAAAATGGACTTGAGGGCCTCCTCAGGTATCTGTCCAGCCTTTATTGCTATTGCTTGAGGATTGTCTGGTCAATGCTGGTGTTTCATTTGTGTTATAGTAGTTTCTAAAAGCCTCTCTGCACATTCATAGTGAGGGACCCTCACTTTAAAAAATAATTAAAAGCTAAATGGAGAGAGAAAATAAAAAGTTACTTCCTCTGCCATACAGAGATGGGACTGATATGTGAAGAAATGGGTTATGTGTCCAAATTACATAATGAACATCTAGCCAGCTGATGTAACTCCTTATCTGCAGAGCACAGTGCCTTAGGTCAGTCCTTTCTGCTGCTCTTGATGAGTATTTATGCATTTGGAAGTGCTCATTTTGTGCTGTCCCCCTGCTGACATGAGGGACTGGTACTAAATGATTGCACAGGTAATGCAGCCAAAGCTGAGGTTGGCAGGAGGCCATCTGCAAGTCAGGACATCACAGCACCCCTGCTACATCCCAAACCCTGTGTATTCACTCTGCTTCTATTAGAAAATGAAACACCTGATTAGAGCAGGTTTTCTAAGGTGATGTCAAATCACACAGAAATTAAAAACAAAAGTTTTACAAGTGCCAGATGCTGGAAATAGTAAAATGTTTATCATTCTCATGGGCTGGTGCTCAGCCAGCAGTTAGAAAAATCTGAATTCTGCTTATTCCCCATTATGGGCTTGGTAGTATTTTGCTAGAAAGTGGAATTAGTGAGATTTCAGAGAAGAGGTGATGCTGCAGTATTTCCTAGCTAATGTACTACCATAGCACATCCATCTGTGAAGTGCTTTGTTCCCTGGTTCATTGCCCAGGGTGGTGTTCAGCCTACCAGAGCAGCATGGCAACAGATCCAGTGGCAAAGTTAAAAATAAAGCCAAAAGTGGTGGATGAAATAGATTGACTTTGTAACAGTGAGAAAGGATCAATGCTGGGCTTAGACTTGTGGCACAGGGCTTTTCTCAAGCAATCACTCTGTTGATTTAAGATCATTGGCCTGGAGATGCTACAGGAAGCTGAATAGGTATGAAATCTTTATTGTGTGCCACCTGCTTTCTTCTTTTTCCTGTACTGAAGAATTTAAAATGTGCCTGTTCTCCTATGAAATAACACTGGGCTTAAAGAAACTCCACAGTTAAGGAGTAAAAAACAAAATGCTAGTGCAATAATTTTCAGCCAGTGAGGAATGAAATGCTCTTTAGCTTAACTAATTTACTTGTGGTTTTAGCCATTTAAAATCAGAAAGGATTATACATTAAATGTTATACAACTGATATTGGAGCAGTTTTAATTTGGATTAGATTTGATCAAATGTCACTTCTGTGTCACACAATAGAGTGGGTTTCTCTCAGAAGAAAGAAAAGGCCCAAATTCGTACCCATTCTCTTTGCCAGCAGTTCCATGGCCCTGACAGATGATGGGGATGATTTATTTCTGGGGCATGGTCTCACCACCCCTCCTCTCAGACCTTCCTTCTCCAGTGCAGGGAACTCTAAGCTGCTCCTGCACTGGCTACTCTGCATCTTTAGGTTCTTAAACTGATCCAAAGACAAAACTCCTGACACGTGGTGCCCTTAAATAACTACAGAACAACCCCACGAGGTGCCTCAGAGAGGGACCAGCTGGGGGTGAGAATTGCTACATCTCTCTCAAGCTGAAGCATTCTACCCTTGGATTAAAGAAAGAAGGTGAATTATCTGTTGAAAGATCAGCGTGTGCATGGAATCCTAAAATCACCTACCCTGAGTGGCAGTCAGCTCCTCCACACTTCATGTTCTCCCAGACCATTTCCTGCACATCCTTTAGATAACAGTTTGAAAGAGAACATCCTGAAACCCATTGTGCATATGCTAATGGGGTTTCACACAGGTAAGGGAGGAAATAAAATGGCAATTTGTGCATGAGCTCAAATTCATGTACAATGCTTATTTTTATCCAAAGATATCAAAGATATTTTCATATATAAACTCTTCTTCCCTTTTATTCAAATTGGCTTCAGCAGAACAAAATGATTATGAAGCCCATTTATCTTAATTTTTCACACTGAGATTCATTTTACAGAACTGGAAGCTACAGAAATGGAACCATCCACCTCTTTCTCTGTCACTGGGATATCTAAATGTAATGCAGATTGAAAATTAAATGCAGGAGACAAGATAGCAGTTCTAATAACCCAGTAATTTCTAAATAAATAGACTTAGATTGATGGAAGAGAAAAAAAAATCTGTTTACCCAATAACACGTGATAGCAGTACTTGTATAAAGAGTCTTATGTTGATTAGGATTTTCTAAAATTTAAAATGTATTCCTCCAGTCTATTTAAATGTATGTGAAGTAGAATTGATACTCATATCTTCCTCAGCCACTAACAGGAATTTGTAAACTGGGGGAGGTTTGGATGACAGGATTTCAAATCTCCTTTGTACAGTTTTCTCAAAAGGGCAGAATAATCAAGAACTTGATTTGGCATGTTGAATAACTACTCACTTTTCTTAACGCAGTATGTAACCTCCATGAAGTGCACAGCCCTCTCCAGCAATGTAACATTAAATGCTGTGATATTCTAGGAAGACTCTTTGGATCATGTTTGACCTAGTTGGTTTCAACTGTTATCTAAAAAAATAATAAAAGAATGTTATTTTGACTAACACTTTTACTGGAGTAGAAAAGGAGTAATTTTCCACTACTGAAAGGTTTGTACTTTACAGTCAATGTAAAATAGTAGGATAGAATTCAGAAAATTACTGGTTCAGAGTTAACCTGTATACCTTACTAAAACTGAATTTGTATTGTTTTACATCTTTGAACTTGCTTTTGTAATGTAACATTTAAGTATTCCCCAAAAAAATAAAAATAGAAAAAATCTCTTACTTCTCCTGCTTTCATTTCAATTTCAATCATGTTATCTAAACCATTAATTTCACATGATATTGGTGGAAATCTAGTCCAAGGTACCTTAAAATTTGGCATTTTCACAATTCAGTTCAAAAGCCTGTTACAGAAATTCCAGGACATTCAGGTAATGTTTGAAAATGTTGTTTTTTGATAAACTTTAGGGGATGGACTATGAACTTCTCCCACACATTTATGTCAGTAATTACCGGGTGTGTTCCATAGGAGCTTTGTGGCTTTTGTTTGGATGAGGAACCCATTAACACACTTAACTCATGTGAGTGCCTGCAGGACCTCTGTGGATGTGAGCAGCTCTTCAGACTGACTCTGCCTCTGGATGATGGCAGAGGTGGATTGGAATCATGTTTGAGTGCCTCTGTTCCTTACTCTCAGAGAGATCCCAGAGGAAGGTGCTGGGTAATTGCTCGTTCACTCTGAGAGCTCTCTCTCATTATAAAATAAATAAATGAATAAAAATGAAAGAGGAAATTGCACCATTTGCTAAGTAGACCAAATGTTGCTTCATAATTGTTCAGCAGAGAAGAGGAGAAACCAAATCCTGCACTCCAACACATGCAAGCACAAGAGAAGAAATTAAAGAAGCTTCTGGATCTGCAGACAACTGTCTTTGTTTCATCTACCTGTTAGGTAAGGAATTCCCTTTGTAAAGCCATTTTGTTGATCAACATTAGACTGGAATTAAAAAAAAAAAAGAAAAGAAATGGAATGGGCCATTTTTCTAATTTGTGAACACTGTTAAAATTCTCTTTTTGTAAATCAGTACAGAAGTGACAGTGTCAGTTTTACTAAGACAGCTATTTGAAGAATGTGTAAATCCAGCTAAGATGGACATACTACTAATTGTAGCAGTAATTTTATTCTACCACTTCTGCTTCTTGATTTGCTTGGCATAGCCCAGTAGAGTGGGCTGGAATGGCAAGTATCTGTGTGCCATGGTGTGTAAGGGATGCTGTGGCCATCAAATCTGGAATGACACCTGTCAGGAGCCAGGCTGGCCAAGCCATGAGGGATCCAGCTGCACAGGAGGAGGCTGAGGCAGAGCTGATGGAGCAGTTGGTGTTTAGGAAGTGGAACACACACATAGTACTGCTGTTTTTTCTAAGTGTGTCAGGTGCCTTGTTTTGCAGCAGATGTGGCAGCCTGGCTCTGGGATCTCCTTTCAAGCCAATCAGGACAAGTTTGGGAAAAGACAACAGCTTATAATCTGCTGCCTTCCAAATAAAAGGGAGACATGAAAGAGAAGAGCAGTTGTCTGACTGAGGAACAGACATCAGAACTCTGCAGGTGCAGGCAGAAAAAACCATCATGTTTGCAGTGCTGCCTGACAGCAGAAACAAGGCTGTTGAACTGAGGATTTTGTAGTGGACAAGGTTGGATGGAAGCAGTTTAAAAGCCAGCTAGATAAGCCCACTCAGGGCTACAGCCTGCTTGTGCTTCGTGATCCAGGACACAAATAGGCACTCTGCTTCACTACTCCTTTGGATTACAGCTACAGGGCTGGATTAAATTGGAGGCTGGCTTTTTTTCAGGTGCCTTAGTGTTTTGGTATTTTAGAATTTGATTTCTCTGCTGTTCTGTTAAAATATTTACTATCACCAGGTTCTAATTTGAAAATGTAGGCAAAGAATTGGATGTTTTTGTCTCAGTGTTACATCAGAGAGCACACTGATCAGCCAGATCTCCCTGACACAGGCTGCCTTCTGCCTTCAGAGAGCACTGGGGTTCTGTGCTGATCTAGGGATCTATTGGCACCCTCAGATTAAACCTGAAACAAATCAACAAAAGTCTGCTGAGAGACAAGAGTGTATAGTATTCATAAAATACTGCACAGTGTTATAAAAGATTTATTATATAAATATAATTCTCTATCTGCACAGTGTTCATAATATATTGATATCAGGTTGGCATTGGCTAAAAGGGAGACTTAGGATAATTCCCTGAGCCTTTGGAAGAAACAGTAAAAGGACACTCAATTAAAATATTCTTGCTTGTCAGTCACCTCTCCATCATCCTTTTTCTTTCTCTGACAAGAATCCAGAGATGACCAATAAAACAAATAATATGAGGCACTGTGGACAAACCATTTGAGGTTACAAGAAACTGCTTTATAACCAACTTGATACAAGGATGAGCCTCTCCATTTGAAGCAGTAACTGTCTGGCCTTTTCCTCTCCCAGATTCTCTCTGATGTCTCTGGTATTTCTAATTGCAACATGCCAGTTAAAATAAACCTGAAAGCACAACAGTCATATGGCATAGAGAGAGGTAAACATTACACAGAGCTGCNCCTGAAAGCACAACAGTCATATGGTAAACATTACACAGAGCTGAAAATATTTAGGCTGTTACTGTCTCACACGTGGAGGTTACCAGGACTGATGGCATGGAAGGTGTGGGAATTCCTCAGTGCTTCCCTTCAGTTCCAAGCATTGATCCAATGGCTTGGCAGTGCTGCTGTGCCAGGGGAATCTTCTGCAGTTTGAGCAGGACCTGCTTGTGCAGGAAATCTTCCCAAGTTCCACATTTACCATTCTATTTTATGCAAAATGCCCTCAGACTCCAACACACATATATCAAATGTGCTTTATGTTTTCTTACTTCTGTGAGAACTGATCTGTACTTAAGAAAAACAAACATGCAGAACCAGAAGGTTACTGGCTTGGGAGATTTTTTTGAGGCCATCACAGGGACAGAAAAATGTGGAACCCTTATTTCACAATGTGACAAAGGTTGTGGTTTTTTTTTTGGTAAAGTCTAAGAAAACAAAGGTGTGGCTATTATCTTTTTAGTGGTTAATTACACAGCAGATGTCCAAAACTCCCCAGATGTAAATAGACCTAAATATTTATAGTTGAATCTGCATATTTGAAAATGCAGTATCTTGCATATAATTATACCACTCCACGGGGAGTACATAGAAGTACACAGAAATAAGATGTTTTGATTCACCAGAAAACACTTAAAAATACAACAAAGTAGTGCCCAAATATAAAAAATAGTGATGGCATTTTTATATGTCCACTTAGGAAATTTCTAGGAATGTATTACATCAATCCCTTATTTCATCTTGAAATACCAAACCATTATTTCCTGTATTACATCAGTCCTGTAATAATCCTAAAAACATCATTAGTGTCCAATGATGTGAAGTCAAGTGCTTCTAAAAAAAGCCTCTTAAGCACAGAGCAAAGAAACCCACATCCTAAGAGTTATTTCTGATGGAGTGCAGGACATTAAAATGCTGCTAGATGATATCCCAGCTTGGGTTTAAAGAATTAATGAAGAACAAATGTTCTAGCTGACATGTAAGCATGAAATTCTCTCTGTGGGTTGACCTTCATTCTTCTGCAGTTAGTTAATGAGGATTCTCTTTGTTATCTTTCTTGCTGAAGAACCTCAGGGCCTTGTATCATTATTGAACGAACACAATGTCACCTCAGCTGGCAGAAATGTTTTGTCTTTTGTCAGGAAAAGAAGTTTCCTCATGTCAGCTGGTGAAAGCACAACACGGCAACAAGCAATTGAGAGCAGACATTTCAATTCAGCTAACTTAGCCCAGTGGAGATGTTGAACCTGCTGTAGCTGTTTTGATCAAAATATTCAGGCTTCATTATTCTGGGACTCTTGCATCTACTCCTCAAGTTTGTGATGCATTGTTATAAATTAATGATAAACAAAAGGATTTTATCTGGAGAACTGCTCTCAATATTCCCCTTTTGACAGCTAATTGCCATTTGTTGCAGAACAGTATGTGTTTTCTTTGAAATGAAAGCGGAAAGAGCAGCTGCTTTTTATCCAACTCAAAATGACAAGTGTATTGTTAACTACCTGAGGATCTTCTGAGGTGGGGATCACATCTGCTCACAAAACTGGAGCTGTAACTTGGAGCTCTTCTGTGAGCTGTATCTATTATGCAGAGCTGGTAGAACTGGCAGAATGATAACTGCAAATTTCATCCAACATGAGTGCATTATTTGGGGTGCCTACAACACTCGTATGGTTTCCTCATTGCTCAGGGTGCCTGTGCTCATTACACACTGCAGAAAAGGCCCCCACACTCCCCCCTACAAAAAACAAAACAAAAAAAAAACCAAACAAAAAAACCCACCTCTATCTGTACTTAAAAGTGGCACAGGAGGTGAGAAAAGGCATTCATGGGAAACAGTGCAAGAAAAAGTTATTTATGAATTATTTATACAACCACAACAAAACCCACAGAGCCCCATCCTGGCCTTAAGCACTTCTGGGGATAGGGAATCCACAACTTCTCTGGGCAGCCTGTGTCTCACTCACCTCCCAGTAATACAGAATTTTTCCCTAATATCCTGTGTAACCCTGCTTTCTGTCAGGTTGAAGCCATTTCCCCTTGTCCTGTCACTCCAGGCCCTTGTCCAAAGTCCCTCCCCAGCTCTCTTGGAGCCCCTTTAGGCTCTGGAAGAGGCTCTGAGGTCTCTCCAGAGCCTTCTCTTCCCCAGGCTGAGCAGCCCCAGCTCTCAGCCTGGAGAGGTGTTCCAGCCCTCAGGGCGTCTTCCTGGCCCTCCTTTGCCACTCTGCTCTTTCCCATTACACAAAGACACATTTGCATTTTAATAAATCACAGCAGGATCAGTGTGCTCTCTGTCAAAGCTTCTTATGAGAACCATCCTAGATAAGACAAAAAATCAATGATCAGGCTCTCCTTTGGAAAGTGAGAGACATAGGCAGGAATTCTTATTCTAGTTAATGTTTGTCATTTTTTCTTTACTCAGAGACGTCTTCACTCCAGGATTTTGATTAGAATTTCATTTTGTCACTTTTACTTTCAAAAGTGTGGGGGAGCTAGGATATCATAAAATAAATTGCATGTGATAAATCAGATAAGAAAACAAACGTGGCTGGAAATTTCAGATCATTCCAAGCTGAACTCTTGTGTGAGATAATGGTGATTATTTTATTTAAATAGGTTTGCCTACTTTAATACTGTGAAGAGCAATAGTCTGTTATAGTCTGTGTCATAAGGTAATGAGCAACAGCAAATGAGACCTGAAATTATATGATATATTCAGAAGTTTTTATGTTGCACTTTGCCTTACAGACACTTTCCCTTTTAAAGTGTATTAGATTATTAGTTACACATTATTATCAATCCCATTAGTTATTAATGTAAAATGGGAAGGAATGGCATTTGTGCAGTTTTTATCCCAACATTCAGCTTATCTTGAGTCTCATAAACTGCATTTTTGAGCTGACAGGGACATATGTTTTCTTAAAGTCATTAAAATAATGCTGTATTAAATACTTAGCTAAAGTAAGACAAGTACAACTGTGATACCTTCTGGTTATTAGGATACATATGTCTAATATACATTCATTTTGGAGTCCCTTAGGGGACAGCCTTGTTATTAATACAGCAGAGAACAGCTGAGTGAGCATATGGTTTATTAAGACATGCTTATATTAATTATATGTGAATACTATTCAAAAGGGTCACTGTTCTATAACTGAGGGACCCTTTGTGATCACTACTTAGGAACTCAAAGCTCAGTAGGATTAGTCTTGATCCAATCTATTTGTCTCTGGCTGGAAAAATCTTTATATTTGTGTCTAGGCTAGAAATTAATGAAACACTTTAGAACTTAAGACCATGACAACCCAAGCAATTAATGAATATGCAGAACTGAAGGAAATTTTGCAGGCATGATGATACTGTGTGTGGGAAGTCTAAAGCTCCCATATTTCTGTGATACCTTATGCAGCAATCTGATCCATATTGCAGCCTTGCACAATGTATATAATAAAGCAGAAAGATCTGGTAGTTGCAGGCCAAAACTAAAAACCAACTATAGTCATGTCTGCACGGCTTCTATCCCTCTACTTTTCAACTTACTTGCTTTTTGAATATTGCAATCCCTGCTCTGTCACCTAAAACCAGTGAAAATTGCTGATGATCTGTTATTCTTCAGGCTGTTTTTCATTCCAGGAGATGACACAGCCTTCACTGTCTCCCACAGTGCATCATTGCATCTTTCACTGGAGTGCCAGGCAGAAGGTGGTTTAAGCATGAAAACAAAAGCAACGTGGATTCAGTCTTGGAGAAGAAGACCTGGTGGGGAACAAGCTGCAGACTGTTCAGTTTTATCTTTCTCACTCCACATCTCCTCTGATCCCAGCCAGAAAAGGTGCAGTTCATACCTCATACCTACACTCACAGGTTCTGTGTTGTAAGATAGGTAAAGATTGTGTGGGGACACAGAGAGAGTTGGTACTAAAGTTAATCTTGTGGCTGATGCATTGCAGCTGTGTTAATTATCCCAGAGTGGGAACAGCCTTGCTCTCCCAGCTCTGCCTGTGACACACACTGAGCTCGCTGGGAGGGGCTCAGGTGCAGTTTCAGCTCAGTTGGAGTCAGTCCCAGTCGGAGCTGGCTGGAATCTGCTGCTGTGCTGGGAAGCCCCAGGGACAGGAGGTGGTGCAGGGGACAGATCAGGTAAGATTTTGTACCAGGGACAGGAAGGAGTGAGCCTGAGTGTGAGAGGGGAGAGAGGAGAAGGAGAACTGAGTGACTGCTGTTGGCATAGAGAGACAGACCCTGAGAGCTGCTTGGAGATGGCTTTGGGAAACAAGATAGAGACTGTTAAGTAACAAAGTGTTGGTGTGTGAAGCCTTCTGATAAATATGAAAGACTGATAGATAATAAAGTCCTTGAGCCCCCTAGAAGTTTTTAATGAAGCACTTTGTGTGTTTTGACCATCTCGACAACCACAGTTCTGTGTCAGCTGTAATTTCTGACACTGCAGGTTCCTGTGGAACAGAGCAGGCTGTGCCTGGCCTTGGCTGTCACCTGGCTCCTGAGCCAGGGCCTGCCACAGGCTGCACAGAACACAACTGCAGGGAAAAATGCACTAGGAGGAAAGAGGGTTTCAATAATGTTTCTCTTGTTCTGTGGCTAGAGAATGCCATATTGGATCTGTGGCTAGAGAATGCCATATTGGATATTTCACTCTGTTAGCAGAACCTGAAAATTCAAACATCATGTGTTGGGCTCCAGAACTGTGGAAGCAAATCTGTGTAGTAAGAACAACCTTCTGGTAATACTTTCTATTCAGTATATTTTCTCTATAGTTTTTGAAAACTCGGGCATATTTTTCAGTATTACATC
The DNA here is from genome assembly GCA_013398995.1 of Alaudala cheleensis. Lineage (NCBI taxonomy): Eukaryota > Metazoa > Chordata > Aves > Passeriformes > Alaudidae > Alaudala > Alaudala cheleensis. The sequence goes on along the minus strand of VWYE01008744.1, from coordinate 33,602 downwards.
AAGAATATTAAGGCAGGATCTATTATTAATTCACCTCTAAAGTTTGTGCTTCAGAAACAACCAGCACTAACCAAAGCAGCTGTGAGCTGAAGGGGAAAACAAGGCCCAGGTGTGTGAGGCAGGAGGCTCAGGCTGGCTGGGGCAGTCCCAGGTGTCCTGAGTGAAGCTGTTANTGCAGGTTCCTGTGGAACAGAGCAGGCTGTGCCTGGCCTTGGCTGTCACCTGGCTCCTGAGCCAGGGCCTGCCACAGGCTGCACAGAACACAACTGCAGGGGAAAATGCTCTAGGAGGAAAGAGGGTTCCATTAATGTTCCTCTTGCTCTGTGGATAGAGAATGCCATATTGGATCTGTGGCTAGAGAATGCCATATTGGATATTTCCCTCTGTTAGCAGAACCTGAAAATTCAAACATCATGTGTTGGGCTCCAGAACTGTGGAAGCAAATCTGTGTAGTAAGAACAACCTTCTGGTAATACTTTCTATTCAGTATATTTTCTCTATAGTTTTTGAAAACTCGGGCATATTTTTCAGTGTTACATCAAGAATATTAAGGCAGGATCTATTATTAATTCACCTCTAAAGTTTGTGCTTCAGAAACAACCAGCACTAACCAAAGCAGCTGTGAGCTGAAGGGGAAAACAAGGCCCAGGTGTGTGAGGCAGGAGGCTCAGGCTGGCTGGGGCAGTCCCAGGTGTCCTGAGTGAAGCTGTTACTGACCAAGGGCAGAGGGCACATGGTGAGTTTGCCCTCAGGTGAGCAGCATTAGCTGTGGGTCTGTTCGCCACCTCTCCTCAGAAGGTGAGGCTGGCAGGTGCAGGAGAGGCTGGGCTCTGTGGGCCTGTTCTGGCTGCTCCTTCTGCCCAACAAAATTTCTTCCTCTCTCTGGGACTGGGACCAGCAGTAGTCCCTTGAGCCCATGGCTTGGGTGAGCCGGAACCTTGTGGCCCTTGTGAGGCACCTGGTGAGGAACATTCCAGAACAGCGTGGGAGTGCCGGAGCTGCACCAGCGGAGAGGCCACCGGAGCTCTCCCTGCCCCACGTAAGGCAAAAAAAGACAAAACCTGACGGTTTTAGTTGATTTGTTTGCATTTGGTTTGGTTAAAAGGTGCTCTCAGGAAGTAAGTGGGCATTTTGCTGAGCTGGTTTGGTTTTTAATACCCAGTTCCAGGGTCTGTGTGGGAGGATGGTCAGCACCTCCCGGCCTGGCTGAGGGCCCTGAGGGTGCCAATGCCTCCTTTGGGCTGCTCTGGGCAGTTTTAATCATGGTTTTGGTAGTCCCTGGTTTATTTAGTGAGGCATTCAGGGACCAACACTGACATAGTGTTGGACATGAGGTTGGAAAGCATGGGAGGAGTTGTAGCCTTTTCTCAGGGGAAGCATTTTAGAGTGGTGGTCTGAGAGCAGGCAGCTCTTGGTGGCCTGTCTGTCCCTTGTGAAGGAGAGAGAGGCCTTCATAGCTCTGAATAGCTCTCAGTAACTTTTTATTTTGGCATTTAGCTTTTAAACCTTCACAGTTACTAAGGCTTGTAGCTGACCTGAAGGAAAGGCAGATTTTGTGGGTATTTTTTTAGTCATACAACATATGCAAAAAAGGGAATAAATAAAATTATAAAAACAGTTGGGAATAAACGACTTTGCTGATTTCCCAAAATATTCTTCATAGTCTTCTAGAGCAAATACAAGCACCTGCTTTATTCAGTGCAGGGAGGCATCTGTTAGTTTCATTGGAAATGCAAACATATATTTATAGGATGTTTGGTGGTTGAAATGTAATTTTCATCTATTAAGCTTCATATTTAAAGTTTTTTTTCTTTCTTTTACGTGAGTGTTTTTTCCTAACCTAATTAGTAAACACTGCTGGTGTTTGACTTACATTAAGTGTCCTGGACGCTGGAAAACAAAGTTCCCAAATGATGGTATAACTGGTAAAGGACTAAAATCTTCTGACACATTCAAATTGTGAATTTGTTACTTGAATTGTAAGGAGCTGAGCATTTGAAAATTGACACAATTCCATAAAGTCTTAATATCAGAAGAGACAGGTGTTGTACTTTAATCACACTAGAAGAAACAGCTGATGTATAGTGCTACAGCAATAATTCCAAGCTAGAAGCCTACAAATAATCTAGCTGCAAATTATATTGTCAGGAGAATCAAAATACTTTGTAATATATTCTAATGCATATTAATTTGAGAGCCCTATAGGGGACAGTCTTGTTATTAATACACAGAGGAACAGATGTGATAGCATATGGTTTACCAACTTGTATTTATGTTAATTCTGTGTAAATAGGATTTTAATAAGGTAGCATTAGTCTATAGCTTCATTTTCCTAATATATCTTTCTTCTTGGAAGATGTTAATGGAATTATCTAAATTGGGGTCTGGGATCATAGGAAAGGTTAGTGGAAAGAGTCCATTTATGTAAGACATAAAAGGGGGTGAAAAAGCATCCCCTTTTGAACGTTTTGTCATCATTTAAGCTTTCAGTGAAGAAGTTTGAATTATTTTATTCATCAATTCTGCCATTTCTAAAAACTGCTTGATACCTACTCCTACCACTTTTATAGACTTACCTATTTAGCGTTGATTTTTGGTCGTTTGAACTTCCATTCAGCTGTCTTTGGGAAACTTGCAAAATTTTGTAGAATGCCAGGAAATTTCCAGCATTACCTTATATCTGAAGTCCACTGAACTTGCTCTGCAACTCCTGTGGCTGTCAGCTGGAAAAGCTGTGAGTGCATTTCTCACTTAGCTCAGGCTTCTCCGAGCTTTCTCTGGGGCACAACTTTTTTTAATTATGCTCCCAGGCATTGCTTGGAGCCATTTCAGTTTGTGATGAGAACAGAGCAAGCAATCTGTGTTCCTGCAAGCAGGTGAGGAAATACAGCACTAATCAGCACTAGTGCTTCAGAAGACTTTCCCAAAGTTTCTGCCTGCTCTTAGGAATTTCTGGTTTAAACTGTTGAATCAAACTTTTGTGTCACCTTGTGTTGAGCTGCACCATTATAGTTTGGAAAGTTAAACTCTGCCTAAAAAGCCCCAAGTTGCATTGCCTGAAACTTCCAGTTCATAACTAGAAAACTGTAACTTGAGGAAAAGAATAATTTCTCTCCCCAATAGATAGAGCTATTGCTTTCTTCTTTAAAGAAAAAAAAATCTCAAATTTACTTTGCATTTCTAAAGAACAGGGAGCTTTGGGGGTGAGAAGTGGAAATGTTAAACTTGTTGAGGCTTAAATGCAGCTTATAAAGGAGTGCAGCAGAACCTAGCTGCACCTTTGTTGTGCAGCTATGTCAGAAATACTTTGGGTTTAGTTGGTTTTATTTTTCCTCCAAGTTTAGAGAAGTTGTTCAGAATACCCCATGTGCCAGTGTTCTGTGATTGTGTTTTGAATTAGTCAGCAGCAGGATTTGGAATTGTAATTATTTGAAAAATGCTGGTGAAAGTAATACTTCAACGTAAATACCAAAAAAAGCTTAGAGTGCTTGGCTCTTCTCTATTCTGTTCCTCAGATCTTGGGTGTAATCGAGGACCCACAAAAGTAACATGTAATTCTTTCTATGCAAATGCAAAATACTGCTTCTGGGATGTTTGGAAGAGAGGAATGCACAGTAATCACAGGGTGGGGAAGGCTGGAAGGGTCCAACTTCCCTTCTCAAGCTTTTGGAAATAGTAAATATGCATCTGGACAACTCTGTGGAAAGAGTACTTAAGACACTAGAGACAATGAAAATACTTTTATATTTTGATTCTCTAGACAGATAAACAAATACCCTGGAAAAAAATGAAAACTGAGCAAAACAACTTTTAAAACTTAGGAGTTTTGTTATCCTGTGTCTATATTTATAATAAACCATGCTGTAAGTGGTCAGCAAGGAATGTTTCCTCCTACCATGAGATACATCTCTGCTCATCCTAAGAAACACCAGAGATTCATAATTACATGCAAAGTGAAAGGACTGTTTGTGTCATCAGCAACAGGGGGTTCTCACATCATACATCTTTACCTGACAAGAGGTGGCAATTTAATCTGACAGGTTCCCTGCCAATGAGGACAGCTTTAGGAGTTCAGCTGCCTTGGTAAAGATTTGACATGTCACTGAGGGATGCTGTGCACAAGCTTGACAATAAACTGGAACTTGCTAATGCAGTTTAGGGTAGCTGTGAAAATTTATTAGAAACCAGAGTCTGTAAAATTACTCTACTGCAGAAGTGTTTGTCCTTCCCTGCTGAATATATGTGATATTTAATGCATAGCACATATTTCAAAATTTGTTTCCTGATCATGTAAGACAAATCTACAGTAATGCCCATGAAAAGAAATTCAGTTAAAGGCATGGGAGAATAAACACAATGAGAGGGCTGCCTTCTGTATCCAGAGAAGCCTGTGTAAACTGAAGGCTTGATTGCTGAATTGACGTGTCCTGCTTAGAAATCTTCTTCATGTGCCCTGGACAGGGACCTAACAGGACTTCAGAGGCATGCAAAGCTCCAGCTGATACATGAGGATCACTTGCAGCTGCACACCATGCTCATCATACAGGTACTGACCCAAAGCTTGCAGACACCTTGCAGCAAACTCTCCAAATGCTCTTGTAATTCTGGCTACCAGCTGAACATCAAGGAAAAATAATTTTGTGTTTGTTTCACAAAAGTAACTTTGTTTCAGTGTGAAGTAGAAAAACACCAGCTGCATTTTAAATAAATATCTAAGTTTGATATGGGGATTTTTGAGGTGTTTGGGATAAGGCATTCCTAATCCCAAATGGTCAAACTGATCTTGTAGCAGTTCAGCACTCTGTGTTGACAAATGCCACCTGGAAGAACATTAATAATGAACTCGCAAAGTTTGGGAATAAATTTTTGAATGAGAGAAATTAGTATAAAAAGAAGACAGGAAAGAATTGAAAGATCTGCCAGAATGCATGTTCAGTCATAGAGCCTTTTTTGAATTGTTTCCTTGTTACCTCTTGATAACCCTTGGAGAAAGGCACATTTAATACACCTACTTTTCCTAATGTGGATATTTTTATAATTTCTAACCAGGCAGTCATAAAATTTCATGGCAACAGAAAACAGTATCATTGCTTGAAAGTGTCATTGATTGCTAAAGAGAGATGAATCAGTGTGCTCTTGCTGCACACTTTGTGACTTCAACTGAGACAGATGTCTGGGCAAACTGTCTGTAATAGTGTTTGGATAGATTTTTGTAGTTGTCAATATTAAGGCGGATTATGATACCAAAATCCTGACTCTTCTTTCTAATGGCTACCTTTAGTCAAAAGGGGAGTAAATTAAATGACAGAGTCTGTTCCAGAACAGATATAACTTGGTACATATCAAGGCTGGGAAAATCCCAAGAATGCTTCAAAGCTGGTTTAGTTTGTCCCAATTTGTTCCTTTTATTCTCTTAGTACAGAGCGAATGTATTGATCTCACAAGTTAATGAAAAGCCTAAAAAAAGTCTCCAGAGAGTCCTTCCAATGGCTTTCAAAGACATTACAACCAATTAGGAAACTGAGGTCACTGTGGGTGTCACTGGTGGCCAGAGCAAGTCTGGGAGTGCAGGAGGGAGCTGTACTCAGGGTGGGCTCACTCCGTTCACCTGGCTTTGCTTTTTCTGAAGGCTCTCTGCAGCTGCTCACTAAGTGCACACTTTGGCTCTCCTTTTGGCATATTTCTGGCATGGGGTGACATCAGCATTCCAATTGTATTTTAATTAAGAGTAGTTCATGGACTTCAACATAATGTCTTGGCAGCTGGGATCTTGCTGGGGGAAGAGGCTTGAAAGAAGGGAATCCAGTTTTGTAGAGTAGTATTTGCAAGGAGACACCTTTCTTATAAAATTCCTTGCACAGCAACCTGTACTTTGTAAGTGATAATAAAAGAGCAAAGGTCAGTTTGGGAACCTGGGTTGTATGTAATCTTATGATATTATGATATCCTGAATCTTGAGATGGTTTCTATAATGCTGCAGAGAGTAAGCCCTGTTCAAAGCCAACTCATGCTGGAAGGGGATTATATTTTGGTAATGAACAAGAATATCCTGCTTTGAGCACAGTTTAACTGTTGGCATATACTCAAAATAGATTGGAAATTAAATGTAAAATCAGGTAATTTATTGTTGTTTAAACAAATATTGTAATAATAAGCTTAATACAAAAAGTGGTGTCACAGACTTCAGGTTTTTGCTGGGAAGTCAGAACTGTAATTCTTTAGCAGATTATTTTGTGGGGGGCAGGTAGGACAAGTTTGTTCTACCAGAAAGTGCCTTTCTGGACAAGCCTTGCTGTCTTGCTTATTGTTTGTGTACATGTGTTCTTTGTCTGCCAGAACTCCGTTATTGCACCAGTGCTGAGCCTGCAGCAGCCCCCCAGCCTTGGATACTGCTCTGCTGGAGGGGCTGCTGAGCTCCAGCATGCAAGGGCAGCTCATCCCGAGCCACTCTGGGTAGTGCCTTGCTCCAACTGTCTCATCCACCTTTGTGCTCTTTATTTGTTTCTCTCCCTGCTGCTTCAGGGGGATCAGCTGTGTGTTGCCAATTAGGCTCATCAGCGCTGTCAATAACAGATGCGGAGCTCCTGGAAATCCCCCACCCTTGCTGGTGGACTGCAAGGGATTCTGGCTGTTTGTGATGAGATTTAGCTGTTATCCCCCACAGGGAGCCAAGTCACTCTGTCAAAGACCAGGAGTCATTTTATTCTGTTCTGTATTTTAAGGGTTCTTTCACCACTATCTCAGTCCCAGTTGGTTTGATTAGACTTTAGTTTTGGCTGTGGGTTCCAGCTTGCAGGAAAACATAATTAACTTCATCACAAATCAATATGAAAATGATAGCTGAAGAAGTCTGCTTCAAGCTAAAGGTAATTGCAAGAGGTTTCATTATCTGTCAAGTAGATTATTTGGACATGTTTTGAAATGCAAGCTGCAAGCAAAACTTTTCAGTTACCAGCCAGCATGCCATTACAGGGCAGACCTGAACATGTGTTTCATTAGACACGATGCTCAAAGATTTCAGCTTTTGCAGGCTTACTGTCACTCTTGCTTGGGGCAACCCCTCAGTGCAAGTTCTTTATTTATTCCAAGATGAGGCAACTTCAGTGCTTGTGCTACAGTGACTCTGCTCCTCCCAGGGGAGTGATTCTGATTTAGGGAGAATGTAACACTTGGTGACTTCTGCAAACAAGTAGAAATCAGAGTGGTCTGGACTGTAAATTTGTTCCTGTGAGTATCTCCTCTTGCAAGGTACAGTTTTCTTCAGAGAGCAAGGTCTACCTGATCTTAACATTTTTGCTGTGCTACTAACAGCAGGGGTTGGTGTAAACGTGCCATGGAGCCTGTAGGTGAATAAGGAACCTACAGATTTGTTCTCTGGCCATTAAACACGAGTGGGTGAGTGTCACAGCAGAGTGCTTGTGTTTTCTCTCTGAGCTTAAGAATAATATTGGAGGACTGCCACAATAATGAGTCTGAATTACTGTCTAATTACTAATGGTGCTAAGATAAATATTTAGCATCTGAAGTTACTCTCTCATGATGTATTTTAATTGAGTGACACATCAAAGTATTTATGTACATGCTATGGACCCTTGAAACTGTGAACTAAACAAGTAAACAAAATCTCAGCTGAGAGTTGTGTGCCACTTGCTGGTCTGAGCAGCAGCCAATGACAAGATCATTCTCATGAGCCTCTACCTTTAGGTGCCAGTGACAGGAAGTCAAGAACATGGAAAAGCATGGCACAAAATGTAATTTAATTTCAGAAAGTATCATAATTTTTTTTTAATCTGGCAAAGACTATATGAGAGCCTGAGGCACAATTTCTATGAGCAAGATGAATTACAGTGCTAGAAAAATACATACTGGTCTGAAACAAGCTAGGAGTATTTGACTTGTCTAAATTGCAGTGCTGGATAACGATCTTGTTCTCACCAGTAATGTTCTTGATGTATTTAAGTGTTTTCTGGGATACCTTAAAGTCTGAACTCAGACTGAAGCAAAGCACTTTGCTGCTGCATTTTTTTTTTTCATTAATCAATGCAGTAATTTTTTTCAGAGCTGAACAGAGCATCCAAGCTTTTGTTCCACTCAGAAATTTTAGTAGAAATTTAAATACCAATACAATACCATGGCTGATGGATTATTGATTAATAACAAAGTTTTAATCCTCTGGATACTGCATATATTATGAAGCTATTACACTGATATGAGTGCATTCCATCTCATTTGTCATTAGCAAGTTAAAAATTATTTAGCTTTGGTGCTTTGTCAGCAGAATTTTGTTGAAATTAGATTTGCTCAAGTTAGCACCTCTTAACAAATTTTTGAAGTGAGTTATGAAGCACTTGAAATGAGCTGCTATCTAAGTGGTGAGTACTTAGGAGTTTGTACTCTAATTCCATCTGAGGGGAGATTCTAGGTTTTCTGGAAGGGAACTTGTAAGTGTTAGACCTTAAAAAGGAGTTTAATATAATATTCCATACAAGGATGAGTTTGTTCTCAACGATTTTTTCCTGTGTATTCTGGTCTCAGCTGAGAGACCTGTGGAAAGGCATTTCATGGAAAAATGTACACTGGGTTGAACATGCAGGTCTATTTATGTCACTCTAGACTGGCAGAACAGGGGAGTTTCAGAAGGATGTTAAGTTAAAACAAAGAGTGTCAACTGCAGGTACAGCTTCCATCATCAAAAGTCACATACCCTTGCCTAAATTAGGATTAAATCACAATTGCTGCATAGCCCTGTGTGTTGATTTGTACTTTCTTTGTATGTCTGAAAAGTGGGTTTTCATTTACTCCTGCTATCAATTCCTGAGTTGATATCTTTGAGTTTCCCATGGCAACAGATTTCTTTGTGACTGAGCAAGTATCATTTTCTTGCTTTGGGTGTTAGCTAAGGTATGAATGCAGAGCCTCAAACAAAGAAATGGTAGAATACACTTTTCAAGGAGTTCTTTCTTTGAATCTTAACTGTTGTGTTTGCTGGTTTTTTTGTTTTGTTTTTTTTTAAAGCATTAAATTGGTGTAGGATTTCTTATCCCTTTAGTGTATGTAAATACTGCAAGGTTTGATAGCAAAAGTCTTTGTAAGCAAAATGCCTTCAGTGCTTGAGATGAGAACTCTTGTGGAAAGTTGAATGAATAGCTCAACTTGGTGATTTATTGCTTTTGTGCTTGACTTGTGATCATTTCAATGCTTTGGAGAGACTATGATGCTAATTACACTAAATGCAGCTCTATTCTTCTCTCTTTATAGAGTTATCTAACTTCCTGTTCATTTTTGTAGATGATTTCTGTGGAAAAGACAATTTTTGCCCAATAAATTCAGTTATTAGAAGATTAACTTTGTCCACTAGTTCTGCCCTGATATAAGCATTTTTTAATCCCCAGGAGCTACACTGACAAAATGTGAGATGCATTCTAAGGAGCAGAAGGCTCCCTTCCAAGAGACATGATGTTGACAGAAACACACTCTAGTGAGGAATTAATCTTTACTTTTCCTGATTTGTTCTATTATGTATAATAACTCCCCCAGGCAACAAGAGTTAGTGGTTGTACTGCTGCAGCTTGAAGCATCCAAAGCAGTGGGATGTAAGGCTCATACAACTTTCTGTCTTATAATTAGCAATCAGTCAGAAATCCAAGCAAGCACAAAGGCAACATTTCACTGCTGTGGATTTCTGCCTTGATGAAAATACACATACTTTTGATAGGAATTTCTTGTTACTACTACCCTATGAGATCTGGAACTTGAGATTATTAGGACCAATTTGACTGTGCTGTACACAGCTGCCTGAGTTAAGTTTTAGTTCACTTAGTCCAAGTGGCAAGATCTGCCAAGCTGGTGTTTCTTCACAAAGCCATAGGTGCAAGTAGTTCTCTGTTAATATTTGTTCAATGAAAAGGAAATAGTTTTTAAAAATAAAATAAAAAGAAAAAAACCAAGCAAAAGCTCTTAATGTAATCTTTATTCTTAGTAGAAAACAATAGTGTCTGTAACAAAGAGCCAGGAGCAGGCAGTGATTAAATCTCTAGGCATCACTCTGTATGACACTGTCTTGCAGTTAGACAGAAGCCAATTTTGTGCAGTTACTCAGCCCTGAATATTGCCAGAGCCAACTGCAAATACCCCTTGACCATCCAGTCACTTGGTTTTTCTTCTGCTATCTTCTGCCCCAGTCTTAGCCCAGTGGATGTATGTTGCTGAGAACATGGAGTTGTGGTACAGCTTCAGTCTGAAAATGGGAACTTGCTCTCATGTTTGTGTCATACTCTGCCTTTATTCTGTCACTTGCAATATGGAGATTGGAAATCAATGAGTTTGACTATACATGTTAAAGTGCCAGGATATTTCCCCACTTTTTCAGTCAATGTGCTGTAGCTCTGTTATAAGTAACATCAAAGCACATTTTGTGAATTCCTTACTCTCCACAAGGTTTAATGTTTGCTGCTCTGTAGCTGTATTCTTTAAGCTTGTCTCACCTCTAACTTTTGATACATGACAAATAGGAACAATTTGAGTCAATTGGTTAGTTGTTAAACAAGATGGATATTGTTTGAATAACTTTGTCAATACTGTTCTGTTTTAAAAGTGAAGGAACTGTACAAAATCTGGTAGGAGAGTAGCAATGAACAGTAAGTGTAAAATGTGGAACTGAAACCTAGGCTTAAAAATATTTATAAAAAGCCATACCTGCTGGTTCAGATGGACAGTACTTGCCACATGCTGCTTTCTGCATGCACAGTGTGGATGGTCATGCAATGTGCATAAGATGAATCTTCAAAGTGGCCTGAAACATTATACTTTTGTCCAAGAGTTAGTAAATGTTCTGTTTTCCTGTTTTGTTTTTGTTTAAATGGTGATTTGGAAAAAGATGCATGAAGTGCCCAAACAAACCCACTAGCAAGCATAACATTTGTCAGGCAGTAATCACTGGCAGTGTTTGAAGGATGAGATTATTGCAAATGGAACTAGCAATGGTTGAATTAGCAGTGAGCAGCTCTTAGTTGCAAGGCACTTATTCTTCATCAGCATGCAAAATTGGAAGGGCATGTCTTCATGTGGTCATTCTTTATACGATATATTAATAGCTATTTATTAAGGCTAAAACTTGGGTACAGCACAAAAGCTCTCATCAACTCTGTTGTATGATTGATAAAGCATGCTATTGATAATTCATCACAATAAGAAAAAAGATTAAAATCTTTGTTTAATAAGATTATTTTTCATCATGTATTGAATTATGAGAACTCAACATCATAAATCTTTGTTAGGGAGGGAGGATATTTCCTTTGTGGGTCTGCTGATCAGATTTCTGCAAAATTGTTGACATGTTAGAAAGCAATTTAAAGAACAGAAGTACCAGATAGTCTCCTTCAGAATTGTGTAATTGGACCCAGATTGTTTGGGTTACCAGTAAACTGCTGCAGAACTAGAGTTCTCTGTGGAGTCTGGTTCTGAAATTATGTTGTAAGGAGAGGACTTCTTTCACAGCACCAGGGTAAAACTTTCATTCCCAAGGACTTTATTCAACCATTGCCCAGGTGGGGATCAATTATGGTTTAAAGGGTGTTTAAGGAATAGTCACCATTTGGCTACAAAAGCATGTGCAGTTTTGCTTAAGTGAGAGGTTTTGGGCAAACTGGAACCTTTTCCTTCTGAGTTTGAAGCTGGAGCTCTGTATTAGAGCCTTCAAACTGTACAAGAGGTGCTGCATTTCTCATACTGCTCATGTTGTGTGTGTAAGAACAAAGGTAGCAAAGAATGTGGAGGCTTTTTGGTTTTTATTAGCCTGTAACAGATACAAGAAATACATATCTCAGTATGTCCAGCTACTCAGAGAAACCACTGCCATTGTTTTATACAGATTTCCACACACCTCTTTTGCCTCTTAAATATGGAGCACTTCTTTATCAAGCAGCATGACGCTTTATAGTGTTTTGCACCAGTCATTTTAGTGTTACCATAAAACCTCCTTTCCCCTTGCTCCTATAAAACTCATTATTTGCTGCAAGCTCAGTGGAGCTGTTTGTAATATTATTTTAGGTATAGTCTTTACCATGAGCTCAATGGGCAGATTTGCTCTGGAAAATGAGTCTATAGGTTGAAGGGGAGTTTTTTGATTTTGCTACAGGGACAAAAGTTTTTGCTGTTGCACGTATACATGATACTATGTTTTCAAAGTAATCAGGTTTTTAAAATGATTACATTTATTAGTCTGTTATCAAAATAGCATTTTGAAGAACTACAGTAGTTGACCTGTAAATTAATCCTCTGTGACTGTGTTTACATGAAGCACTATGATTTACAGAGGAGTGTTTATGAGGAATGCTTTTTGAGGTGTCTGAGAAATGCAGACCTACTAAGTGCTCAGGCCTGGATGATGTACCCTGACATTCATTTCAGAGTGAAAAACTTTGATAGAGCAATTAGAAATAAATTGAGTGCCTCTGTTATACCTGGCAATCTGAAATTAATTAGGTTCATTATAGCTTAAGCTTCACATTTAAATATCAAAAATGCTGTAATTGTATTTGCAGATTAGCTTTGTGTTTTTCTGCTTTCTGTGATACATGGGCAGCTGTCATTGCTAATTTCAGGGAAATGCAATCAGAGAGAGTTTAATTTCTTGCATTTGCAGCTTTTTTGCTATGGTAACAAAAGCCTTATGAAGCCTTTTGTCTCTGGATCTCACAACTATATAGATAATGACCTACCCTTGAACCACAGTTATTCCATGTTTTTCCATGGTGAAAGGTTCTCTATTGTAAATGAGTAAACCAACTGGGTTTGTTTTGACATTTATGAAAGGAGGGGAGGGAGAAAGCACAGCTTGGTTCCATTAAAAATGACAATTCCATTTTAAGTCTTGGTTTTGAATAGAGTTGGGAACTTTAAGCTCAACTCTGCACTGAAAGCTGTGCCTTAGTGCAAGTTGATGGCAAGAAGGAAGCTCTGGAAGTGAATTGTGGGGGGACATGCAGAGGCTTCCTTCAGGGTCCCTTCAGTGCTGCCACCTCACCAGGGCAGGGACCAGTGCCTTCACATCAGTGTGTTCTTTGATGGTATTTGCATGCATCGTCTGATACATAATATCTCTGACTTACTGTGTTTAGGGTAACTGGCACAGCTGGGTCAATGTCACTGCTGGAACAAGCTTTACATTAATTGCTGTTTGGGTCCTTAAATTGATTATGTGCTCTGACAGTCAGCTTGGATAATGCTGCATGAAGCATTACTGCTCTTAGTTTATCATTAGGACTTGTCCTTGTAATCTAAAGAGGTCTCTTATTCATGCCTGTTACTGAAATGTCCCATTCCTAAATGAACTTCTGCCCTTTGGGGCCTGAGCTAAATTCTTGAAAATACTTGGGCTGAAAACTTTCCTTCCAGTTTTGAATGAATTCTTGTGAATAGCTCAAACAGCTGTTATGCTACTTAAGTTACTGCAGCTGGCTTCATATTCTCCTGGGGGTTTTTTGTTTGTTTTTTTTTTTTTTTTTGCTTGTAATAACATAATTTTTCAGCAAATCTCTTTGAAATTACTTGCTAAAACATCTAGCTAGAGCAAAAATAAGGTATTGCCTGAGGTATTTGCCTTTTTTAGGACATCTAGTTTGGACAGCAAGGCAATGAGCCTCAGCTTCACAAATAGTCAAAGCAGTCTGAGGAAAACACTCCATTAATTTAATGTTATGATTACCAATGTGTTATTTCTAGCCTTCAGTGGATCCTAAAATGAGGACTTGCACATCTACTTAAGTCATGCACTTCCTCAAAGGACGGTTGTTCCAATTTTTTTCATCCATCTTTAAATGAGCATCTTTTGCTGAGCCTCCACACCTCACCATTTGTCTGTAAAGGAGTATCTTCCCTGACAACAGTCCCTGCCAGCAATTCCCAAGCCCCCTGAAAGAGCTCTGGGGCAGGGTCTCTGGGCTATATCCTTCTTGGATATTGTGTTTTCCCTGGCTTTCCTGCTTGGCCCATCCAAAGACCACTTTTCAGCTTTGCTGCTTGCACATAGCTCTGCTTCTATGTTCCTGAATTTCATCTTTTTTATCAGTAAGGATTTTTTACTCTGCTGTAACCTAATTAAAGTTGGGTTCCCAGTAAATAAATAGCTGATAACTGTGGAAATTAAGGAGGAGAATTTAGTTTTGTTGCCTTAATTTTTTTTTGTCATCATATAAGGTAATTGTCACTTTTGTTACTGCAGGATGTGGGACCAGCCTGCCCTGCACTGGAGGGTGCAGGAGGCTGAGCTGGGCTCATTCTCTGGCTGGCTGAGCCCTCATCTGTCCCTGTCCCAGGGTGCCAGCACAGCTGTCCTCTGCCAGCCTGTGGGCTGTGAGCAGTGAGTGCCTGCAAGGGCAGGTGTCTGGCTCTGTGAGCAGATGTGCCTGCATCTGGGTGCTGTTTGTCACTATAATGAGTTGGCTTCTCACCATCTCCTCTCTGAATTCCCTTCATGTGCTTGTAACCACTGCTCCCCATATTGTGGCCACAGGCTGATTTATGGGTTCCTGTTTTGTTGACCACTCTGCTAGAGCTTCTTGTGGGCTGCTGAAGCATATGGGATGTTTGATGTGGTTTTAAAGCACCTGAACAGTCTAAATATCACAGTGACCACACATGTCCCCAGCATACCCTTATCCTTTCCTGCACTGGGTCACTTAGCCAAAAATAATAATGATGTTCAAAAAGAACTTGGAGTTCCTGAAAGCTATTGGAAAAGACCAGGAGCTGCATATGAAATTTGCTTCATTTGTTGACAAGTGAGTGAAAATACACAAGAATAAGATTTCAGGTAACTCTTTACTCCCCTCTGCACATAGCTGGCACATTATTGGAATGCTGTACTTTTGACCTTATCTACAGGACCCTCCTCTTAGAGGGGATTTCTGTCTGGTTGCCTGAGGCTGCAGGACAGTTACACAAAAACTGGATCTCAGACATTTGTAAAAGTTTATTAATTATTCCTTCCATAATACCTTTTTACTCCAGCTGGTTTATATCTAAGCTGCTTCCAAATGCAGCTTATATTTTTAAAACCTGAGAAAATAGGCATACAAATATGAACATGTGTTAGAGAATTAAAATTTTTAACAAGGTTTTCACTTGTCAGTGTCCTTGCCTGGATTTTCCTTAGTGATATTCCCAGGGGAAAAGCTGTTACATGAAGGGCAGTGCTTTGCTTAAAAAGGCTGAATACTAAGGATGATGTTCTGTACTGAGTTCCTCCAGACAGCGTGAACAAAACTGCTGCAAGCAATGTGTTGGAGAGGGCTGGTGCTGCTGGGGCCAGGTGAGGACAGAGCTCCCCAGGCAGCCTGCAGTGCTGTGCAGTGAGAGCTCTGCGTGTTGGCTCCAGCTCATGCTGTCCTAGCAGAGAACAAGTGACTGGCACTACTTAGTTTTGACAGACTCCCTTCTTCTCCATCATGATTTTTGGGGTTTTGGTAAGGAAGATTTTTTTCTTCTCACAGAGACCATGGTTATTAAGAATAAAAAAACTTCCCCAAATGTGCTATTTCCATCATGTCCAAACCCACACCAAGTACTAAAGCACACAAGTTTAAACTGGCTGACATGAGAGCCGTTCTATCCATGGGTATGCTGCAGCATGGACTTTCATTATCTACATTTTGAGTACTGATTTCTTATCAAAATTTGGTCCAGTTTTCAAGCAAAAAATATTTTGTCAATTCTTTATAATTAAAAATATTTTTGAAGCAGAAATGCCAGGTTTCTGTATGGGAAGTGCATTCCTGAGGAAAACCTCAGCTGATCCTTCATTAGCAGATGTGTTTCCTCTTTAGCAGTAGAGGAATTAAGTTATTTACTCAGTTTCTCTAGAATTTAAATGCTGAAAGAAATACATTGGACTCCTTACCTATGCCTTCTGGTAGACAACAGTACAGTTAATTTCTTCCAGCTTTGTCATGGACGACATAAACATGCCAGTGCCTAAACAACCAACTGGAAAATACAACACTCTGAGTATAATGCAATATGAACAGCACAGAATTATTCACTAGGACCTGAAATAGATCTGAGTGCAGCCAAGTCAGTGCTGCAGTGCTCCAGGTAATGGTTCAGACTTTGAAAGTGAGAGTAACCAAAGCAACTTGATTTTGCTTCAAACAGCACAACTTAAGAGGATAAAATTGAAGGGAAGATAAGCAACACTGTGTTGCACCAATACTGAGTGCTTCTCTAGGGAGTTTCTCCATGTGTGTGCTTGTTGGGAATAGTTCTGCACACCATGGCACTTAAATCTGAAAGGTTGCTGGCAAGGACTTTGTGCCCAAAAAGGAGCTGCTAGGTATTGTATTTAATGAAATATGAGTAATACAAATGTCTAAAAAGGTTTAATTTAATGTTTTCTTCTATGTAGAACCCTATGTAGAAGGTTTGTGTGCTTTAGGTATGTTTTTCTGTTATGTGTGAGGTTGTTACTAGACTTGCAGCTCACAGGAACAAAGTAGGCAACAGTAATTCTGAGGGATAGGTAAATACAGCTCTGATTCAGTTGGTAATGGGTAAGAGCAGAAATAATTCAGCTGTTTTGAGTCATGGCCCAAAGATGTTTCTTGCCTGGGCAAGTGTGGAGTACAGAAAAGACACACATTCTTTGTGAGTAAGAATTATTAATGCACATTCTGTAGGACAATGTGGATCATTTAATTTGGTTTTGGGATCTGATAGTAGCAAAGCTAGATTTTAGCAGGAACAGAGAGGAGATATGTTAATGGCAAGAGATTATAGATGACAGTGAGGCTACCTCATCATAAACTAAATTGTTGCTGTTCATTCCTAAATGTGCAGCCACTTCCACTTCAGATTGCTGTGGGTGCACTTCTGTGTCAGTGAAGTTACTGCTGTCCAACAGATGTTCCAACTCTCTCCTTACACAGCTATGCTCTGTGCATCTCAGCAAAACTCTGTCCTTTGATTTCTTCTTTCACTCCGAGATAAGTGACATCTCTGAGAATGTTTCTAAAGGAAAATTAAAGGAAATAATAAGAAAAAAACCCATTGTGAAATGGCTTTTTTCAATAAAGTAATTTTGCATTGTTTTCTGCTGGCTTTGGGGTTGTCCTAATTCCAAGTGTTTTTGTTAAGTGCAAGCTAGAGAAGTAATGGGGAGGGGTGGGGGTGAAGAAAACAAACCTTGCTGCTGAATCTCAACTGGAATTCTGTTTCTTTTCTCTGGTCACAGCTACACTTTTATATAGGCTTTTTGCTAGGTACCATGCAAGAAAGAACAATCTAATTTATTACTGAAGAGGTTTAGAATTGTTGGTGGGGTTTTTTTGTGTGTGTTTTGGTTTTTTTATTTGTTTGGGTTTTTTTCTCCATGGAAAAAGTGGTCAAGCTGGCATAGCAGTCTTAAAGGAAAAAAATGGAGCACTGCATTTGTGGATCAATGAGATAAGTGGAGAAGATCATGAAGAAACTGATTTGTGGAATAGAGGAAGTTTGTGTTACTGTGACTGCACACAAGGACAAGGCTGTCCAACAACAATGACAGAATCACTCTTTGATAGTTCCAGAAGAGATGAGTAGCAGGGTTCATTATTGACAAAAGGCACAGACTTGCTACAGCAAATGAGTTCATTGTGCAAATATTGTTTGGGGGGCACCTGCAGAATGCAGGCACCTTGGAGAGGCTTTGTCTTCAGTGGAACTGCAGGTATTTACAGAAGTAAAGCTTTGCTGTGAAGAGCTGTAAAACTGCCAGAGGGCATAAACAATGTTTGAAATGCATTCAAACACAGTAGTCATGAATTATAAATGTCTTTTTGTGACCCTTCCTTAGCAAACTGGCCACTGGGGTTAACTGTCATCTAGTCAGGTTTATGAGCCCATGGAAATGTTGGTGGATTACTTTGTGGTTCTGCAGCCTGGAGGAGCTACCAACAACAGAGGGAAGTAATTACAGACAGACCTGAAGAGAAAAAGAGGAAAGATCAGCTTTCCAGCTAGTTTTTATTGCGTCAGTCCATTAAGAGAGGAAAAAAAGTAATTCCTTTAAATTATAATTAAAAACCCCACTGTAACTTGGGAAGAAAGAAATTGTCATCTTTGCTTTTTTGTTCCTGTCATAACTTTTGATTCACATGGTGTTAATTTCTTCAATGCTTCGTTAATTAATTATGGCAAAGAGAACTGCAAACATTGTTCCCTTTTTTCAGAAGAGGGTAAATGGGCTTCTGATATTGGTAACTTCATTTCAGTAAGGTAGTGCTACAGTTTGATTTTATGCACAGCCAGGTGGCTCCTTCAGCTGAGTACAAGTTGAAATAGAAACCATAATTTATGTGGCAAAATGTAGGTTCATGAAGAGAAGAAAGGCCTGTGTGTCTGTCTGTGACTACCTGTGATAACTTGTGCCTCCCCAAGGTACTGGGGCCTGTAATTCAGTGAGCCTCAGATAAGCTGCTTTGTGAGCACTCCCTAAAGCAATGATGTCTTCTGTGCCTTCACTAGATGGTCTGAGGCATATCTAAAAGTTCTTTGCCAGATAACTAAAGCTTAAAATTTATCATAGTGGTACTATTTACAGTATATGAAGGCCAAATTAAGTTGGGCCATGTAAATTAGTTGTGAATGGAAACATTTCTGCAGTCAGTGGGATTTGAAAACTGCCTGCTGAAGCCACCAGTGGCTGGTTTTGCTGTGACTGTACCTCTGGTGGTGTTTGCTACATAGATCTGCCAGTGAGGTGAGCTCTGCTGTATCCCAATAGAAAGATGAAGTGTTCCACAGATTTTACCTAACTATCCAAAAGGTGATGTTCTTTTGATCCTGCAAGTGGTCACTGTCAAACCAGCCTGACTGTCCTGGACAAATGATTTTACTCTTTTGGAGAATGTGCTGAGAAGCCAAAGCACTTGTAAAGGAATTCCTGTGTTCTGGTTTCTTTGACTTGCTCTGCTTTTGGGAGTTCTGTCCTTTTTGGAAAGTTACCTTCAAGTTCCCCTTGATTCAAACCAGATTAAGGTAAAATGCAAATAAAGGATTTATATTCATAATACCTAGAATACACAGCACAGTTGCAAGTGTTTATATAGAAGATGTAAATGAAGGAATAAATAGGTGGGGGAGAGATTAAATCTGAAAATTCTCTCTTTTGTGTATCTGCTTTGCTGCAGCTGCTTTCCCAAGCAGATGTTATCAGGGATCCTTTTTTCTGTGTATTTCCTATCTTAGGGAGCATTTTTGACAAAGTGACCTCTCGAATTCTCTGGATTACTTGTCATGGTTTTCGTTTCTATACAGTAATTTTTTAGGATGTATATGTGATAAGGTGACTTAGAAAGTAGCCAGTGAGTAATAAATTACTGGTTCACCCTACTTGTCTCAAACTGAATGCAGAAACACTTAATGTTACCTGATATATTTGTAGTAATCGAGTCAGTCTGTGAGGGGCTGGGGACACACACCTTGTGAGGAACAGCTGAGGGAGCTGGGGTTGTTCCTCCTGGAGAAAAGGACACTCAGAGGTGACCTTAATACTCTCTACAACTCCCTGAAAGGTGGCTGTGCTCAGGTGGGGTTGGTCTCTTTCCCCAAGCAGCACTGACAGAAGGAGAGGACATAGTCTCAAGCTGAGCCAAGGGAAATACAGGGTTGGATATTAGGAACAAGTTTTTCACTGAAAGAATAATAAAGTACTGGAATGGTCTGCCCAGGAAGGTGGTGGAGTCACCATCCCTGGATGTGTTTATAGACAGACTGGGTGTGGCACTCAGTGCCAGGGTTTAATTGAGGTATCAGGGCTGGGCTGGACTCGATCTTGGAGGTCTCTTCCAACCCTGTGGTTCTGTGGTGTTGCCTTCAAGGCCCTTTTTGCTCCATGCAGGAAGTGTACCAGTTAAATTTGAGAAACAAAATAAGAAAGTTGGTGTTGTCTGTACTGAGTAATGTTCTCTTTGCAGTGCTCTCATTTGGAGTGCAGTGCTGATGGCAGATGGGAGGCAGATGAGTTATTGTTGTCAGATTATTTTTTCAGTTAATGATTATGCAGTGCTTTGAAGAAGTAAAGTGCTATATCACAGTTAAGTATTATTATTATTCAGTTCCCAAAAGATCACAGAGCAGATAAGGTTTTTATGATACTTTTCTCTTGGATTTTTTACTAGTGTGGTTGAAAGCAGAATGTGAACAGGCTCTTTGGCTGTGGCAGTTTAAATGTGTGTGATTTAAAAAAAGATTAGATGTGATGTTTCTAACTATCTCATTCTAACTCATTCCAAAACACTTCATCTTCTGAGTGAAACAGTTCTCCTGCCTGAAAATTAATCCAAAACAAGATTCTGTACTAGCTGTGAAGAGCTGGATTGAGCTAATTCATTTGCTGGGTCCAATCCATCCATACAAATGTGTGTAATACAGATCCTGCTTCTCGTGTCATTGCCTTCTTGAGACTATGCAAACCCTGCACTGTTTTATCATCTTTAATAAAAATTGAGGCACTGGTTTCTGAAGCTAGAAGCAAGACAGGGATAATAATAAAACTGTAGAGCTGTAGATTTTTCCTTCCCTCCAAAAAAGATGAAATTGTACTCTTCTGTAATTCTGCCCCTAGCAGACATCACATTATGCTGCATCTCTCATCAATATTTGTTAACTTTAACCTTGCATGATGATCTTCTGTCCAAATCCCATGGCTTTTAGAGATGGAGCCAAGCAGATCTATTTGGGTTCTTTGTTCCCTTTCTGGAATGCTTTGGCAATAGCAATGCATGCTCACGTAGTTTGCCTCTTAGGTTTGAAACAACGTAGCTAAAATAAATTCTCAGTGAGAATTGTTGCAGAATTTAGCCAAGAGGAACAGTTGTTTTGACTCTGAGGGAGACTTTGATTCATTGCTTTCAGTCAGTGCATGCAGTACGTGAAGGATCTCGTATTTGGACACCAAATACAAACTAAGATAATTTTGGATGTGCTGTCATCTCCTGCTGCAGAGCAGGAAGTGGGTGATGCTTCTTACTAGGTTATTTGCTCCTGGTTGGAAGGTGCTTGAAAAATACTGATTTTCAACATATGTGGTTCAAGTTCTGATAAAATTCTGTCAATTCTAATCAAATTTTATTTTAGAAAGAGAAATATTTTGGTGAGGAGAAACAGTAAACAATTTTTTTTGTTCTTATGGAGAGTGAAAGCTTTAAATTGTGCTATTGATTTATCATATTGAAAATTTTAAATGCTAAAAATTCACTTATACTGAGGGAAAAATTCCTTTGACATTTTCTTTCATAGAAAATAATGGAATCTTCATGACCTAGATTTCTTTTGCACAGCTGTTATTTTAGAATGAAAACTTGTTACTACCTATGAAAAAAATAGGAGATTTCATTTAAAAAGACCTGTTATCCTCAGTGACAGTTGTGATGTCTGGCTCAAATTCATTACATATATTACATAGGAAAGATATCTTCTGCTGTAAGGTTTTGGGAGCACTGGCAGAGACAGTTGGAGAGTTCTTGGGGATGTTCATAATCAACAGAACCCCCTCCTGAGCATTCTGTGGCAGCAGCCCCTGCTCAAAGATGGGGTGGAAATCCAGCTGCCATGTCCAACCTCAAATATGTTTGAGCATGCAGTCAGTTCTTCTGAGTTTGTCTCTAAAATATGGAACATTTGACAGTGGGAGAAGAGTTGAAAGAGGGAGGATGCTGCACTTATTTTTGGGTTTAGGCTTGGCTTGTAGTGCATCTTGTTCTAATTTTCATTTTCATGCTGTTTAAGAAGTGTCATGGTTAGTTGTGCTGTTGATCTTAATTGAAAGGCTTACAAAAATAATCTTTTGAGTGCCTGGAGTGAAGGATCTGGGTGAATGAAAAGGTTATTAAAGATTCAGATCTGGAATAGCCCTGGATCTGTTACACGATGCAATGGTCAGGACAAAAGGTGGGAAATGAGTACTTTGAGGCAAAACTTTGCTATTAGATATTGTTGAACTATTTCTTTCAAAAATGTGGTAGCACAAGTGAAGGTGCAGTTGAAACAAGCTGAGTTTCAGATAAAACAGCAAGGTTCTAAACAGATCAGATTTGCAAGTGTGTTTCAATGTATTTTTTGCCTTGGGAATCCCAAACTACCAAGCAGCCTGATATGCTCATACTGTGCAGCAATTGTATTTTCCTATTTTAGTGTTTCCATAGTCAGTACATTGCTAGCTAACTTCTGGCATGTGAAGAAAAAAAGTGAATTTGTCATTAAAGACTGAAACCTGTCCCTAAATTCTTAGTTTAATGTAATTGCAGGCAGGTTGAACTAGATATTGTACAATGCATCCTCCACTGATTAATTTGTCTAACCTAATTCTGTCTGATCTGGTACCTGACTTATTTAACACTGCAGGCCTGAGTTAATAAAGTCTTCAGGGAATTGGACACTGTGCTGGTTTTAACCAGTCTTATTTGGAGGAGTAAAAGGGGACAAGGTATGTCTTTATTCTTTGGGACCTTGTAATAAGTTGCAGTAGCCCGTGTTCCAACTGTTAGCATTAATGTAGTTAGTTTTGGTATTATTAAAGGAGCAATTAACACCTGCAGATATGATCAGAGATACTATCAGAGAGGAGGAATTCAATTTCACACTGAAGTTCAGCTTAGACTTCTATTTCTGAAACAAAAACTGGGTGTGCAACATAGTTGTGGTTTTCTATTTCTAAATGTGACTTAAATCATGATAAAACTGCAATTATTCTAAGTAATGCTTACTTACAACTCAGTGGGAGTAAACATGCACTCAGAGTAAGGGGAGAATGCTCCCTGGGATGGGGTGATCCAGGCAGATCTGCTCTCAAACCTGTATTTGAGAGGTTTAGCAGAAATAACACTGCATAAAACAGTTGTAACCTTGGAATAAGGAGACCATGAATGACTCATGGCTGTGAAAACTTTTAGGAGATATTGTGTCAGAGCTGAAGTGACATTCACATATGAACACTTCATATGTTCATGTGGAAATTCCTTGTATGTCCATTCTGAGTATTCCAGCAACAAAATGTGAATACTTGTAACAACACGGTGAAGAGTGTAGGGAAGCCCTGGTGGTGGTAACTGCTTGGATACAGATCCACTACATGCTAATTCTCATGTTGGTGCTGTTTTTTGGCCAGTAATAGGTAATTGCTGTTGGACAACTGAGAAACTGATAGCACACATATCACTTCCCAGCACCATGTAGAAAGAAGTGTGGTGGAAAGCTGAGAGCAGTATTTGAGACTTGCCTTTGACTTGTCACTCCTTCTATGTGGAGTTTCACATTTCACTGGGGATCCCTGACATGCTGTTCCTTATCAGGGGTGTACTTTGATGCAAAAGCTGTGGTTGGGGTCACCAATTGCAGACAGGATTTGTCACCTGTGCAGTGCCCTTGTGGTTGCAGGTGAGATACTGAAGTCCTGTTTGAAGGAGTCAGGACAAACAAAACGATGGGGCTTGAGGAAGAAATGTCATGGGTCAAATTGAGGGGGAAATGTTTTGTCTCTCAAATCAATGGGACGCTCCACTATTTCAGGTCAGCTTCTCTTGTATTGTTTCTGGAAGTAATGTTAAGTGATTCCTTGCTACGTATCACAATATGTGGTGTCATGGAGAAAAGAGATTCATCACCATCCATGGGCTTAGAAACTGATGCGCTAATGTGCCCAATCATGATGTTCCTTGTAGTCCAGGAGACTAATAACTTTTTATTTTCTATGCTGAAACTTCTTTTTGCTACAGCTCAAGTTTTGGTTTGGTGTTGGATTTTGGTTGGTTGATTGCTATGTTTTGGGGGGGGGGCAGGTTGTTTGGGGTTTTTGTTTATTTAAAAAGCAGTGAAGTCTGTTTAGTATAACTTTTCCAAATGTTTAGAAGATAAATAGCACCAATACTTCCTGACAAAATTGCACCCTCTCACTGCATCGTCTCAGCCGAGACACAAAACTGCCGGAAAACAAGGAGGAAACCTCCAAGACAGAAAGCTATTTCTTCTTGCAGCATGACAAATAATTACAGTGTGCTGATTGTCCAGCTAAAGCCCTGAAGCTGTGGCCCCTGTGGCCTTGATAAGGTAATCCTACAGGCTGGATAGAATGGCCCGGGCTAATACCAGTGTGCAGGTGTAGGACTAAGCTGCTTAGGGCACGCGCTGCCTTTTGTTCTGAGGCGGTGTCGCCTGCAGAGCAGCGGGCTGTGACCCAGCTCCCGGGGGCTCTGCAGTGCTCATCCTGCACCACTGCACAGCTTCCAGCGGCTGTGGGGGTGGGGGGGTTGTTTCCTCTGCTTTTATACCCCAGGACTTGTATCCCAGCCCTCCCAAAAACACCCAAAGCTATTTTCACTGGGAATTGACACTGATTATTTCCTTCTATATTTTTTTTCTTTTAGGAATGACTCTATTTAATGTTTCCCTTCAGTTTAGGTTTTCTATATGCTGCAAATACCTTTTTGGTATTTTCTTCCCTTTGTCATGGTCAAAAGAGCATTGCCTGAACTGTCTGCTGCATACTCTTGAAAATGTCTGAATAGACTTTTAAGGTAGGCATTTAGGTTTGCTTCAGGAAAAAAAAAACCCAACGACACTAAGTGAAATTAAGGATTTAGTGGGACTTTTTGAGATTATTTAAAAGAGCTCCTGAACATAAAAAATAAATAAAAAGTAATAAAACATTGGCACAAAAATTAGTGTATTAATTTGCTACTCATGTAGTACTGCTGTGCAGATTCAGTATTTGACAGATCTCTACAGAGGAGAAAAGGGCCCCCACAACACCTCCCCAGCAAATAAGAGTTCACAAGAAAAAAGAAAATATTGCTCCTATTGACCACTAGGTGATAGCCTTGCTCAATTTATTCATTTTATCAAGGTCATTTATATAAGGATTAAAAATGTTTCACACTGAAGCTCTTAAAGAATTGGATTCATGAAAAATAAATCTTTCCTTTCCTGAACATCAAACCCAACTTTACTGTTTTCCTGGTTTAATAAATATTTATGAGTCATAGCACAACCTTTTCCATTGCTGGATTGGATTTATTTTACTATGATGAGTCCACAACAAACATACAACAGTGCACACTAAATGCACATGTACTCATTTTATTAGTCTGCCTCAATGACACCAGTGCAGTTAAGAAGGTTAGGTTTTGGTGTAGACTGAAGTGTTGGCATTTTAAGTTTGATTTTTATCATAATTAGTCTTCATAACCAAAGAGTCTAAAATATTTTTCCTGATGTTACTGACTTCATCTATTATTTAAAGGGCTAATTTTTAACAAAATAATGCCTAATCTTTTACATATATCAAGATACCGAGACACAAAAGTATTTTGATTTTTGTGAAAGGATTTTCTCAAATCAGGCTGAAAAGCCCAAAATATGCTTCAGGTAATAATTGAAACATTGAGTCTTCACAATATTGAAATTCTTTCTGGAGATTTTATTAAGACTCCTCAAGACATAATCAGCAATAGCCTTTGTAGCTGTATTAAGTTAAGAAATATCCAACATTTATAGTACAGAGGCAAAACCAGTAACTTTGAAGTATTTTCCTTAGATCTAGTAATACATTCATGTGTTTGGTACCATTTTATTAATTTTTAAGATACTCTATCTCTATGTTCATATTTTTGAGGAGTAATAAAAACTTCTTGATGATTTGTAGAGCAAGAAACAGGTAAATACTTTTGAATGAATCCTTTGAATTGCATTCAGTACAGCTTTAGTCTCTGTGTCTTTGCTTGGATGTGCTGACAGTCTGACATTGAAAAGTAGCTCTCCACATTGCCTACCCTTTACTTTCATGCCAGAAATCTCTTGTAAAGGTGAGTATAGAATGAACCAATTCAATGGAAATATTATGCATAGCACCGTAGTGCTAGAAGTGAAAGCAGGACTCCGGAGAACATTCTGAAATCCATATTCTATGAAAATGTGTCTTTGAAAATTGGCATTGTTCAGGTTTCATTTATTTGTAAATCATCTCCTGAATGCTCACACTAGGATCTTCTTAGCTTTGCCAGAACTCAACTGCCACTTTGTAAAATCACTTCCACATTCTTTCCTGTGAAGCTCCAGGCATGTAGGGCCCAGGAGCTGGGTGGAATTTTTGGAAGGAATTGTCCTGATCCAGATGATCCATTAATGATCCCTGCATTTTCCCGTGCCAGTCCTGGCAGCAGTTACTCTTCCTTGTCCTACCAGTCTGCTGGGTATGCTTTCCAAAAGGCAACCCAGTCTGCTCTTAAGATGACTTTTATTTTTGCCTTGTGCTTGGAGTGCTCATGCCTGATGCATTGTCAAATCAATGTTGAAATCAGGGAAAATTGTCTTACCTGGCCTTCTTGAAAATACAGACTACATTGCCTTGCTTTGGGGAACTGACTTCACTGAGACCATGATTCAAAAGACACTTAATCCTGTCTGCCTGTGATTAACAGTAAGTTTTCCTTACCCCTAATCTTATTTAGAATTAGGAAGAAAGAAGAGTTCTCATGGTTAAAAAAACCCAAAACCAACCCTGAAACAAAACATCCTGTTAATTGTATTCCAGAGGTGAGTGTGTGATGAGTTTTAATACGTAGTTCATGAGGTCATTTTCTTCAGACACAGTCAGGTCCTTCTCTTCTGTCAGAATACCATAACCTTGTTTCAGGCATGGCCATCCCAAAGTGAAGCTGTATTATGTGACATCTGTCCCATCTGATCCTCCCCTGCCATTGCTTCCATTGCGCCGTTGTCCATAATAACTCCCCCCACTTCAAAAGGAGAGGACAGAAGATTGATGGGACTTGGAGCTTCAGGGAGGAGGCAGCTAGAACTGGCTGTATCCAGACATGGAGCCAATTGGGAACAAGAGCTGATGAGTTTGAATTAACTGAGAGGGTCAGAGAAGGTGGCTTCAGAGAAAACAAAAAGCACTGTCATTTTTTATCTTTGGAGAATGTTAGTCTGATGTCTAAGCCATCTACAACCCATCAATCAAACTTCAGCCCAGGAGTAGATGGCAGAAGGTAAAAGCAACAAGAAGTAAAGAGGAAGGCAAAATGTTGCTGTGGTGCTTTGTGAGGAGTTAGGAGAAATGAACATGTGCAGCCCTGAATGGTGAGGTGCTCTGTGATGAGCAGCTGGGAGAATGCTGAGTGGCATCTGCAGTCAGTGATACATTCCCATGTACCACATTGTTTCCACTCAGAGCTCATTCAGCTATAGGCTGATGACTGGTCTCAAACCTGACTCTCTTCTCTTTTTTTTTTTTTTTAAATGTTGTCCTTCCATTTCCTACTGCTTACCTCAAACCCAGCAGGCACTGGAGACTATAGAATAATGCTGTGTCAGTAAAACTGCTAGACCTCGGGCCAGTGCTGTGATTTCTCATGTTTAGCTGGCTGAAATGTCATTTTCTAGTATTACTGGATGGTTAACTTTACTAGGTTTTGTATTCATGGCTGTAATAGGCATTTTGTTTTTAATGAGGGGGAAAGAAATGCATGCTGCTACTTACAGAGCAGGCTTGAACTCAAATGGGGAGGTACCAGGAGTTTTGCTGTCATCCTTCATCATTGCATTTTGTAATACAGTCATGAGAATCAATGAGCTTTTGGTACTTCTGTAGAAGTCATATTTCCACACGTTTCCTGGTCCTGTGCTACTGTCAGCTGTACTTATTCTTTTAGTTACTGTGAAGATAAGACTTATAAATGATATTTTGGTAGAGAAACAGGGCTCAAATCCAAGCCTGATTTAGAATTCATTATGATTTTGTCTGGAAGTGCTCTGCAGCTATGCAATAACTATGTGCAATAAATTAAAGTCCTAGAAATGAGTGACCCAATGGCAGCAGTAAGTACAGGAAGGCAGCAGTAGTAAGGATGGTATGGTGATGTTGCTGAATTAGTATTCCTCATGATATTAACATTGTTAGGGGCTCAGAGCACAAGATATGGGGAGACACTGGAAGAGCTGGGTCTCTTCTAAGGAAAGACTTAGGGGAAGATCCCATTGCTGTTTACAGTTGCTCTAAGGGATTTTCTAGAGAAGATGAAGGCTCCGGGAGAGGTGTAATCAAAGGGCAGATGAGATTAGAGGTAAGCTAGAACACGAGAAATTGCACTTGAATGTGAGGGAGAGGGGCAGATGCCAAAATTATGGCAGTCAGCCACTGGAGCTAAGAAAGAAGTCCTGCCGCCGCCATTCCTCCGGCCCTGCTTTGAGGCTTTTGCCTACGCTGACCTCGCACCCCTGCCCTGCTGAGACATCTCTGCTGCTCCAGGCACCACTGCAGAACTGCCATCTACCTCATCACCAGCTTGGGATCTTCTGTCATTGCAGCTTGGTGCTTCAGAGCCACCGGGATCAGACTGCCCTGGGCTTTGTGAAGCAAAGCTCGAGGTTCTTGGTTCTGTCTTATTATTAATGTTGTAGCTGTTTGTTTGTTTGTTTGCTTTGTTGTATTTGTATCAGTAAAAAAACCCTGTTTTTCCTACTCCCACATCTTTTTTGCCTGAAAGCCCCTTGATTTCAAATTTACAATCATTTGGAGGGAGGGGGTTTGCATTCTCCATTGCAAGGGGAGGGGCTCTGGCTTTTCCCTAGCAGACACCTGTCTTTCAAACCAAGACACCAAGTGTTTCAGATTTTCTCAATTCTTTGAGTACATTCCACCCCACTGAAGCTGCACAGAAGCTTTCCTGTTATTTTCAGCTCTAATACAAACAATGGTAATTTCTCTGCTTCAACAGATTTAAAAAACAATTCTACTGCACTTGAACAAAATAATCTATTTATTTTAACTACTGTGTCAAAAGAAAAACTGATCTTCTGCATTATCTGCATCTACCCAAATGTCTGATGTGTGCACAAAAATGCCTTTTAGAGACTGAATTTCTTTTTCAAAGATAGGGTACCCATTTAGGGAAAGACATAGCACACTTTACCTAATCTTTTGAGATCATCCTTATCTTAATATTGTTTAAGTCATGATGGTAATATAGGATGCTTATGATTGAAGCACATATGTATTAGTTTCTGAAGGATTTTATTTTTTCTTGAATAATTCAAAATATTTTCCTTTATACTGGGAACATGAAAACAATTCTGAATTTAATGATAAATTAGTGAAGTATAGATGTTGTCATATTTTCTGGAGAGTTTTTAGCTGGAAATTGAGATGTGAATGTTACATCAGGTAACAGCTCCTAATTATTGTATTCTTAGTGCATTGAGGCTGCATTTTCATAACTGATTCAATTAGGGCTTTATATTTCTTAATTTGTGAAGATTTTTAAAGGCTACAAAAACTTCCTTACACCAAGTGTTTGCAAATAAACAGAATATCATAAAGCTTTCACAGATTTGCCCTTTCCCCAGAACTGGCGAAAAAACCACTCCTGCTGGTACCAGATAGTCTGCATTTTATTATCTGAATTCCACAGGTGCTACATGGTAGAGCTAGAGGTTCTTCAGTTTGCGTTTAGGAGCACAAGCTCAGCCTGTGTCAGTAGTGGGAACCTAAAAAATATTTCCTTTGAAGTTTCTTTTCTGGGCTCAGAAACACTGTTTCTATGGCAGGAACCTGTTTGACTTTGAGTTTCAGCAAAGGGTTTGTGCTGTAGGTTCCTGTATTCTGTTGTCTTCATTTCTGCAGGGATAACAAAAGCCAGCTGCTGTCACAAACTGAAAGGATACTTCATTTCCTTCAGTGCATGCACCTTCCCTGTTGTATAATCATATTTGTGCAGTTTAATGGATAGCACCAGTGGCTGCTTAATACCATTGCATATGAAAATGAGGTGATTGTGGAGTGGTAAATGTGCCACTGTTTCTGTTCAGTGCAATGTAATGTAGCACTGGGACAGGGAAGGACTCCACAGCAGAAGCAATGTCAACAACTGTAATAGCCCCATCTATCTTGGTCTTAAATTTCATCTTTTTGTATAAAGGAGAAAAGCACTCATGAGAGACCAGTGGCTGTGTTTCTTTTGTTTAACCAGTAATGATGGCTTGAATCAGGAAAGAGAATTACTAAGAAATACAATGTGAAAGCCTAACAGGTGGTTGGGGTGGGAGTCTGTGAGTCCTGGCTCGTGTCCAAGTGACTTGCACAGAGGTGTGAAAAGGGGCAAATTACCCAAAGAAGATGGACTTCAGGAACCCCCAGTTAGTGACGGAAATAAATGTAACTGGCATCTGTTACTCGTTTCCCTGTAAAAAAGATAAGAATTGCTCTGCTGTTATTGTGTGGAAGAAAGTGAGTACTTGCCATTAAGCAGAAGCTTTCACGTGTGGCTTGTCACAAACTGACAGGAGCCACGTGTCCTGATCGAGTTAGTGCAGTCATTCAGACAAGAAAAGGCTCTGGCATGAGAGGAATTGGCTGCTGCTGCAGAAGGGAAATATGGACACAAAGGGCTCGTTCCCCCTTACCTGAGGGAGCAGGAGAGCAGCCTCAGCATCAGCCAGGGCAGCGTTTGAACCCTGCTGGAATGCTCCATTAATGCTTGTGACTGCTTCATTAGACACGTTGGCATGACAAAACAAATGATGAGTGTAAAACAGCCTCCTGCCTCAGCCTCCTCTTAGAGCTACTACTGGGCAAAATGTGTGAAAATTCAGGTGGATTAGTCATAATAATGTGCTCAAACCCACCAACACACCTTGCCAATCACTTCATTGTTCCATAGGATTTCCTAATTGCAGGTTGACAGAAAAAGTGTTAAATGAGGGGGATTTTATTGCATAGTCACTCAAACTGCTAGAACCAGGGTCACAAACTCCTACCTGCATAGTAAAAAAGTAAGATATAATAGCTGCTCTTGTGAAAATGTCTGTCTGGTGAAAAAAACCTTTTCCTGAATAAGACTGTTATTAAAAAAGAATATTATGTTATATTGTTATAACTAAGAATACCTATACCTGAATGAATCCATATTAATCATACATAAACAATCTAAATAATTTCTGTTTTGACAAGGAATTTTCAAGCTGCCTTTTCCTGACATAATTTTCATTTTATGTTCTTTCAGGAGAAAACTAAGCTGTTTCTCATCAGAGTACATCAAATACAGCACTCCTTCTGGTAAGAATACCTGATTATTTAAGTTGTATTATAAAATGTAGCTCTCTGGAATCTGACACATTCTGCTGTTTTCATTTTCAGTAACTGCATTTAACAGTTCCATCTTCCTTTCAGGAGCACTTTAATTCCTTTTACTCCTTTGTTCCTGTCTCCTCTGCTTTCCAAATTTATTCTGCAAGTTCATGAACAATGCTGTAAATCTTCCTGCAGTCAGTGTATCAGACAGTCACAAGCAGCATGTGGTTTGTGAAATTCAGGCATTCCAAGATCTACTTTTATTTATTCTGTTGTGTTTCTATTCATTTTGTGAAGTTTTTGGCATCATTAGTGATGCCAAAATTGAGCATGTTGCCCTAGAAGGACAAATATAATAATAATTTTTCTGTGGAAAAAGACAATGCTCAGGAGACACCTGAGAAATAGAAAAATTGAATGCTGACCCTAAAGAGACTCAGTCACTTCAGCTGTGGAAGTGGGAGGGTCCAGCTTTTTCATCTTTTGTTTGCTGGTGATCACAAAAGTTCTATTCCTATTTAATTTGGCAGTCTAGGAGAATGGATTTTCTTTTAATTTTTTACATTTTCAGTGAATGTGTGTGATGACTTGGGTTGCTGAATGCTATTTTTATTCCTGCTTCCTATTAGAATCAGGCAATTTATTCAGAAAAAACAATTCCTGTGTCATAACTAGTCGTGCAGTCTGTGGTGAGAGCTGTGTCCTGCTGGCTGTGGGCATGACCTCCTGAAATCCTTCCAATCTCAGTTATTCCCTGGTTCATAGCAAAGTCCAGTTCTGTGAAGCTAATTTGTAATGATTTGGTTGCCATCAGCCCTCCTACCCTGAGCTGTGCTGTCTGTAGTCCTTAAAGGGTTGGAGTAACCCCAGTGGGAGGGTGCCCTGCAAATGAAACCAGGGCATCTCCCCCAGCCTCTCCAGCACCTTTAACTCTGCCAGTCAATGCTCCTGGTTGAAGTTACCCTCTGTGCCTGACTTAATGTCTTGGGGAAATGTTTATGCATGTGAAAAAAACACTAAACCTTAGAATTTAAGCTCTGTTCTGTGAAGAATAGCACAGAGTAGAGTTGGGTTAATACTTAGTATAATATATGTAATATAATATATAGACTTGGGGTACTGAACATAACTGCCTGTGGTCACTCTATTCACAGGTCTGTCTGCAAGGTCTAAAATACATTAATCCCAGGCATGAGCAAACAGAAAATTCAGATTAATATGAATAGGATTATCCCAAATATGACCATATTTTCTCATAGCAGGAGAAGTGCTTTTTTAAAAAGTATTTATATTTTTTAATTTTAAATAATCTGCAGACAAACTCATTAATCTAGAATTAATGAATGTAGTTGAACATTTAGATTGATTGAACTTAAACTGCCTTTTTTTGCTGTTCCAAAAGATCTTTGCTTGTGATTTTATTTCAGCAAAACTCTTTGTCACCTTTCTTCTTCTGCAAAGTCAATAGTGCAGGAAAACTTTTGTTTCCTGCTGCCTTGAGTAACAGGATTAGTAGTCACATTTACAAATTTAATCCAACAGTAGGTTTTTATCCTTGTTATTGGTCACACCATCATTCATCTTATGATCTCCTATTACAAACAATTAATTAAGCTGCAAGATACAGCACTTAATACTTAAATATGTAAGACTTTCTTACTTAAATATGTAAGAAATATCCAGTGGTCACTTCTCACTGCACTAATGTGCAGTCACCTCTGGAATAGGAAATGGACACTTCCTCTTTGTGTCTTTCAGAGGGTCAGTAAATGCAGGTGAAGCTTCATTCAGGATTTAGGGAGCTGAGAATGTAATTTTTTTTAATAATGAATTTTATTTTAATTGGCTTTTGGCCAGCATGCTTAGGTCAAACAATACTCCTCAAAAAACAAAGTGGGGAAATTTTTGTCATTCCCGAGTGTTGTGATTTTCTGCCTTGAAAATAAGTATCAGTGAGGCAAAAAAAATTTCAAAAGAACAAACCCACCCCTTCAAACAGTCCAAAACAAACTGTATGAAACCTGGAGACTAGACTGTGACTGAAATGACAAAGTGTGCCCTGCTAAATGATGGATACATCTCTGCATTGCTCAGGTATTGATTGGAGGTCTTTCCAACATTGGCTGAAATTAGGTCACAGTATCTGACAGAACTTCACCTCCAGACACATGATAAGCTTGGATGCCTTGGATATTTCAAATACCTTAAGTTGATATCAGCAGGTGACACTTTATACCACTGTGATTTAAATCCCTCACAAATGGTTTGGCATCAGCAGGAAAGAGAAGTAAGTGGAATTATTAATAGGATATTGAATGAGGAAGCACCTGTTTGTCCAGATGTTTGTTTAAATAGATATGTTTACCCTTTCACTGCATAAAATAATTAATGATTGTGTTTACAGTCTTAAAATGAGTATTTTCCAAATTTGAAATATATCAACTTTAAAGATTCTAAGGGCAGAATGAAGAAAAAAGAGAATTTTAATAGTAGATAATATTTT
>VWYE01008742.1:334583-349422 GCA_013398995.1 Alaudala cheleensis | reverse complement strand
GATGGGTCTGGTCGACATATGGGCCCTCAGCTCCCTAACTAACAGACTTATATAGTTCTATACTTAAAACAGTTTTGCTGCTTTAGAGTATCTTTACTTACTTACACAGGCAAAGTGAGATCATAGAAACCCAACATCTTAGAAGCTAAGTGATGGTTTTTTGCATCATAAGTTCAAGATCTTACCAGAGCCATCATCCAAATTTGAAAATGACCTGTGTTAACTCCTGGACAAGAAACTGGGCAGGAATCTGAGGGAAAAAAGGCATACCTACTACAAATAAAAACTTGATGGATGTGAGTGGAGAGAAAAAATTATAACTTGGGTAGGATGGTATCATTTGCCATAAGAGGACACTGTATGAATGAGATGTTTTGTTTCTTTGCAGCAAAGATTAGCCAGAAAGGTTTTACAGCTATCTAAATAGAGAATAATAATAATAGCATTGTCCTTATAGGACACACACACACTAAGATATGTACACAAAATTTATGACCTCATAATAGCCTAAGCACGGAAGGAAGACCTCACTCTTTAATGTCCATATAACAGTGCTACCAGTCTGGGCTGTGTCCATGGTGAGTGGCATGGAGATGCTCATGTGCTAGAACTACAGAGTAGGTTGTGCTGCAAAATGGCAAAGTGAATATTACTGCATGAATATAACAATTAATCCTGTAATTTGCCTTTGGAGAAATAGAACAATCAGGAGAGGATGAGGGAGAGGAAGAAACAATTTGCATAGAAACACTGAAGCCACATAAGAATCCAAATACTGTACTATGAAAGTTTATGGACAGAAATTCTGATTAATGAAATAAGGAGAGCACCTTTCTGTTGCAGTCTTAAACTTTCATGCTCAGTGAAAACTGCTCCTTAACCACAGCTGAGATGCAATAGTAGGAAAACCAGTGTTATCAAGAGTAACTTCAAGTCAAGGGGTCTTTGCTGGACATGTCAAGCAGCCAAGAGCAGACAGCATGAGATAACTCAATACCTGGGCATTATTACTCCTGGATGAAACGCAGCAATGACACCTAAAAAAGATGGCAGTGTTCTTAATTTAGTTAGATTTCAGTTGTGAGAACAGAACACAGCACTAACCTATTATCAGCATACCTGAACCCTGAAGTGGTCACTTTTAGCAATTGTGAAGCAATTAGTACAATTGCTAATTGTTGATAACTGACAAGGCACATGCATTTCATGAGGAGTGTTTTTAAAAAAGGCAGGGAAAAAAGGACAAGAAAAAAGGTTTCAATTTATTCTGGGTAGTAGGCCAGTGTAGTTAAAAGGAGATTTTGAAAGTCTGTTGAAAGAGAATGAAAGCTAATATTGAGAGGAGTGGAGTACAGGTACATGTCCATCTAGATATCACTGGGAAAAAAAACAAAAAACAAAAACAAAAAAAAGCCCCTCAAAAACCAAAACCAACAACAACAACAAAAAAAGTGCAAAAATGTCTAACACATTTTTGATACAGTATGTGGAAAGAGGCATGAGGTTGTATGTATCCCAGATGCTGTTGCTGCTGTAACAGCAAGTTTGCTATGCGTAGCAAGGAAAGATCTAAAGGAACATCTGTTGAAATTTTACATTTGCAAATCAACAGGCCCAGATAACTGACACCCAGGAGCCCCAGGAAAACTAGCCCGGAGCTTTCAGAACTCTGTATGGGAAACTGAAGAAATTCCAAGTGATTGGATAACTGCAGATGCAGTTCTAAGATTTAAACAGAATAAAATGAGTAATCCTGGGAAATGCACATCAGTTAGCTTAATTTGTAGAAGAGCTAAAATAAAGAAATTTAAATAGATTCATGGATACACACATTAAAAAAAAAAAAGGATAAATCCTGGAATTTAAACAAATCAACTTTGTCCAAAGACAAAGGTCTTGTCAGAAATAAATTTGTGGTCTTTATTGACAAACACAAATCTGGTTTCCAAAAGAATTGTCATAGTATATTTGGAAGACAGTACATTCCAATGGTTTTCAGTCAGTACTTGACTTATTACTTTATGACATTTTCAATACTGCATTACACAGCAGGATAAAAATTAAATTACTTGAAAACTTTCTTGTTGAATGAGTTCAACATACAATTTTAAAAGCTAATATGTAAAAGAGAAAGGATTAAAAATAGGAAAAGTTCTTGGACCAGTGCTAGCAAGTATTTTTAGCTTATAAAATCTTTCTGGTAAAAATAAAAATTCAGGAAAATACTTCATGACAAGAAGTACTGAGAACAAGGAACTGAGATGAAGCATTCTGAAACTGTTAGAATGAAACCAGATGTGTTCAATAAAACTAAACAAAAAGTATTACTTCTGGGAACATAGCATGTGAGCTATAGAGTGGGGTGCACTGATTTCAGAGCAGGAAACAATGATGTAAAGTAAGATGTATCAGACCAGCGCATGGGAAGTGCTCAGCTCACCTCCTACAAATAAATCAGGATGGAGGCAGTTTGTTGATTTGCTACTCATACATAAATAACCAGCCATCAGTGATCTGTATATCAGTGTATATAACCAGTTGTGCAGCACAAGCTGCAGAGCCTCATGTGGAGGTGTGCCAGAACCCTTGCTGCTGCCAGCACCCACTCAGGCAGCACTGTGGGCAGGTGCCCATGCACATCCCAAGGAGGGGTTCCCCCATGCCACTGTGCTGTGAGTCCTTGGCTTTGTGAAGGCTGTCTATGCCCCACAGGCCACGGGGGATGCTGGGGGACAACAGTTGGCTATGCCAACCATCACTGCTCCTCCACCCACTCCAAAGTCTCTTCCAATGCTCCCTTCCAGGCTTTAGTGTTCCTGTGGCATTGGTTCATGGTGCTTTCATTTCTTTTCAAAGTCACTAGAACTCACCGAATAATCTCTCACTGACCTGTTTTCATCCTGCTCTTTAACATCATCTGTTTAGTGTGTTCCTGACATTCTGGGTGTTCTGTTCCCTCTCAGTCTGGGTGTCCCATCACAGATACTGTTCCCCCCTACTCACATGCCCCCATTGTTATCAGGACATTTTGACACAGATTTTATCAGGGATTTCAAGAGTAGTGTAAAAATAACCTGGAACTGTAAAAAATATTTGGCCAGTTGTGTTTAAGGCAGCCGGATGGCAGATGTGGATTAAACATTGAAAGAGTTGACCAAAGGTCTTAGTGAATGAATATTTGGTTGGAAATTTTGAGGGGAAAAAAGGCATAGTGTTTCAAAATACAATAGTCTGTTTTCTCTCTGCATAATGGGAAGGCAAAGTTGGTATAGCTGGCTAGCACAACCTAGCTCTGCAATATAGAATTCATGACTTCAGAGGCCAAGAATACTTATTAATAAATTAAGCTCAGAGAGTTTGTAACAATTGCATCAGATGCCTTATAAATGAGGAGAATTTTTATTAGAACTTTTTATCTCACTATACAGCATCAGACACAGATCACAACGTGCTAATCCTAAAGCTGAGGACCACAGAATCTAGAGAAATTTGGATCAATGTCCAGCTGTGAATACAGAAGACTCCCGGGTGCCTGACTGGAGTATGCTGCACAAAATTTATATTGATCACTGCTTCTCTTTGTTTCGGAGAGAACTTCTTTCCTTAGCAAACTTTTCCCTCTTTCTGTAGTCTAATTTACCAGTCACTGATCATCTGAAATCTTGTATGACTCACTGATATAATTTGTATTGGACTTTTTTGTCACTATTAATGAAATATAGGTCTCCTCTAGTTTTTGTTAATTTCTACCAAAACTTTCCCAAAGAGTGCTGCATTTGTGTCAAATTACTGGTCTTTTGTATAGAAATTAAATTTAAGAAGCTTTGGAGCTTTTCTTGATATTTGTTCTTGGAAAAATTTCTACAAAAACAATAAAAGGTCTTAAAATAAGAAAATTATTAAAAATCTTTATGAAAAAATAGGCTCTATTTTTGATGTCACTCAAAAAAAAAAAGAAATATTAGAAAGACTGGAATCTAAATCAAAAAAAGAAACTGCTTGCTTTCACTTAAATAAGGACAGATGGTCATAGTGAGCACAGTTTAGTAAGAAAAGCTTTGCCAAAAAAATAGTGATAAAATACTGTTTACACTATGATAGTGGGTGGCTTTTTTATTAATTCCATGAGAGCATATCCTCGTTTGAGAAATGACCAAGAGACCATTAAAAATTAGAAGCCTTGCATCGGTCTCAAAATCATTTGACATAGATAGCAATATTCATTATTAACTCTGAAATATTATTTTTTATTTGAGTAACAAGGCTTGAACTGGGAAATGTCAAAAAAAAGCCAGAGATCTCATGAGCTGTATGACTATAGTGAATTGTACAGGGAGGGAAATTGCAGCAGATAGTAGACAACATAGAACAGGATAAGTAAACAGCAGAGTAAACAAAGTATCTGAAAGTGGAAGGAAAAAATCAGTTTTTACAAGTAAATAAGCAATGCTGGAGTGGATTTGTATCCATTTCTGACTTTTAGTGTTACACTTCTAGCTGAGTTTAGGTAGTTTATACCTTAAAATATTTATTTTAAATGTTTTTCTGGAGAAAAAATATTTACGTAAATAGCAATTCTGTATTAGTAAAAATTATCTGTGAAGTTATATAATTAGTCTACAGGGGTCTAGTTATTTGAAAACTTTTAATCTTAGCAAATAGAGCTTCAGAGCCATCATTGAAATATTTCACATCAGAATTATCATCTATTGAATTCCTCCCATTAAATCCCAAAACCAAAGATAAGCAACTGATGGTGCATTTCTTCCTATTCATTTACATTTCACTGTAAATTATTGAGGTTTTACCTTATTCTAAATTTATGCTTAAGATCCACTTTACTATCTGTTACTCAATCAATCATCAGTACTCCTTGACTTTCCTCATTAATTACCCTATAAATTCACCTTCTATTCAAATTCTTGGAAATCTCTTTTTCTCACTCTTCAGATGTTCATTCTTCATATTTCCCTGTCTCTTTTTAGAAGGATGGCTTCTCACCCAAAGCAAATTTTTTCACTTCTGGGTTTTTTTTATTTTTTAGGATAAAATGGAAAAGCCTTCAGGTTTCAATGCTTTTTTCTATTCTTATTTTAAGAATATAGCAAAAAAACCTCAGTTTTTTGTGCTATATGCTGTGCTACAGTCTATAAGCAGCCCATACAGAGTTCCCTGAAAAATGACTGTTTAGCAATCTTGACAGATTTTTAGTTCCTTTCTCTGCAATGCACAAAAAAGGAAAGCTAAGTCTGCTTCTACTCTACTGTGGAGTCCCAACACTGGATCCTATTAGCTGACTTTAACAATCAGGAATCTAAGAGATATTGGTGGTAGGAAGCCTGCATCCATTCGATCTCCCCAGAAGACCTCAAAGCCACTTAATATCTATTCCAGATGGTTTTCCTCCTCTGCAATGCTCTTTATTTCAATTTAAGTGACAATATAACTACAAATTCAGCCAAATTCAGCAGCAATCCTGATCTCCCCTACTATGTGATCTGAAGAGACTAGCTGTGGGTGGCTCACGTGGAGAGCATAAGCAGCCTTTTGTGACTCTGTGATGGTTTGTAAAACTGGCTGAGAATTAAACTCCAAATAAGCTGCTCCTCTTTCCCCCCAGCCCCCCTTCAGAGAGGCAGAGATTACAGGTTGAGAAAATAATTTACTGAAAACAAACAGCAATGGAATGAGAAATGGACAGTAACAGCAGCAATGTTAATAACAAAAGTATACAAAAGAGAAGGTGTTTACACAAAGAAGTTATTCACCACCTCAGTTCTGAGTGGCCACTAAGACAAAGACAAAATGGTGGATGGTCTCCCCAGCTTCTCTGCCCTTGAGCCCAAGATAAAGAGTGATGAACAAACATCCAAAATCTGTAATTGTCTGAGTTACATTGCCCACATTCCAGACCCCCTGGTCTCAGCTCAGGTTGGCAGGATTTGGATTGGCTCACCTCCACCACTCCACTCCATGCCATTCCTTCCCACAAAAGTGCTGCAGCACACACACACACCACTGGGATCAACTGTGTTTGCTGCTGGACTTGAGTTGTTCCTGAGAACAGGAAGGGATGGGCAGTGGTGGGAGAGGTCCACACCACTGGTCCCAGCAAGGTCCCCTGAGAGAGAAACAGAACAAAATGTCACCTCTTTCAGGGTGCATGCACCTTTCCTTCACCCCAAAGCCATGCCACCAGGGATGATTTTAGATTTAGACAACCCATAAACACTACCACATGTATACACGCTCTGACCCCTACTTGGCACTCGCCAGCAAAACTAGGACAGTCACCTCCCAGGTCACTTCTGCCCAAGAGAAGCAGGCAATCAAGCCATTTTTGAGGATATAGGCTCAGGTTGTACAAGGGCACAGTTAGATTGGATGTCAGTAAAAAAAAATTCTCTAATGAAAGGTCTGCCAAGTATTAAAACAGGCTGTCCAGAGAAGTGTCGGAATCACCATCATGGGAAGTGTGAAAAAACTGTGTAGATGTGGTGCTTAGGGACATGGTTCAGTGGCAGACCTGGCAGTGTTAGGTTAATTGTTGGACTCAATTTGAGGTCTTTTCCAACCTCAATGATTCTAAGATTCTATAAATATACTAAGAAAAGACAAGGATATCTAAACAGCAACATTTCACCTTCCCACCCAGATA
This sequence comes from Alaudala cheleensis, assembly GCA_013398995.1. Classification (NCBI taxonomy): domain Eukaryota; kingdom Metazoa; phylum Chordata; class Aves; order Passeriformes; family Alaudidae; genus Alaudala; species Alaudala cheleensis. The sequence continues at coordinate 342,764 of VWYE01008742.1, read as the reverse complement.
GTGGTTGCAATTTTGTGTCAGAGAGAGAGAAGTATTCCAGGCAGGATTACATCATCCTGTGGAAACGAGATGACCAGGAATGGGTCCAAAACATCTGTCTATCCTCAACAGTATCCCCAAGGTCATAAAAGAGTTCACTGACTGTAGCAGGGCAATAGGCAGGATATGCGTTGTCTGGCACACAGCACATATTGCTGCTTGAGTCGCAAGGATACTCAGTCATCCTCCAAGTCTCTGTTAAACATCAAAAGGGTTTCTTACACAGCAACAGATTGGACTGGCTGAGTAGCTGATACCAGTTTCAGGAACTTAGGTGGCTTCAGTACCACCAAGGCAATTTTATTTCATTGTGAATATCTTTATTTATATGTGCATTTCATTTTTTAAGTGCTTAGTTAAAATATTCCTGGCAGATACCTGTTTAAACATTTTTTTTAAGCCTGTACAATGTAGACAAGTATTACACAACCTTTCTAGGCAATCTGTCTTGGTATTTCACTATTCTTAGAAAGTTTTTCCAAATGTCTAGCCTAAGTCTCTTTTGCTGTATTGTAAGGCAATTATTTTTTACACAATAATATATTTCCATTGCTAATATATTCCCTTTTCCCCTTCATTGTGCAATAGCTTTTTTAGTATTTGAACTGTTATCATATCCCAGATCAATCTTTCCTTCTCTAGACCAATCAACAATAATATTCACATCTTTCCTCATCCACTGTATTTTCCAGCCTTCACCTATGCTTACTGATCTTCTCTTAAAACCAATATAAACCTCTATTAAAGTATAGTCCTAAGACCAATATACACCTGTCTTAAAATATAGTCCTTTAACTACAGGCAGTGTTCCAGCTAAAGTGGTGCTAATGAGCAGATGAGCAGAAGAATTTCTTCAGCTGTCTTGCAAAAGACACAAATTATTATACAGTCTGTTGGGATTTGGTTTGTCTTTCTTACTGTATGCCGTGATGTTGCTGTGTCATGTCCAGCTATGATCCAGTGCAACCTTGGGATCCTTCTCTGCAGAACCACAAGGCAACCAGTTGTTTCATATCTTGCATTTACGTAGCAGACATTCCTGGCTAAATATAGAGCTCTTTGCTTATCCTTACTGAATCACATCTTATTTTCCTCATACCTCCTCTCCAATTTGTCAGGGTCCTGGCTAAATACTGATCTTGTCCTCTTGCATTTTTCCAGATTGGTATTGCTTGCAAACAGAATAAGGATATTCTTTCTTCCATAGTTCATGCCATCAATGAAAATGCTAACTGATGCCAGAAATAGTGCATAGTCCTGGACACTGAGCAGAAATTCCTTCTTTATTTGAGTGGATTGACAGGCAGCTTCTTCTGCCTTCTTTCTAGGATAAATCACTGGAATAAAATAAGCTAAATATTGCATGTATTGGCGATGCTATTACCACTAAACCATACAAAATCTCCTAGGTAGGATTTTTGTTTTACACTTGTGCAGCACTGGCACTATATCCGAGCACTGAGGGCCCTGAATTAAAAATTTTACCTTTCTTAAACCCATTATCAAGATTTGCATACCACACTGGGTGGACATCTTTTCCATTCCTGAGATCTGAATGCCTGTGTGGCTGGCTGACATCTACACCAGATACTGAGTTTTGTCTGCTTGTGTTTCAAGGAAATATTTCACTGCTTCCTTTTCTCCAGAGGCATACCTCTACATGTCTAAACCTCCAGGTAAATAGTTGTGGATTTTTATATATTATCTTTTCTACAACTATGTTAATTTTGCCCCACAAGTTCACAGATTTCTTCAAATTGTGGCTCAACAGATCAAACTACCTTTCAAAACTAATCAAAGCAGACAAAGCTGCTTTGCATTTGGTCAGATTTTCTTTTGTAAAATGAAATACCATCTATTCAGACATTACAACCCATTATATAATTACAAAAGTATTTTGGATTTTCTATTTAAAGAATCCAGGGCCAAAGGAATTCCAGAAGGATTTTCAGGAAAGAGAAAATTCCAGTTTGCTAAGAACAGACCTCAGGAAGCTCAGGTAAAAATATTTGACATAGACCATCTCACCAGATATATATTCTGCTTTCTCTACTGCGTAGATTTACAATCTTTGTATTTTTTCCTAGTATTTTGAAGTGAATACACATGTATGTATAAACATATAACCAAAGGCTTCTGTCTTTTGTTTACATAATGCCCACCAAGTTTATTGACACTGTGGGTCTTCTGTGTGCTTCTCTCTGGCATCTAGATCAATATAAGCCTTCCTCCTTGAATTAGTTGAAATTTCATAACTTTTTTTTTCATTTACATATTTTACAACATCCTAAAACTTTCCTACTCATCCTAGTCCTTCCTCACCACTTCTTCTCCCACTGTGTCCCTGAGTCACAATTTGACCCAAACAGTAAATACCTTTTCTTCCAATACTGCAAGGAATTTATTATTTCTCATTTGCTATTCCAACCTGATGGTTCAGCTGATGGCAGCAGAGACAGTTCCAGTGCTGTGAGATGCTGGTATTCATGTGAGGATTTATGTAGCTCTGAAAACCACATGCAGATGCAAAAAGTACATATGGGGGACGATGGTTGGTGAAAAACTCAAAATGAGCCAGCAGTGTTAGCTCACAGCCAGAAAGACGACCAAATCCTGGGCTGCATCAAAAGGAATGTGGCCAGCAGGTTGGAGGAGGTGATTATGCCTCTTTACTCTGCTCTGGTGAGACCCCACCTGGAGTGCTAAGTCCAGTTCTGGTACTCCCAATGAAAAAAGGACATGGAACTGATGGAGCAAGTCCAGAGGAGAACTATGACATTGACAAGAGGGCTGTAGCACCTCCCTACAATGACAGGCTGGAAAAGCTGGGGCTGTATTTGAAGGAGGTTATCAAGAAGCCCAAGAGGGAGTCTTTGTCTGGAACTAGAGTGATAGGACAAGGGGTAATAGGTAGACATTGAAAGAGGAGAAATTTAGGTTAGATATTATAAAGAAATTCTTTACTGTGAGGTTGGTGAGACAGTGGAACAGGTTGTCCAGGAAAATTCTGAATGCCTCAACCCTGAAAGTGTTCAAGAACAGTGAATAAGGCCTTGAGTAACCTGGTATAGTAGGAGGTGTCCTCACACATGGAAGGGGAGGCTGGAACTAGATGATCTTTATGTCTCTTGCAATCCTTAACATTTTATGATTCTATGATTCTCTATCAAACTACCAGACGACAATCCCAAACCATAATCAGCAGTTTAGACTACAGCTAGAGACTGCTTCATGATGAAACATTATAAGGATTCATGATGAGATGAACCACACAGGAGTGCAAAGAAACCTGGAGCTGGCTGCAGATTTATTTTGTTGGCCTTGAGCAGCATGAGTAAAAGAGAGGAAATGTCAGACAAGTGAGAATTGTTTCAGAAGAAAGTCTAAAAGTGAGATGGCTGCCAAGCAATTTCCACGAGAGAAAGCAAAAGTGGAATTGCTGGAGGAGGTTTATAGAGGTGGGATAATCCAATAGGTGATAGCTAGGACATAAAAAGGAAAATTCTTGTCTTGATTCAACTTTACAGAGTAGATGGACAATTCTGAAACTCAGCCTGCTTTACATTTACAGGAAAAAAAGGATAGCAGATGCTCAAATGATACCTCTGAAACTTTTTGAGCAATTTCACTGGTTCCTAGCATAAGATCCAAGATAGCTGTTACAGACACACACGTTAGATACCAGAAAAGAGGGGCTTTACATAAAGCACTTGGGGAACTCTGCATCTAAAGTGAAGTGGAGTGCACAGTTTGAATTTAAATTCAAGTGAGTATTAGCTGCCAGCCAGGTCTGCCAGACCCTACATTTCAGACTGAGAAATTCTCCAGTGGCTGAAACACAAGAACTAGGAATTTTCAGTCCCTCTCAAAAAATCATAGAATCATTAAGGTTGGAAAAGACCTCCAAGATCATTGAGTCCAGCCTTTGACTGAACATTGCCATGCCTAGTAAAACATTGCTCTAACTGCTACGTCCAGTTGTTTCTTGAACACCTCCAGGGATGGTGATTCCAAAACTTGCTTGGGCAGCCTGTTCCAACACTTCACCACCCTTTCAGTGAAGAAATTATTTCTTATGTCAAATCTGAACCTCCCTTGTCCCAACCTGGAGCCATGTCCTCCTTTGCTAACACTACATGCCAGAGAGAAGAGGCCAGCACCCACCTGGCAACAACATCCTGCCAGGTAGTTGTAAAGAATGGTAAGGTTTCTTCTCACCCTCCTTTTCTCCAGGCTAAACAACCCCAGGTCCCTCAGACACTCCCCAAAGGAACTTGTGCTCCAGGCCCTTCACCAGTTTCGTTGCCCTCCTCTGGACTCACTCAAGCACCTCAATGTCCTTCTTGTAGTGAGAGGCCCAGAACTGGATACAGAATTTGAGGTGCAGCCCCACCAGTGCCAAATACAAGGGGACATTTGCTGCCTGGTCCTGCTGGCCACACTATTGCTGATACAGCCCAGGATGTCATTTGCCTTCTTGGCTGCCTGGGCACACCCTGGCTCATGTTCAGCTGCTGTCAACCAGGATCCCCAGATGCTTTTCCATCAGGCAGCTTTCCAATCACTCTTCCCCCAGCCTGTAGCACTGCAGGGCATTGTTGTGGCCAAAATTCAGATCCTAGCATTTGGCTTTATTGTACCTTCTAGAATTGGCCTTGGCCCACAGATCCAGCCTGTCTAGATCCCTCTGCAGAGCCTTCCTGCCCTCCTGCAGATCAATGCCCCCACCCAACTTGGTAGCACACATGAACTTACTGAGGGCGCACTCAATCACCTCATCCAGAGCATCAGTAAAGATATTAAACAGGACTGGCCCCAATTCTGAGCCCTGGGGAACTCCACTAGTGACCACCTGGATGTGACTCCACTCACCACTCTCTGACAGCTTTTTACCCAGCAAAGAGTGCACTTGTTCAAGCTGTGGGCTGCCAGCTTCTCCAGGAGAATGCCATGGTATCAAAGACCAGGTAGACTACATCCACAGCCTTTCCCTCATCTACTAGGTGGGTCACCTGGTCATTGAAAGAGCTCTGGTTGGTCAAACAGGACCTGCCTTTCCTTAACCCAGGCTGGCTGGGCCTGATTCCCTGGTTGTTTCCTGTAGGAAAAGAGATGTAAAAGTATTATATTGCATTTGTTTCTAAGAAAAGGCAGAGTTCATCAGGATATTCTGTAGAAGAGCTAAAGGCCACTCTCCATCTGCCTTGTAGAAACGGTGTAGCTCTGCAGAAATAAATAAGTAGAGGCACAAAGTGGAAATAGAGGCTGATGACCATACTCTCCAGGAATTCTTAAGTTTTTATGGCACGATCTCTGCTTCAAAGTCAGTAAATAAAAAGACCAGAAGAGTATCACTTTGCAAAGTTTTACTGTACTTAAGGCACATACTAAACTCTTACGCTTCAGTATACAGCAGAGCAGAAGCATTAAATAACACAAATACTGGCACAGCTGCTCCTCTTTCTTATATCTTTGACTTGTCAACATCTAGAAAATTCAAAGGAAAACTCTAGGTAGTTTCTTGTAGATTTTTTTGCTCTGGGATAAATTACATTTAGCTGCTAGCAGGAAATATCTGTGCCAAGTGGAACAGTGTTGTGAAATAGCAGGAAGTCAACAGAAAGACAATTAAGCTATTGTGATTTTATAGAAGGGTTCTGTATAGATAAAATATGGCCTACCAATAGGCATTTTTTTGGAAATGCATGTTGCATTTTTGTTCTTTGTTTATAGTACTATGACTGATTTCAATTAATGTTGATGGCATAAAGACAATTTATTCCACCTGATATAGAGTTTTGTGCTGGCTGCCAACTTCTCTTCTTTTTCTTCTTAAAAAGGAATTTACCTTGAAGTACACTCCCTAATACTTTCCTTTAGAGACATACAAAAACAAAAGACATACTGGGTTTTTTTAAGACTATTGCAACAGATTTTATCTATAATACTTAAACAAAGTATTTTTCATAGTGAATTCCATCATACTGGTGTTTTTCCAGGTTTAAGTGTTCTTTGACTAACTGCAGTATGAGATTGATAAGTAAAAATTCAGCAAAGTTGACTTTGCATAGCTCCCAGATTTACTATTCAAAAATATTTGATCTGTTAAGGTCAAATGCACTCCATAGGCATTAGTTTAAAAAGAAAAATCCAAAACTAGCAACAAAGGAGACAAACAAAAGACCAAAACAACACCAAAAAAAAATCCCAAATCAGGAGGTTTTATGTTATACTAGTGTATTTCTGTCCACTGCTTTTACAAGAATTCAAGTTTACCCAGGTGACTAAATTTCACTACCAAAGTTTGATTTTCTTCATATTGGTAATGATACCCAGAACAACATCAATGAGAAAATCAGCAGAAATCAATCCCTGATCCAACTGCTTAAGAACTCCACTGTGATTTCTGTCCTGCCTATTTTTCCCGCAGACAACACAACTCCTTGAGAATTCTCTTGAAGATACTTATTTTCATACCCTGGCTCAGTGCCAGAGTAATATAACCTTTGTGGATCTGTATTATCTGTGTTAATGAAGTCCAGCGAGTTTATATTAATAGCTGGAAGGGACCATCTGGAATGTTTGTTATCATGTCAAATATGCTTTTGGATTAGTTCCCAAAATAGTTTCTTCTTAAATACAGATATTTTAATTAATTTCTTTCCTAAACTGTTTGCTAACATGTCTATTAAACATAGATGCAGATATTTCTCATATTTGACAAAATCTTAAGAGTCTGGTGATAGCATTCATACTTCTCATGAGTAAATTCTTACTGTAAAGACAAAGATTGTAGGGAATTATTGTACCGTAGCTAAAAGTAGTTTCATTTAAGTCCTGCAAAAAGTAATAGGAACCATTATAGTTGTGGAAGATTTCATTAGGTTTGAAACAATTTATTTGAGCTCTTGTGTACATAAGAAAAGCTCTCAAAAGAACTTCATAAGACATGTAATAAAATCACAAGAGTTGGCAACAATCTTTGTCTATCTCATAAACTCTAGATAAATATGAACATATGTCAATAGTGTAACTAATTTTTTAGAAGTTAATTTCCCAATGAGTAATTTTGAGAATCAGAATTAGACACATGCCCCCTGAAATCTAAATGATTTTTGAAACAACTCAAAAATACTTTAAAGGATTTTCCTCTCTGATATTTTTTCAATTATATTTTCATATTTAGAAATTTTTCATTTTTTCAATATAGTCACCTTATGACAATATGAAATATTCACTTCATCAATAATAAAGGAGAATAGCTTTTCTAAGGAGCAAACTGTGAAGCTGAGTGTAAACAGACTCCTAATATGCAGTGGAAAATTCCCTAAAAATAAGGGAAATAAAATTCCGCTTGAAACACAGCAATTTTAAGTGTAACTCAGAGACGTGGTTAAAAATACGGAACTTTTAAGAAGGAGAAGCCAAAGATATAATGAAGAATTAAAATAGAGGAGAATCAGAAGAAATCAGGAACACACTACAGAAGCCACTGGACCCATTTTTTGAAGCTTGTTGTGCTATTGACGTTTTCTTCACTGGGTTCTGGAGGGCATTCATTTTTAGGAACAGGCAATAATCCAAAGACAAGCTATTGTAGCATCATGTAATGTCAAAATTTGGGAATATTCTTTGATTTAGATGTGCCAGCAGTTCCATCATCCTAAGTAAAATGTTATTACATTAAAAAATGCTTTCACTATTTCCCATATTGTTGGGGGGCTAGATTTGTTTCTTTTTTTTTCTTATGGAATTTTTTCCCTTAAATTGCTAGGACACCAAATATTGAGTACTTATTGGTACTTAACTGAAGACAAAGAGGTGGCCAGGGAAGATAAGGGAGAACCTGGCTACACCTTTTTCTGTCTCTGGGAGGTTTTTCCTCAGAAGGGGAAGATAAGGTGAGATTTTTGGGGGCAGAAAACAGATGGAGGCTGGATGGCTATCACTAGCATTCAGGAGAGAGGACACAGCCAGCCTGCTCAGCTCGTTGAGAAGGCATTCACTGTCACCACCGACTCCAGTCCTGGGAAACCTGCCACCATCTGCTCGTGTGCCCGGGGATTCTGAGCTCGCCTCCTGCCCTGTTGGAGTGGGGCCGGCCCTGTCCCGCCGCCACTGCTGTTTCTCCAGCCCTGCTTC